>VZSR01003798.1:1744259-2101173 GCA_013398615.1 Brachypodius melanocephalos | reverse complement strand
CACACCATGTATCAATATCCTGGACAAGAATTAAGAATCCTCTCCTATCCAGGGGCACAGAGGTGTGATTTGCTGAAGAGTTCATCTGCTCACAGCTTGGTTGTGACACTCTTTATGCAAAATCCTAATTATCTTTAAATTACCTTTGGTTGAGAAGGCTTTTTTCCCCTTTCCCTTGATTTAGTAACAGCTTGTCCATACCTGCCAAATCCCTTTTCTGTTAACCAGAAACACCAGAAGAGTCAAATATAACTGCTTATCTATATAAGGAACTCCCACCAAGTTTGTTCCAATACATTTGCAAAGGCAAAATTCACATTTTCCGCCCCACCCACAGCACTGCCAATTCATCCAAACAACATTTCCATGTGCTGCCACTATCTGAAAATGCAGGAGACTAATTCCCACAAGCTTCTGGCTGCAGCAATAAGATTTAACAGTTAATCAAATCAGAGAGTTTCTTAATCCATTTCCAGCAACATAGGATTAAAAAAAAAAAAGGTACCTTGTTGATCCTTGGAGCTGGAAGCACTGGTTTAACAACAGTATGAAAATAAACCTCAACAATTTGTAACACTTTCACGTAAGACAATGCTGCAAACATTGTCTGAGTACATTAGTGGGACTCTCAAGGAGCATCAATCTTTATCCATCCACAGAGAACATAAAATATGAGCACTTGCTTGGTGACACTGAAGGACGATTCCTTTGATGCTTCACACCCAACAATTTCCATTTCTCCATCAGCTCCTAAGTGACAATTACAAAAAACAGTGGCATCATGCTGGTCAGTAATTTTAGCTGAGATGAAGAAACTCTCCTTTAGAGGGATCAGTGCTCTGTTGAAGGTGACCAAGTACTGGATTCTCCCTTGAGGAGATAAAGAATTTTTAAAAAAATTTGGTTGAGTTCAGTATTTGCTGCTTAATGGGTCTTTGCTTAACTTTCACAGTAGCTGTAAAGGTGTCAGCAGAAAGGCACAAATTTCTTGAAGAATATGAATATTATCAAGGAAGCCAAGTACTAGAGGTAAATGTCCAGATACCATTAATTTCTGTTTCAGTTAAATCCCTGAATGAAAGAGCCATGAAAGGTCTTAGTGACAAAGATACTCCAAGATCTGACAAACCCTAGAAAGTGATACTTGAAGGAAAAACTTTTTCCTTTCCAGAAAGAAAGATACGAGGACATAGGATTTTGTAATTTGTCTTTTTCACTTAATCAATAGATTTGCAAAATAGACTTCAAATTATTATTAATGTATGAATATGTGGCTATTTCTTCCTCCAAATGCTAAGGGCATTTGGAACGTCTTTGAAGTAGCACAGAAAATATTCATTTTTAATTCTCAGGAAGTAGGATGAGATGAGGCAGACACTTGGACAACTCCGATTAGCAGCTACAGTTCCTGACAATTTCAGAATACGCACCTGCAAACCTTCCCTACAAACTTTAGGGAAGCCAACATTCAGCAGTGCTCACTTTTGAGGCTGTGTGTGCTGTTTTTCCAACAATTCACTTTATTTTCAAATCTCCCCCCTAGAAGGACACTGCTGACTGGCAAAACTCATGTTTTGCAGTACAGGGAAAGTAAGAATCAGAAGTAACTAAGGATATTGTAATTCTCCACAGAAGATTTTTACCATAAAATGTATTTTATTCTTTCCATTAATGATGCATGCCAGCACCAAGACAGCTGGTCCATGAAAGAGCATCTCTGTCAGTTATCACCAATAAACTCATTTACACAACATTTAAGAAGATAATGACTTAGAAAAGCTTAAATCTCCAAGATATTTCTCAACCAAGTCCAGGTCCATGCCTGCTGTGGAGATAGGGACAGTCAAACAAGGCTTCAGAGTGAACGAGGTGGCCCAGAAGCGTTGAAGAAAATACAAGAATTTACAAACTTATTAGGATAACTCCAAGAGAAAACACACAGATGTAACATTGTTATGACCACAATATTTTCACTCCTACTGACACTGTGATAAATCTCTGATACCAACTTCAGAAACCATCCCAGACTGACTCTGGAAGAAGTACAAACAAAGCTTATCCTACAGAGATAAACCAGGGAACAACCAAGGCTCCCTATTCCCAGCTTTACAAGGGTACTGCAAGTCTAGAGGTTCCCAAGGTTGGTTTTTATTCTTGTATTACAGGACTAAAACTTGTACTACGAGTCTTAAAAGCAGAATGGAAAGCAGCCATAAAAATATTGGAGAAAATCCAGTTTGAAGAGCCACAATCACGGAACCACGTGGATTCAGATGTAGCTGTATTCAAGCTCTACAAACATTCAGTCCAAAAGTTTTAAAATGTTCTTTTTAAAAAGCATATCCTGTAAGCCACTTCTAGTGCTAACTGCTTACCTCATGAAAGCTTAACTTACTCTATTGATGTTGAAGCAAACAACTGCATTAATGGTGAACTTTGAACATTTCAGAAGGAGTCCTCAGATAGAAAACTGTCTCCACACAGGTCACCTGATTTGTTCTGTGTCTCGCTTTGAAATAATACAAGGAGGTTGACAGCTATCAATAGCCAAAGGTAAGGCACATTGATCTCCTGGGAATCACTGACCTAATTCAGATCTCCTTCATGCCAGTGAAGAGGATCACTCCTTCCTACCTAAAATACTGCAGCCATCCTGAAGGAGTAAGACTGAGGTGCAAACCTCCTTGCCTGTGAATTCACACCATTGCAGTGGCACTGGAGAGCACTGGAACTGTCAGCTAAAGGATCCCATAAGCTACACCCAGTTTTCTTCCTCTCCCAGTTGCATCAATTCAGCAGCTCAGGGCTAAAGACCAATCTAGAAGATGGCCACAGAGATTTGAAGGTCAGCAACCTGCTCCAGAGCCTGCTCATCTTAGCTCAGTATCTACTTTAACACAATTTCTATTCAAAGGGAAGAGAACACTTACCTTCAAGAGAAGATCCTCAAAGCAAAGCTGTCTCCCACAGTTCTGAAGAGGTCTGAGGTTTTTCCAGAGTTCCTGTTGTCAGTACTTCCCCAGTGCCTAGCCCTTGGCAGATCATTACAAGCTGCAGGTTAAGCTGCCTTGGATCCTTCTCTGAACTCACTCCCCCAGGCAAACTCTCAGACACTTACTTTTCAGGTTATTCAAATTACAACTACTAAAAGATAAAAGTATAATAATTTAACATCTTCAATATCCATCCCACTGCATTGGAGCCACTTCCTTTCTAATTCTCTTTCTGATTTCAATTTATTAAATACGCACCCTATATTTCTAGAAAATGCATGATGGATACAAAAAAATTCTGTTGGAATGTCACTTCTGCATTACCTAAGAAGTGACATTAAATGGCATTAATTACAGATATAATGCTCAACTAAAGTTTTCCATAGACAATATATGCTTTAATTTCACATCTACCATTTATTTTAATTAAAAGAATATAGAAATCTGAAGGTCCACTTTGAGCAATGCATCAATGCAGAACACACAGGATAAACAGTAAACTGTCCCCAACTATATTATTTTATTTAAGCAGTCAAGTGTTGCATTAACTTTGCCCTGTAGTCCATAAACCACTACCAATCTGGCAATGAACTCAAGAATAGAATGACATTAAATATAAATGACAACACTTTAAATATCATATATTTTTGAAATGCTTTCACATGAGTTATTTATTATAAAATGTTGAATATCCAACAACTAATCCTTAGGTACTGTACACTGACATACACATCATGAATGAGCTTAGGACCCCTCAGGTCATGGACCATATTGCTGGATGCAATTCCAGATTTTATGGGTGCCAGCCAAATCCACATTTACCCTGCCTGACCTTAAATGCACTGACTAGTGCAAGAGGCATGAGTTTTAGAAATCATTAGTCTCATGGAAATATTCCCTAAACTTGTTAAAAAACCCACAAGAACGTTTTGGATTATTGTAGATTCATAGATTTACTCATCTTCTCAACATGGCTCAGCAGTTTCAACAAAGCAGATGGATTATATGGGAAAAGATTCCTTCTCTGCAACCTAGAAATAGCCTCTTGCAGCTCTTCCAAACACTTTGTTGATTTGTAAAGCATTACTCTTAGGGGAGCAATGTTATCTGAAGATGCCATACAAGTCCAACAGGATGAGGTATGAAATCCCTTCAGTTTCGGAGGTGACACTTCAGATCTTCGTGGATTCCGGTCATCATCTCTGCAGCTGCAACCAGTTTGCCGCCTCCTCACTTCACCCTCATTGTTTGAAGGCAATTGTTTTGTGTTTCCCAAGCACTCTTTTCCATCTGATTCCACCTCCGAGTCCTCTGAGCTGTCATAATTAACCAGGCTTTGAAGAGAGCCGAGCAGGGAAGCGCTATCAGCGCGGGTCAGTGAGTCAGCCTGGTTCCACTCGGCAGCCTCATTATCACCCTGCTGCGCTGTAAACACCGGGCCATTGTCAGAAGGAGCCCAAAACATCGCGGTCTGTGGTTCTGTTTCACAAACAGCATTTTGCAAACTCTCCCCAGTCACGCAGCTTTGCTTTTCTCGGTGGGGTGGCTTGACAGAACAAACTGGGTGGCAAGTGCCGTGCCTGGTATCGAAATGGTTACAGACGTCTACGAACTGATGCCACTCCTTCCCAAGAAGCTTTAGATATCTGACCAAGTACTCCAGAAAACAAGTTTCTGATGAAATCAAAAAATCTAGAAGTACTGTGGAATCAAAGGCAATCTTTTCCAGAAAAAATAAAAAGATACAATGTGGGTTATATCCACCTGCATGCACAAGGAGCTTCCAGGATTCCTCCTCCTTTTGGCTTAGGTTATCAGCAGCATCACACCGTAACCTGAAAAGTAAGCCAGGAAACAAGTCAGTGGAAGTTGACAATTTTTTTTTTTTAAAGCATCAATATCCAGAAGATGGATTCTTGCTCTTTTTTTAAATTTTGTGAAAAAGTAAGAACAAAAAGAGAAGTTTTTGCATCAGAGTGAGAAAGAATGAGGGCAGGTGGGACAGCTCAGGAGGCCAAAGCACTCAAAGCAGGCCACAAAGAGCACTCCTTAGGAAACCTTCTAGAGAAAACAAAGTTACTAACAACACAAACTGTACTTGAATATAAATATGGAACATTCTTATTTTAATATATTTGTTAACCTGAATTCACACTAACTTTTGGAATGTTACACACACTGGAAGAGGAGCCTACTTGTAGTTAAGCGTCTAAGAATTGTGTGTATCTAAGGCATTACTTGCACTGTCTTCCCACTTGAAGCTTGAGGGCCTTGTATAAATCAGGATAATATCTTGTATGGTAATTTAAACAACAATGAAGCATTGTACATCCAGGAAAAATCCATGAAGAACACTTTTCAGTTGTTAGCAATAATCATTTTTATCAAGTAGCTGGAATTCCCATAGGGCCAATTTTTATAAACTTTGCCAGAAGTACCTGAATTATTGAAGTTTTATTCTAATATCCCATTCTTGTCAAACCTTCAGTGCTGTAAGGAAGCAATCTTGCTTTTTATCTGTCTAACCACTATTTTAGACATGAAGTCAATTATCCTGAATTACAGGATATGATAAATTATTTAGCAGGCAACTTTCACAATGCTCGTTTCTATCCAAAAAATACTTAAATTATCAGCTCTTACACCACACATTATTACATCATCCTGAGGTTTGCAAGGTTTTAAATTATTAAAAAATAATTTTCCTTCCAACAAAAGCAACCAATGGGAATATCACAATAACCTCACTAAAGCACAATTCTTCATAGTTCTGTCAGGAAAAAAAAAAAAAGTACACTGACCTATCAAATTTTAAATAGATGAGTAATAAAGCTTTAGCAGCTTCCCACATGTCATCATCTTGCTCCATGAAAACCAAGGAGAGCCATTCACAGGGATGCACAACTGGGTGAGACTGTGGGGAAGCCTTTCCATGACTCCCCCAGAACATCAACAGCTGGGACATAGAACCCTCAAAGTCTCCTGAAAAAAAAGAAGTAACCATGAACTTTGTTATACATTTTTTTATTGCCAAACACACACTCTTTATTTTTTAAATTAACAGTGCATAAAAGTTCATGAATGCAGTTCTTTCCTTAGCTCAATTGATTTATCACAGCATCAAATTTTATAGATTAGTTCTTGCCATTTTAGTGCAGCAGCTTACTCATAAAAATCACTTTTTATTCATTAGACAAGAGACTCTCTCCCTTAGGTCAAAAAACTTATATCCTCAATACTAATGAGATACTACAGAGCAGTTTTTGATGTAAAACAACATATTCAGAGTTTAGAAAACAAAAAATTTCCCTGCAATATTGAAATAAATTTTATTTACTGCATTGCTACGTGATTTTCCTTAACATTTGACTTTAAGATTAGTTTTTCCTTCTAGCAAATAATGGGAATATCAAATTATCTTTGTTTTTAATAGTTACTCTTCAGACTAAAAATCTTCCCTATACATCTGGAAATGACTGTCAAAATTGAAAATAATTAAAGTTAAGCCATTCTAATCCATGTTAATAGCAAGAAGATCAAGCAGCTTCCTGGGAAGGGCAGTTAGCATAATAAAGCATTTAGGTGCTTGTTTTAAACACTTCCTGTAATGTCACTAAAACAAGGAAGTGTCATTCCTTTCAACTTGAAATTCCTCTTGACAGTTGGGGTGTTTGAATCTAATTAACAAACTCATTTTTGTGTCATGAATCTGGAAAAGAAAAGAGAATGTTTTCCTCTGAGAAAGAATTTTCAGAGACATCTAAAATGGATATAGCCTACATTTTTTCTTTTCACTTGTTCTTATACAATGTCAGTCTCCATACATTTCTCAGAAGGTGGATCACCAGCAAAATATTCTTTACAAATACTTAAAAATCTTTAAGAATGCAACTGACATCACAAATACAACATCTTCCAAAAATCTGGAAAAAGTTTCACAAGCTGTCTTATGGAAGTGGTAGCTCTTTCTCATGGATGAATTAAAAATTGATTTTAGGCTCGCTACCTAGCAAAGAAATACAAAAAGTAAAATATTTACATGTAGAATTTCTACTAACACGCATAAATGTATTCTAAGTGCTGTAAGTATATTTTGTTCCTGTGGGAAACACTGCTTCCATGGCATTCCTGACCATGCCACTGCTGCCCACAGCACAGCCCCAGCACTGCAGAGCTCTGCCCTTCTCCTGCCCCAACGCAGCCTCTCAGTGCAGAAAGAGCCTGAGGGAGCAGCTCTGGAGGAATGCTCACAACACCTGCTAATTGCAAGGGCCAGACCTGTCAGTCAGGATGAAGAACACAACCACTTGCATAAGGAGGATGTGGAGCTGCTGGAGCAAGTCCAGAGGAGGCCATAGAGATGCTCTGGGGCCCGGCTTGGAGAGCTGGGGGTGTACACCTGGAGAAGAGAAGGCTCTGGGGAGACCTTAGAGCCCCTTCCAGTATCTAAAGGTGCTCCAAAAGAGCTGGAGAGGGACTTGGGACAAGGGGGAATGGCTTCCCACTGCCAGAGGGCAGAGTTAGATTGGATACTAGGAAGAAATTCTTTTCTGTGAGGCTGGTGAGGCCCTGGCACAGGGTGCCCAGAGAAGCTGTGGCTGCTCCATACCTGAAGTGTCCAGGCCAGGTTGGACAGGGCTTGGAGCAAGCTAATGGAAAGTGTCCCTGCCATGGCAGGGGGTTGGAACTGGATGATCCTTAAGGCCTCTTCCAAGTCATACTGTGATTCTGTGTTAAGTCCTACAATTTCCCTGTGCTTTACTTTGGAGCTTCCTTATTTTTACCTTTCTATACCACAGCTGGTTTTGCCTCATCAGATTACTTGGCTGACAGTAATGCCTTGTACTTTCAATAAAATAAATGCATAATGGTGCCTAAAGCTCTACCTCCACCTTAGAAAAGAGAAGTGTTACCTGCAGTTCCTTTCAGTTCCCCACCCTGAACAGAGTAGATGCTTTGTGCTATGGACTCTTTTCTTTTCCAGCTGAAGAAGAGCCTGGTGTTCTCAAGCTGGCTTAATGTTCTTAACAGGAAAATTTTTCAATCCCAAATGCAGCTGTTCCAAGCCCAATATATTGCAGGGCTAAAGATTTAATAAAATGCAAGGAGACAACTAATTAGGCAGGACACAGCAACAGCAGTTTCTTGGGTGGGTCTTCTCCTTCCTCCCTCCCACCACCACTAATTCAGCTGAAATCTATTTACAGTCTTAATGAGCTGTGACTACAAAATTTGAAAGCTTTAAAACTCTTGCTGCTTAATGAACAAAATTTAAATGGACTGTTACCTTTGATTTCTGCTTCTGTTGCAGAGTTGTGAATCTTGAATTCCAGTGCTTTAAGCACAACCAAACTTAAGGCTCTGAGAACAGTTTGGTCAGAACCACCTTGAGAATCGTGTCCAGGAGCAGTTTCACTGCTTCCAAAGTAGCTGGACTTTCCACTGAGTGCGATCTGATTAAGCCAAGTCAAATTCACAACCTGCAGAACAGCATTACTCAGTGCAAGCATATCCTCACACAAAGATGGGGTTTGTAAGAAGAGTGATCCACTTTTAACATCTTCTCTGGACTTGTAAAGGACACATCTTTTAAGGAGCAAAATGAATTTCTTCTTGATTACATAAGGAATTGATGAGCTAATAATGTTGAGGACATAAGAAACTTTCAAAAATAAAATTCTCTGGCACCTGAGCGGTAATTCCGGTTCAATTCTGGAAGCCAAAAGTGCTTCAAGCAGATCTATAAAACTGATCAGATTATTTGTAGCTTCAGAATAAGGTGAACTGTAGTGGTGACTGTCAAAATGATGGAGCAGGATGGCATTATAAAATCCCTCAAGCACCGCATCAAGAGGAGCCAACAACTTCTTCAGAACACCTACGGCAACAAGAGGTGCGTTATTGACACAGACAAATCAGTAAACAAGAAATAAACCGGCGTTGTGACTACTTTCAGAATATAATATATTCAAAGCACTAGATTTAAACAGCACTTCGTCACCCCCTGTGTAATGAAGGGGTGTCCTGGAGCCGAGCTGTTCCCGAGGAATGCCGGGGGAGTTGCTCCTCCTGGCGGCACCCGCGTGTCGCCAGCGCCGCAGCACGGCCGCTACCTGCTCTGGCTACGAGCGCGTCCTTCAGCGTCTCCTTGAGAATCGCTGCCAGAGTCCACAGGCAATCGGCCACCCGCGCATTCCCGGGGAATCCCAACAGCGTGTTCAGGCTAAAGCTCAGCCACGGGACATTTAGGGCGTCCTAAGAAAAGTAATTCGAAAACCAGTCACGTATGCTCTCGTTTGTTATGTAAATTACATTAAATCGTAATACAATGATTTAAAATTGTGCGTTAAAAAGATTCAAATGTAGGCACAGACAAAACACAGGTAGAAACAATGTCTGTCCGGGGCATTAATTAGGCCTTTAATTACAAACATGAAGCAACATATGCATGCAATAGAAATTATCTGTATGTTCCATAAAGGGAAAACCAAACCTCCTAATGTCATGTGACCCACCCAAAAGCAGATAATCCTGTAGACAGACCAGATCTGAAGTCATAATTCCCAGACAACTTGGCAAGAAATATTACAAACATAATTATGAAATAAATCTGTGTTCAGGATGCTACTATGGAGACTGCAATATATTCAGTAAATATATAGCAAATTAAAAAAACCTCCCAAGTTGTTGGGATATTCAAACAAGAAGAAACAGCAAAGCATTTGATTAACTTCCAAGAAGGCATTACTTATTTTTATCTACTGCATCACCCAACAGATACCAAGGAACTGTAAAATTACTGATAGTCTAGATCATGGCTCTTTAAAAAAAATACCTGTATCAACCTTAAAGAGATTATTGTCATCTACACCCATTTTACCTGAAATGAGCTTCATAAAATTCCAGATTTTTATATATAAAGACACTCCATGCTTCAATATACATCAGATCTCTTTGCCTTCCATACTCCAAGTTCCCCTTAACACAGCTGACAATGTTTCTCAGAAAATACAAACACTATAAAAACTTGGCTCTGGAGTCAAACAGAACAACCTGCAGGCACAGGTTCACTAAGGCATTTTTTGAGCTGTGAAGTGATGCCACACTCACCTCTTCCTTCAGCTGGAAATACACCAGAGATGCTAAACTTTGTGAGGCCATGTGAGACAACAGCCTATCGTCACAGCCAAGCAGGTGAATCTGGAGACAGGTAAAAAAGGAAAAATATCTAAGCCAAGTCCCTTTTTATTTTTCCTCTGTTCCTAAAAAAAAAAATCTTTCAGAAGTTACCAGTTTTGAGTCAACTTTTGCCTCCTTCAGAAGAAGGCCAAAGATTTCACAGTACTTCTGTCTCACGTGGAGCTCGCTTTCCTGGCACTCTGCTTTGGCCACCATCATTTTGATCAAGGTGAGCTGGAGCAGCATCACCTCTCGTGGGCAGAACGAGGAGCTCATGTTTGCAAAGCTGTTGGATAAATCATCTGTTGCAGGGACAACATCTGACATATCAGTGTCCTGATGGCTCTCAACGCCACCAGCAGTAGATGGCAGAGACTTCTGATGACAGGAATCATCTCCTTCTGGTGGCTGCTCAACACACAGATTAATTAAAGAGGAATAATGATGGCTTTCCTTCGTTAGGGGAATGCCTGCCAGGACATCCTTATACATCTGCTGCAGGAGAGAGATCTTCATTATGAGATCATGCAATATTCCAGAATATTGTGTGTCTTCACTGATTATTCACTGCAAATCAGCTTCCAAGTTACTTTCATCCAGTAAGAGAAACAGAAGCACCATGGGGCATTTCTCTTCTGAGTTACCTATAAATAAAACATTTTGCCTGTTACTTTGCAAGGAACTAGAAAATACAAAGGAACAACACATTTTTAGAGTTAATGCTACCATTATTAAACTTATTTTGAAAATGCAAATTCAACTGCACAAAACTGTCACAGTGAGACATTAAAACGAAGAATTACCATGCTGGGAAGAAGTTCACAGTTCCAGTATTGTATTACCAACACCAAAATTAATTTGCTGGAATTAACAAACCCAAAAGATGATTATTGTTCGGGGCTACTTCTAAAGATATGAGAACATGGGATTAAAGCTTTCTCTACATTGCTAAAACTACTAGAACCTAATTTTTCTTGTGACAAATGCCTCCAAAAACAGGCATAAAATTTCAGCTGCAAATTTTCCTCTTAACTGGCAACATTCATTGCTCCACTGAGACTGGAACTGGAACCAGCTCTCAAAAAAATGGAAGCCAAAAGAAGGACAAGTCTTGACTTTTGCTGCACACAGGCTCAAGGGCACAGCAATTAAGAGGCTGAAAATTAAAGAACAAATTAAAAACAAAGAGTAAAATTTATTATGAGCCAATAAAAACACTTAAACATATTCAGGAAAAGCAAAAAAAAAGAAAAGTCTTTTTCCCCATGTCAGTGGAAGATATCTTTCAATCACAGCACTGCAATATTTGCTACAGCTTAAAATAAAGAGCTATTAAGAATTCAAATCTCTGCATGAAGTGTGAGCACCAAAGGCCTCACAAATTTCTATCCAGTATGTAAATGGCCAGACAGATACCCCGTCAGCTCAAAAAATAAAACCTTAAGAACATCAATGTTTCTTTTTCACCTACATTAAGAGTGATGCTCATCTGTAATATTTATCTTTTTAGAGCAGTTTTAACATACTCTCTAACCAGACCTCTTTTAATTAAAACCAACAAACTCATTACCTATGGTGAGCTCATTATCATATAATTACCATACTCATTTATCTATGGTGAAGTTAGGAGTGGGACTTAAATTGGTTTTAGGAATTTTCACTTTTTTCCATACTTTGGATACTTATTGGACCCCCATCTCTAACTCTGGCATAACAAACCAGGTAGAATTCCAGGCAGAATCCTGCAGTCATCCATCTGTAGTTGGCTTTTATTTAAATACTACATTTCCCCTTTCTTACCAAAGGAAGAAAACTTTTCAGTCTTCCAACCAGCAAGAAATCCTAAAGATCTTCCCATCTATGAATCAATTCTACCTGCATTTGTCATCAGACCAAATATTTTAAATTACTACTTTTTAAGCAGAATATTAGAAAACAATAAAGTTGTAAAAGTCAGTACATGAGGCTTTTTTTTCCTAGCTTATAATGTTCACGAGTTTTAGAAACAACCTCAAACATTGAAAACTACACCTTCATTTTTACAACCTGATTTTTTCATTGCAACTGAAGCATCTATTGACAAAATGGCTTCCCAAAGGCACAAAGGATTAGAGGTAAGACCAAGATGTGCTACCCTGACTCATCACTTCTCCCACCTTCAGGAAGCATTTCCTTCGGAAAAGCAGCTAAAATTTGAGAGCATGAAGTTGCCTGCAGGAGTGATCTACAATTCCCTCTGGTGTGGTATTTTTAAAGACACATTCAGCAAGGGCTGACCTGAAAACTTCAAAACGTTACAGCATGTTCCTCACCTGATAGCACCAAGAACCCTTCCCCCCATACTCCACACTTTGCTGGATGTTAAGAATAAATCTGGTATTTTAGGCAATAAATTCCCTATTCGTTTGCAGAATCTTTTCAGAATTCTACTTGAGGTGGAAATTTATGACCTGAAACCTCGTAAAATTTCCTCAGAAATCACTCTGAATATTTTATATAGCTTATTGTTCTTATCCTTGAGCTTTATTTCTTCCTAAATGAACACCTAATAAAGTAAAATCATCTCAACACATTTACTTCTGTGTGGGATATCAGCTTGAATTATCACTTTCTGTGGTAAATGGAGAGCGATAATCATGCACAAATTCACACTATTCAGCAGAAGAGATTCAGAACTTTTCTAGGACATCCACTGCCAGATCTTACCCTCACCACATGATATTGGCTGTGCTTTCCTGGATCCTCCCAGAACACATTTATGTTCCACCGTTAATTTGCAAACTTTACAAAAGCTTCTCGAAGATATGTCTCACTCACACATGACAACAGATCACAAACACAAGCCACTGAAGGAAATGAAAAGAGAGGGCGCTGATTTTGAAGGCATTTACTTCAAAGAGGGAGAAAATATCAGACAAGTGCTAAATTCGTTTCAGACACAGCACAAGAGTGAAAAGCTCAAAGCTGAAGAGTAAAGAAAAGCAGTGACAAACTCCAACTTTTATTTGTATTATTTATCTGAGTTATTCATGACAGCATCTAAAAACCAATTAAGGCAACGCCTCACAGAGCCAGACTCCTGCAAGAACAACAGGAAACAGTTCTCAAAACCTTATAGACAGAGTGATTAGGCAAAACACAGAAAATTATGAAAAAAAAGAAAGAAACCTAAATAAATGGGGTTTTAGATGTTATTTTCATGTTGAATAACGCTTTTAAAAAAATCAAACTTACAGCCCTTCACTTACATCTCCAGGTTACTGTGTGTCATTGTAAGTAATTTGTGTTTGGTTGGGGTTTTTTTGGTTTTTTTTGTTTTGTTTTGTTTTTTTTGTTTGTTTGTTTTGTTTTTTTTTTTTTGTTTGGTTTTTTTTTTTTTTTTTTTAAGTGATACCAATAATGTTAGTCCCATGGAATTACAAAGAAATTTTTCCCTGTGAGGGTGGTGAGGCCCTGGCACAGGGTGCTCAGAGAAGCTGTGACTGATCCTGGATCCCTAGGGGTGTTCAAGGCCAGGTTGGACAGGGCTTGTAATAATCTGGGACAGTGGAAGGTGTCCCTGCCCATGGCAGGGGATGGGATGAGCTTTAAGCCATTTTGGGGAGAAAAACTATCCCAAACCCCACCTTATTTTCAGTAAAAAAATAAAGCTGATAAAACAAAATGAAGCCTCAGTTCATTACTTCTGTGTATGAATATGAAGGCTCCGGATCTCCTTACAATAAAATTATTGTAGCATTTAAGGAATAAAATACACTTTAGACTCCTTGTACCTGCAATGACTTCGTAGGCTCATCTCTCAATATTAAGAATAAGCTTCTGCTCAGTGCTGAAATACTGTAAGCGCCTCTAAATTACTTTCATTTCCTTCCAGAGTTTGCAAACAACCTGAGTTGTGCAATCCCTGTCAACCGTGACACCTCGGCACGCCGGTTTCTTTGGCTGCAATTCTGCCGAGCGCCTTTAGTCACTGCGGGCAGGAGCAGCCCCGGACCCGCCTCACCGGCCCCTCACGCTGCCAGCGCTGGGTGCTCATCGGAACCCTCGCCACACGCGACACTCGGGGGTGACAGAGCGAGCCCGGAGCTGTTGCCTCTCCAAAGCCCCCACAGCCCCATCCTGCCGCACTGAGGGCGGCCGAGGCCTCCTGCCCTTCCAGCAGCACGGCTTCCCGGCCCAGCATCAGCACAGCGCAGAGACACTCCCGGAACCACTCGGCGGCCCTTCCCTCATGCCCCCGTTGCTCCCTCAGCACCTCCCAAGGTTCGCCCCTCAGTCCCTCCCGCAACCGCCTCGCTCCCCACGGCCCCGCCCAAATACAAACCACGCCCATACCGCCGCCGCCCCGCCCCTCCTCATCCGGCCCCGCCTTTCTCACTCCAGGCCCCACCTCTCGCTCCCCCCTCCCGCGAGCCCGCGGCCCCGCTTAGTCACTCCGAGCGGCGGAGCGCCCGAGCCCGGGCCCGTCCCCGCCCCGCTGCCCGGCGGCCGCTGCCCGGCAATGCTCGCCACTCACTCGCCCCCGGAGGGCCGCGGGGCCCAAACTCCGCTCCGCCACAGCGCCGAAACCGCTACTGCCGCCCCCTGTCGCAAAGCCATCCCCCCACTCCTCCGCGGCTTTACGGCAGCGGGGCGGAACCGCGGGGCGGGGCCGCCGGGCTGACGACGGCCAATGGGGCGCGGCGGCGGCGCGCGGGCGGGGGCGGGCCCGCCGTCAGCCCGGCGTCCAATGGCGGCGCGGCGGCGGCGCGCGGGCGGGGGCGGGGCCGGCGCGGCGGGCGCGGATTGGTCGCGGCGCGGGTCAGTCCCCGCCCGCCGACCCCGCCGCGAGCCGAGGGGGGCGGCCCGGAGCGAAGTGTCCCCGCTCGGCTCGGCCCCCCCGACCCCCCGCCCGCCGCCGCCGCCAGCGCGGGGGGCGGCCGCGCCCGGGGCCCCCGGCCCGCCCCGCACCGGCACGCGGGTCACGCAGGTAACCCCGGCTGCCCCGGGGTCCCTCGCGGCGCGGGGAGGGGGAGGCGCGACCCCATGGCCTCCCCTCGCCCACACCGGGCAGCCCCTCTGGCGGGTGCGGGGCTGTGAGGGTCGCCCCCGCCGCCCCCCCTGGAAAGCGGTGCGCAGCCCCCCGCCGCCCCTGCCCGCTCCCCCGGTGGGCTCCGGGCCGTCCCCGGCGCTGCCCGCGGAGGGGGGTCCCCGTCCCCAGCCCCCGGCGGCGCCCCGGGTGCCTTGGCGGCCGCCGGGCCTTGGGGCTGTGCGCCGGGGCTTGGCCGGCTTTTTGTGTGTGTGTGTGTGTGTGAGTGTGTGTGCGGCTGACGGCTCCTGGAGCGTGAACTCCTGCGAGGGAGAGGTTTGGTTTCCCAGCAGCTCAGCTTTCTGGGTTACTTCCTGTCCCATTCTTTAGCACTTATCTTTACTTCCATTCCCTGGAGGAGCTGCCTTGACCGGGCAGCGGTCCTGCCGTTATTATCCCTTCAACTCCTTAGTATCCTGAGAGAGTGTCCTCCTTTTCCACGAGAGATCCCGATTTTAATGAATAATCCCTTTCCTTCCAAATTTGTGAAGGCTCTTCCTATTTTATCCAGCTATTGCTTTTGTATTAACCAATTCTGTTCTTAATTTCTCTCATTTTTATGTCATTGTGTGGCTCAGTTCTACTTTTATTTTTTTTTTTTTAGGTTTAAGCTGCCTTAAAGGAGAATTAAAAATAGTGACTCCAAAGAACAAAATAACACAGAAGAGAGAAAACAGCACTCAAAAAACCCCCAGAAAGGTGATGATTCATTTAGACTCTCAGAGTCATCCTAGACACATGGTTTGGCTGGGATTGGGGCCTCTTGTGTTTTTTTGGATTTGAATAGGTAGCATTAGATTTCTTTGTTCTCTTAAAACCTACTTACTGTTGACCTTTTAAAGTTTGAAAGCTCTGAATCCCATTTGAAGTACAGTTCCGCTTGTGACACTTCATAATTTTCCAAAATTATTCTGCAAACGTTATTTTGATTATGAATTGCTACTTAATAGGGGTTTTGTGTCTCCATCTCAGGGATGTCACTTAAAATTACTTTCCTCTGTGTCGTTAAAAGGATTTTTTCTTTAAGCCTTTCCGTAAATTTATGAGTTCGGCACTGCCTCTGTTTCTGTTTTGATTCTGAAATCTTCATTGGGCTAGGTCATGCTAATTGCATTATGTTGGTTTAGTCATAACTCACTCCTGCGTGGGTCACTTTTTTGTGTTTGTGTTGTAACGGAGCTGCAAAAATTGAAATTAACTTAATTGGATGGTGTCTGCTTACAAGTACTTACTTTTTTGGGCTGAGATCATAGAAGGAGATGATGCTGTTGGGTGCTTAAGGGGAAAAAATGAAAGGAGTCATCAAAACCAATCCTGCTGGTAGGAGGGAGGTTCTGTTTCGGGGGAGAGCTGTTCGTAGGGAGAATGGCGTGTTTTACGTGGTGAGATGAAGAGATGGATCCTAGGAGAGAGAGTGGGGGGGTGAATGATGTCAGCCAGTCTTTTTCTGCATCCTCCTGTCAGTGTGCTCCAAAGGATGGAGTTTCTGTGCGTTCTTCTCACGCAGAGTCTCTCCTGAAGCCATTTTAATCTGTTTCAAATGTAGGTGAGTGTGGTTTTTTTGGCAAAGATGCCCTCCATAGAGGTCCCTCTGGTCTGTGTCATGTTTTCAGAGATGTCACTGGCTGTACCAAAACGTTGTTCATTGTTGGCAGTCAGCTGGTTTTGAGCATTAGCCTGCAGGGGAAAGAGCAGTATTTGTTGCCAACAGCCTTGGTCAAGGCTGGATCATTTTTCCAATACAGATGTCTTTAGATTAAGACAAAAAGTAGTTGCTTTGTGTTGAAGATTAAATAGAAAATCTCTCCGTGAGATGCTCTTTGGGAATGCAGGGAAGAAATTTTCCATGTTATTTTGATAACCCACGAGTAATGGCAGAACATGTGGACGTGCCCAATGTGATTCCAGGAGGGATTTTCTTGCTAATAGTTGAGACAGATGTGCATCAGTGCAAACTTACCAGTGCAGTTATGGCACAGCTGTTTCATCTGAATTTGGTTTATTATAACTCCCTTTTCCCAACCCACCTAGTGCCTCTCACGTCGGGGCTGTAGCTCCTCCAACAGGACGCCTCTTGGTGCCGACAATTCATGGGATCTTTGGGATTTATTCACAACAGGAGACCTAAGTTTTTATTTGATTTGTGAAGTTCCTTCTTAGTGTGAAATGCCAGTGCAGTGAAGTTTGATTCAGATGCAGAGACTGGAATTGAGTTCATAGGAATCAACTTCTGGCAGAAATTTGCACATGGTTGAAACAAGGCACAGAGATCACTGATATGCTGAAGTCCTGCTCTTGATCCCTGGAAGAAATGCAGCATATTGCAAGTACAGCAGCTCTTTACAGAAAGCTTTAGTCTTCAGGCTGTATGCTCATTTTGGGTTTGTTTTTCCTCATTGTGAATTCTCAACCCTTAAAGGAAATGTGCTGTCTGAGGGATGGCTTTGTTTTGTTCCAGCAATGCTTACAGAATGATATTTATCACAGTGAAAATCTTGCTTTCTTCCCTAAAGACATCCAACAAATTTTGTCCACTTAGATGCTTTTAGGCTGTATGAAATAGAAATATGTATCAAATGTACTTCTAGAGATTGTTGAATGACACAAATTCTGTAAGCAGCACTCAGCTGGTTTATCAGCTGTGCTGTGAGAATTAGGGCTGAAGTGACTCCTTTAATGTGGTTTGAACTCACCATTTGCTCCTGCTTCTATCATCCCATGCACTGTTGGTGTTTGGGTTCTCTAATGATAGTAAGTCACGTGAAAATACATAAATCTTAGCAATTAACACTTGCTACAAATTAATTACTTATAGGGCTGCGCTTCCATCTGACTTTTGCTGTTTAAAACTTGGTAATAGCACTGCTGGAAGTTGGAGGAGAAATGGTATTTTTTGCTTGGTACACGAGGATCTCCAAGCATGCTGCAGAGCACAAGCTCCCTGCAGTTTGTCGGTGCACATCTTGAGGGAGGAGGTTCTGGCTGTGTGAACCTGATGCAGAATTCTCTACTGAAAAAAGAGCTGTAAGGCCTTGCTTTAGCATCAGCATTGAGGTCCTGCCTTCAGATGGAATCACAGGATTTTATTCACAGGGTTCTGCTTGTGCTTAAGGTTGCCAGTGTATGGGTGGGGGTGCTGAGGGTGGTGAGTAGTTGCTGTGCTTTCTGAGGGTGAAGTTTCCCTCAGATTTGCAGACCTGAAGTTGCTTGAGCTGGGTGATCTCTCTGATTTTCCATCAGGCCCAAAGTCAGACCTCACAACCTCTGTAGTAAATTGCAGTAAAATGACACCTCTGTGCTTCAGTTTCACCCACCTGCAGAATATAACAACAAAATAGCTGCTTATTAGTGTGTGATGACACCACCTCTAGTTCTGTGAACACCTGAGATTGGTGGAGCACTTGTAGATTAACTCTTTTGGTTATTTTAAATTTATTACATCTGAGCTACCAGCTGGCCTCATGGGAGCTCTCTTGAGAAATGTGTAACTTTTAATGACAGCTTGTGAGGAGTGAAGGCTTCTTTCCTTTGAAGCAGCAGTTCCTCTGTGATGTTTTGGATTCATGCACTGTTAACTCATTGCTTTCAGGCCCAGCAACTCACATGTGTTGCTTGGTGATTTTCATCTCAGCCACAGGGATACCTTGCTTGGGGTCTGTCTGGGCTGTAGCATGGAACATTCAGCAGAAAACATATTTGGGATTATAAGGCTCTGTGAAATTTTGATATTTCACATGTTCCTTGCAAACTTCACGATTGTGATGTGAGAATGCAAATAACAACGCAATTGTTTGCCCTACTCTCTTGTCTGAAGAGCTCCTGGAATAGGAGTGTGAGTGACAGCTGAAGGTGGTGGTTTTGTTTAGTTTGTCAAAAATATATTGACCATTTTTAAAATGCCATTTGAGTAGGAACACATTTAGCTTGTTCAAGCTTTGAAATGGGTAGGAGAAGTGAGTTGTGAGACTAATGAAGGCTGATGTGATTATCCTTATTCCACAAGGCTTTCCTTTTTTCTGTTGTTTATTTGATTTAAATGTCTTGGAATAGTTCAACCATGGGCAACTCAGCTCTACACTGATTAGGTCTATGCCAGATACTAAATGTCATGTGTAATGGTACACTTTCCTTGTTGTACAGAGTTAGGCTGACATCAGTAACTTATGGTCCTTATTCTGCTCTTGGATGTTTAATCTCAGAGTTTAGGAATCATGTCTGTCAGACCGTGTGAATGAGCAAAATACTGAATTTTGAGGTCTTGCTTTTTGTACCAACCTTTAACTTTCTTTAAAGTAAGTGTGTATGTATGTTGGAATTAATTTTCCACACGATGTTTGCAGTGACTTTAAAGAAGTGACGCATCGATGTGGAAAAGTCTAAGATCTCTTTGACAACATGAAACATTATCAATAGATAATGAGGATGTTTGTCTTATTTTTATTTAGTGCTGCTTCTACTATAATTATTAGTGTTTTAATCAAACTTTGTTAAGTCATTGAGTGAGGGATCTTTACTCTCACTAAATAGGACTTATTTTTATTAAAGTTGCAGATCTTACTCTTGCCATATGCAGCTAATTTTCCTTTGGGGGGAAAAAGCTTGTTACTTTTTTAGTGGAGCAATCTGTTACCTTGTCTGTAGTCTGTGAAGTCAGTGCAATTCTAATTTGCATCAGCTAATAAAAAATGTGTGGGTTTTAAAGTGAAAATCATGCAAAAATTTTTAAAAAAAGGTGAACGACTGAGCATCTATGCAAAAAAACAAGGCTAGAAATGTGATCAAATTAGGTCACAGCGGTGCAGTTTTGTGCAGGGCTATAAGCATATCTGAAGACCTTGTATGCTTTATCTTGGGAAGCAAAGCTCTTGGAAAATGTGCATAAGAGGGATAAAAAGGGCTTTTTTTCATCCTCCTCTTTGAGCTATCATTGCAAAAGCATGATTTTATGTTGCATTAAGTGGCAGAAATTTCAACTTAATCTAAGAGGAACACAGTTCATGGAACTGTTCTGGTGCGACTCGTTTGTAGAAGAAACGAGTCACAGTTGGGTTTGTGTGATCAGCTGTACAATTAAGTATTTAATGGTTTTATTGTTTGTTATATTGTTGCAGCGCTCAGATGAGATAAGGGGGCCTTTCACTAAAAGTCTGCAGCCAAAAGAAATGAAAGGTCAGATAAAGGTGTACGAAGAATTAGTGAAATAACAGTGATGAGTACAGGAGAGATGGTCTGGGACTGATCCCATTAACTGCAGGTGACGGGGGGGATAAGGAGGGGTTAGTCTGAAGGAGAAACAGGGATTGCAACTGGCATTTGGTAAACTTGGATTCTAAAAGGATAGTTTTTCTAAATGAAGAAAAGGGTGAAGATTTTTGAGTGGTGGTTTTCTTGTGTTGTGGAGGTGGCTTTACCTGTTCGTGAAACACAGCAGGTGCCAGCTTGAGCTGTCACACGAGGGAGAGGAGACAGGCTGGTGGCTCTTCAAATCCAGCTGAAGGACACAACTCAATGCTCCACGGGCACAGGTTTTATTCTTAGGGAAGCAGAGATGGGATGGAGATTAAAAAAACAACCCCAAACCCCATACAAAAACAACAATTTAAAAAATCCCACAAAAGTAGTTGGGGAAGAACTTAATGGATCCTGAATGTTTTTCCTGGCATCTGACTCCCACAGGGAGATGTTGATCAGTGAGGCAGAAATACCTGCTGTAACCTTTGCATCCATTCTTGTTCCATACAGGAGGAGCAGATACACATAATTATTAGAGAAGGGTGTAGACCATTTCTTGAAGGTTTATTCCAGAGAGGAAGCACATCCCTCGTTTCTCTTGTCTTCCATAAAATATTCTCTGTAGCCTTTTCCTCATATGGCAGAAGTAAACTCTGCCCACCCCAACCTCTAGAGGACTCTTTGATAATGATGGAAAACACACTTGGGGTCTTTTCTGACATAGCTGCATTAAAAAGTAGCGTTCTCACACAAGAACAGAGTAAAAGTAAGTAAACCTCTCGCTTTTATTCTTTACAACTAACAGGAAATACCTTTTTTTTTTTTTTGAAGGGGTAGCAGGTTGTTTGACACACATGGGCACAGAAGATTATGAACAATGAAGACAATGAAGAGTGGGACATCTATCAAAGAGTAACAACCTCTTATAAGGTAATTCAGGACCACATTGAGTTTATCCTGTTGTACTTGCAAAATCAATTAAGTAACTGTTGTTGTTCTCCATTTTCATGGCACTCTAAAATCATTATAACCAAGAATATATAGGTATGTTTTTCCCCTTGTGCTTCCTTTCATTTTTTCACTTGCATGCAGAAAGCCAATATGTAACAACCCAAATGCATGCTGAGTTCTGAATGAGATTGATTACAGTTGCAAAACATTAAATATTAAATGCCAAAGGGCTACTTCCAGTAGTCCTCCCTCTCTTCTCCAAAGATTGATGTCTTAAATGGGGCTTTGCAAACAGGAGTTTTAAATGATCTATGGAGCAGAAGTAAAAATGTTTTCAAAGCTGGTGTGTACCTAAAACTATCCTGAAACCTTTAATGTTATGGTTAAGTATTCTTGTCATTTGAATTTCATTGCTTGCCATAGGGGTGAGATGGAAGAGTGGATATTTACAGAAACCGTGCAAGTGATAAAAGGAGCTGCCTGACTTTGTCTTCTGCTTTGTATGTTTTAGTACTTATGTACTTTAGTACCAGCTAATTTGAATAAGCTCTGCTAGTCACATGCAACATATGGAGCCAATGCCAATTTTTTATAATGCTGCATTACAAATATACCCACCAGCTGAGAAGTGTGAGAGAGAGAGCTCTGCTTTTCCTCAACCAACTGTCTTCACAGAGAGTTGCAGGGGGAATAGTGCTGGCCCTTCAAATGAGATATCCCATTTCACTTCATCTCTTTAGTCATCCTATCTCTTTCTGTAGCATTTTGAGCAACTAGCCTGACCTTAATTTTTAGGATCTTGTGAGGGCTTGCAAAAATGGCATCATAAAGTTTGTTTACATAAAGTTTTGATCAGCTATTCTCAGTTTGAAAAAAAAGAGTTTTCATATCTTGTTTCTGTAGGTATTCAAAAATTAGGGCTAAAAGGGACATAGTCTGAATTACTATTTTTGAAGGGTTTTGCATGACTCATCATCAGTTAGATTCTACTGTCAGTTTTCACCTGCAAATCCAAAGGAAGCTTTTACTCTTGCAGCTGGAATTTCATCACCAGTGCTGTTAGTGGTGTGGTGCAGAATGAAGTCAAGCTCACTGTCTTACAGGTGAGCATGTTCTGAAGTGCTAATTGGAGTTTAGAAAAGAGCTTAGCAAAAGCTTATTAGAGTCAATAGAAATGCTTCCATTGTCATCAGATTAACCAAGTCTGGTTTTTGGAATATGCTGCAAAAGTTGACCTATTGAGTTGGCAGTTGCTGCTTGGCAAATCCCCTTTCCTCCCAGTCTCAGATAATGAAGTTCACACTATAAAACAAAACAAAGCCAGCTTCTAAGCCATGTATAACATATGGAGCTAAAAAGTCTTCTTTAATAACCCTATGCTGAAGTAGTGATTGTTGCCATACATGGTAAGCTGAAGCATTTATAAATGTCAAAGACAGGCATTTGCTGTGTGTAATTTCCATATTTGCAGGGTAAGTAGGGTCACTGGAGCACCTGTTAATTATGAGTTTATATCTCTCCAAGAAGCAGATAAATAATTTCTTTACCATGGGCACAAGGAGGCTGCAGAAGAGCAAATACACACTGTGCCTTTGTCTGCAAAGTTGGCAGTGATTGATGTTTTCAGTTTTCTCTTGGCTGTGGATATATCTGGATCACAGGAAAACAGGTGTCCAGTGGGATATGGGCAGTTGATTGCAGTGTCTGTGGATCATGAGGATCTGGATATCATTGTGATACCTAAAACAAGGTTTAGGTGATGATGCGTGTTGACATCCTAGTAAACCAAAAAATTACTCTAAATTTTAAGTTTTGCTTGAAATTAATTTTCATCATTAGAACTTTTCTTTATACTTTAATGTTGATTAACTTTACAGGAGTTTAAATACATTCCTCTGTTTAATTTTTTAGGTCTCTGTTAATACCCATCCATGTTTAAATATTTTCTGAGACTCCTATTGCTCAGCATTACCTTTCTCCTACCCTTCTTTTACACTTTCTTCTGATACTCCTTTCCATTTTAGGACTATGGGATATAATACACAATGTATGTGAAAATGCAATCATTTAATTTCATGTACTGCAGAACAATCCCTAAATACCTGTTCATTTTCTTGCCCCCAAGTAGAACTGCAGATGGTACTTTTCAAACAGAGCATGGAGTACACAGTACTTCTCTCTTTCCCAGTGTGTGCTTATTTCTAGGCTCTTTTACAGTAGCTATTTTAGATACCCTTTTGGCCCAGCTCACATATACTTTATCAAGGTAATTATAAATTGAATTATTCTGATGTATGTTCTCATGGTGTTTGACAGGACTGTAGTAACTGCACTTAAATGTATTTTCAGGTCTCATATATTATTATCCTTGTATTTGTTTCTGGAACGTAGAAGTTCTTTGCAGCCTTCATGTGCTAATTAAGAAGTGCTCAACCAGAATATAAACAGTAGACTCTAATTTAAAGAAAAGGGGTGAAAAAGGAATAAAGATAATTGAAGTTTTCAATTTGAACATTAGTGTTACTAATGCTCACATGCTGTAGGTCACGGGATTCTATTGGTAAAATATTTTCACTGAAGCTTTCAAGGGGAGCATTTCTAGAAAAATAAAGAGTACCATAGTTCAGTTACTGTAGCAGTGCAGTGGTGCTTCCTGCAACAGTTTGGATCATCCATTCCATAGTTTGGATCATCCATTTTAGCAGTGTCTCTGGATGCAGTGATATTAACCACAGTGTGATTTTTGAAGTGAATGATGAATTCTGGAGATTTTTCATTTTACTCATTGCTCAGTTGCTTTAATCGTGAACTGCTGTTTGACGCTGTCATTATTGAAGGAAACATTTACTATTTATAATGTGCAAGTGTCCTTTTCTTTTGCAGTTCAGTGATGTCACCATGTGCTATGATTTTGCTAATAACAGTGAGATCATTTGGAGTTTATCCTCTGTGTAACATCACTTTCCTCGGCATACAGAGAGAGCTCTCAGCATCGCATTTCACGAATCCTTGTTTTCCTGCATACCCCATTTCTGATCCCAATCCTCATTTATTCCTGCTTCCCACTGATTGCAGGTGACTCGTGTGAGCTCATGAGGCTCCTGTAAAGGCCACACTCAGCTAGGATGTTACACCACCACTGCAGGAGGAACCCTGAGCTGCAGGAAGAGTTGCAGATCCAGGCTGCCGTGGCCGCCGGCGATGTCCACACCGTGCGCAAGATGCTGGAGCAGGGATATTCTCCAAACGGCCGGGACGCCAACGGCTGGACCTTGCTTCATTTCTCTGCTGCAAGAGGCAAGGAGAGATGTGTCCGTGTTTTTCTGGAGCATGGAGGTGAGTTGCCCACAGAGAAAAATCTTTATACTCATCTGACACCTTTCTATCCCAATTTCCACTGCAGGGCTTTCCAGCACTGACTAGGTATCAAAAATACTTCTGGTTATCTTTTGTAATTATTTTTAATTCTTTTGTTCTTAATCTGTGTTTATTTCTGATGCATACATCATAGATTAGCTTCATATCTTTATATCTTAATAATTTTTTTCCCCCAGCATTGCCTAGAAATTGTTCAAAGAATGAATAAGCATTATGAAAATAGGGCAGAAGGACTCATTATAAAATGAAATGCACTCACAGCACTCACTACAGGCTTTTCTTCTCTATTAGGGGTTATTATTAGAGGAAGGCAGATCCTTGAATTGAAATCCTGGGGAAGTTTATTTCAGAATTCGAAAGCAAGTTAACCAATTGCATTAAAGACTAAGTTTAATATAGGCTTTAACAGAATCTGCCAAATTTTATTAAATCAGTCCTCTTTGCGCAAGGACTTTAGTGTCAGCTAATCCCGATGAGTTTACAGCTCTCCTGCATCCAGCCACGATGAAACTTTATTTCAGGAACTGACTGACTTTTGTTGATTTAAGTGATACTCATGTGGGTGATGATTATTATCCCTCAGGTGGTACAGTCAGGATTTCTCATTGCTTTATCATCTTCCAAGGCCACCTGAAGTTTTAGAAAGGGATCATCCTAATCTTTTAAAGTGGTAGTGGAGGGAAAATCAGTAAATGTTCTTCATGTTCTGATCAGTGCTCTTAAAGAGCGGCATCCTCCATTCTAGCACTGCTCTTACCAGATAAATTATGAGGTTTTCAGTCTCAAGGAAATGAAATGATCTTTCTGATGCTTTGTGTATCTGAGCCATATGGGCCCCTTGTGTCTGTCACTGGGTTTGTCAGCTGTATGGATCATCCTGGAAGTGGAGTGGCATTAACAAGCTGTGGTAGTGGCACAATCAGTGATTTGTTCCTGGAGAGCAGTGGTGAAATACAATCTGAGCAACTGGACTCTGTGGGTGCACCTACTACAGCTTGTAACCACATAAAAAAGGGCAAACCTTCGTGGCTTTCTTGGAAGGTGGGAAATAAGCTACTAAATTGCGCTAATATATAACTTTAAATTCTACTTTTTGAAAGTAATATATGCATATAATCTCAAACCTTCAGTTTGATAATTCAAAAGTTTAAGGCTTTAAGTTGCATACATTGCTTTTAACTTTTTATCTGTAAGTTTAAAGATGATATTAAAACCCCAATCCCTTCTGTATTCCTATGTATTTTCATTTTATAGGTTTTCATATTACACAGCTGCTGATGCAGTGGTTTGGTTTTATTTTTGTTGTTACTCTTTCCCATACAAAGTACCAGCTGAATGTGAAAACTGCCTGTAATGAAACACCTTTGTCCTGAGGCAGCTTAGAGTTGAATCACCGGGATGAGAAAGTTGAGTAACAAATAGTGTGAGGTTTAGTCATCCACAGCAGCTTCCCTGCAGCTGAGCCTCACTCCCAAAAATTGGCACTGCCTGGTGCCTTGCCTCGTTTTCCCTCAAAACAGAGGCATAAAAATAATGAGTATTTATCACATAATAATGTCACAAATGAGTTATTAAGCAGTGAGGGTGTTGACTCTTACAAGCTGAGTTAATCATGCCACCCTCATTAGGGAGAGGTTTGTGTCTACCTTTCCTCACATGGTCTCTACTTTTCTCCCCCTGGAGTGGATTGTTTTGCTGCTGGTGTTTAGTCACTGTTGAACAAAAAGAAAAAGATGCTGAGGTGAAGGGAAAAGTCCTTTTCTGTTGTGAATCTTATGGTAAAATAGAGAGTATTGAACTATAAATTGATAATATTAGTTGGTAATAAATTGACAGTGAGAGGGAGCCTGTGGAGTTCTGAGAGAAAGAGGGAATTCAGATGTGAAGGAAGGGATGGGCTGCTGGTGGTTGTGGCTGTCTCAAGGGATGATGGAGCTTAGCAGAGCTGGGAATATTTTCATGGGGAAAATAGGACTGGGACAACCACAGTGGGCTGTTGCTGAGTGTAGAGGGCTGTGCCTCACATCTGAGATGCTGGAAGGCTCCCAGCACAGCCTGCTAGTGGGATGGAGGGTGAATTGGGCTAATAAAGGCTGAGAAGGAATCTGGTCACTGACCTGGAAATAAAAAGTAAATTCTTATGGGAATCATGACCTGTTCGCCTCCTGCTTTTGCTTTTTTTCTTCCATCATTGCTCACCAGCAAAGAAAAGAGCCAGAGGATGGTGTTGTGCATGCAGATTGGCTGATTTGAGTGGAGGTGGTGGAACAGCAGGAAGCTTTTTATTATCTGCTGAGGAAGGAGATGCAGATAGATGAGGAAAATGCAGAAAAAACAGTCCAGACTAAAGGATGAAGCCAGCAGAAATATCAACTAGATACAGAGGGGATAGGTCAGATAACAAATATTATTTAGCAATTGGCGAAATGCAGAAAGTTCATAATAACCATGGAGGAACTTAGTTTTTGTAAGAAATAGTGAATTTGACTTTTTAAGTGTATTTGTCTCATTTTATTAAAGTGAAGATTCTATGAAGTCATCTCTTCCCACCCATGAAAATGATTTGGAGTCACAAAGCAACACCAAAACAGGGAGTGTAGTTTTCAGTAATCTTGGAATTTTGTGTAACAAGCCTTTTTTCTCTTTAGTGTGCTTTGCAAATTTTTAATATGACACATAGAGACAAACAATCCAACACTGGACAAGAAATATGTTTTATTAATTTCCAGCCACGACTATTAATGTTACAACAAGCTAAAATCTTGGAAGTGTCTAGTTAGCTATCCCTTGCTGATACCTTCTCAGTATTAACTGAGCAGTTTCTGGTTACTCATATTAAAATGAAGAAATAATTCACTAAAGCTCCTAGAAATGAAACAGTAAGAGAAAGTAGCCAAGTAGCTGTGTTTATTTATTTATTTTCAGTCTTGGCTTCAAGGTATCTAAGTTTTAGTAGAGTCAAGCAGAATCTGGGAGGATCTAGAGAATGCCAAATACTCACCCTCCCTAAGCTCCGAAAGCATTTCTGTCTCTGAACAGTAATGCTTTCCTGGACATCTTCTGTATCAGTGTTATCTTAGGAAATTCAAAACAGCAGCTGCATGTAGCCATGCTTCTAAACCTTGTGGTCAGAATTAAGCCCTAGCTGAGGGAACTAAGCTTGAAATAATAGAACTACTCAATGAAGCCAGTAGCATTGCTTAAGGATTGCTTTCTTGGCTTCCCAAATTACTGTGTAGAGTGACCTAAGGAAGGTGTCAAGGAAAAAGGAAAGCTGTCACACTGAGCTGTAAACTGAAACTCTGAAATATGAGTCTTATTTATCAATCTACATATCCTCTAGATTACACTATTAGAAAGAGTTTTATTAACAGTGGACTTTTAATAACTAGCTTAGGTGCCCAAATTTCACATGTAATGAAATAATGTCAGTATCATTCTATGCTACAAATCTTCCATCTCGAGTGAACTTGATTGCAGTAATTGGTACCCTTGATAAGCTGTTCAAGGTTTCTGTCATTATGTTTTGCCTTATATTTAAGAACATTAGAAGTGACCAAATGGAGTTGTTCATGTTTCTACATTCTGCTCTCCCCATATTATTAATGGGAAGCTTGGAATGAAAGAACTAGTTGACAGTCAGGATGGAGATGAGATAGAGGACCACTGGCAAGGGCTGGCTGCATCCCTTTCTAGCTATAACTGCCAGGTAGTTCTTACCCCTCTGCAGATTCTAAAAGGTAATCTGAGAGTCATTCCCAATTGATTTTTACCTTGCTCATGTTCCAGGGGAAGAGACTTACTTTACAACATGATACCAATACCAAAGCTTTAAAAAAACCCAAATAGACAAAACCCCCACAACAGCACAAGCTCTTGAGGCACCATCAACTTTGGGGTGTTACTTTTACTAAGACAGGGACTGAGTGGATGGAATTTGTAGGCAAATTCATGCAGCTCCAGCCTCTGCTAAAAGCCCTTTTGAAGTTCGGAAGTTTTCCAGGAGGTGGCAGCAGGACATTAAAGGAATAGCAAAAGACGTTCCGATCCTGTTAAAATTGTTTCTCTAATCCAGAGGCAGACTGTTGGCTCACTAGAAATCCATAATCTTAATGGGAATTACAGTCTGTTTTCACGAGATTTTTTAGGGAGTTTGTTATGGAAAGGTCGGTTGTTTGTGTTGCTTGGCTGCCCAACTGTGAGGCTTTTTTTCCTATCCTTCTTAAGAAACTTCTCTTACACGACTTAGTAATTTTTTTGTTCACTTTTAGTGGTCAAAAACCATGATGTTTTGTGAGTAAGGAAGGTGTGCAAAGGTTCTTAAAACTACAGGTTAAAGGCATCCTTATGTTGCAAGGAGGTTGTTGGGTTTGGATTACATCAACCAGTATAAAAGTGCGTATAGATGCACATATAAAAGTTGGGCCATTATCTGCTTGAATTGGAAATGACATTGATTAAACAGGCTTGTGGCAGTGACCTGCACCTCATTTGGAGGTGCTTTGCATGCCTTATGCAGCCTGGGAGAGAGAAGGTACAACTCAAACATTTTTTTAAAAAAAATCTTGTTTGGTGGAGAAGGGCTCTGCCTGCTGCTGTCTCTTCCCCATTATGTCCATCTTCCTCCCCAGTTCTGCCCTTCAGATTGGATCATGCCTCTGCCTGTTCTCATGCCTGTTACCCACTTTATTTATCACCACTCAGAAATCAATGTAGGACAGTCTGAGCACTGTGAAGAAAGAGACCCTGGGAGCAGCATCACTTTGAAATATTATCTTTGTGTGGGTTGCGCTGATTCTTTGCTGCATTTTGGACACGATCACAGTGCAGGTTGGGAACAGCCGTTCAGTCACTGGCTGCATTTTCCTGCTGGGCTGTGGGTGCTTCACTCATTCCTTCAGCTCAGGTTAGTGTGACTTTTCAGAGCACTGAAACTTCTGCTTTTTACAGGAGATGAGGAAAGCTGTCACTAGCAAGGAACTAATATACCCCTTATTTCTGTTTATTTCTATTCTGTGCACTAGAGGCAATTCTGACATCTTATTTCTCTGTGTAGCCAGGCTGCATTCATTTGTATGTTGTTTGGGGTTTTTTTTGTTAGTTCATTCATTTCCTTTCTCTCCATCTTATCTTTCCATTTAGAAATATCCTTAAAGTTGCTGGATCATCTTTGCAGCTGTATTCTCTACTCCTTCCTTCCAATCCTTTCATTTTGGTGTAATATCTGTCTTGGTGTTACCTGGATATGATCACTGTGGGTTGGAAGCTTATTCCTGTTTTGTGTTCACACGTTTGTGTGTTCAGGCTCAGTCTAGGGTAGCCTGCAATTAATATTGTATTTTGAACTTAACTTTGAGCAGGTCTTCTGGTGCAGATGGTATCTAACTTCGGTTGGCAAAGTGTTCAAAGTTCCACACTGTAGTTTGTACCTTTTAGTGTCCAACAGCAGCACCCATGGATGGTGGAAGGGAAAACTTCACAGGTTGGCTTGTTCTCTAGCTGAGAAATGGCACCTTGCCGTGGGTAATTAATTAGTCACTTGCTATACAAATTTGGTGTCCTGAGGAAATTAGGTAAATTGATTGGATTATTTTAATTTTTAAATTAATAAATCAGTCTGAGTGTTTGTGCTGTGTGAAGGGGAAATAAATCTGTAATCACCTGTACTCTGCACTAACCGTTTATCTGACTCCTTTCAGAAGTGGGTTTTTACATTCTTAAATTTTTGTGAAACTCTAGATTCAGAGCAGATTCTAAACAAATTCATCATCTACGAAAAGAGACTTTATCAAGATAATCTAAAATAACATATATCCTACATGCTTTGGAAATCCTGCAGACCACAGAGAAACATTTTACCTAATACAGCATTACACCCTAAAAACAATACACTGCTGCCAGACCACAAAACATCCGCAATTTGGGACAGCAGATGTTTCTACACATGCTTCTTTTTAAGACCAAGAAGCAACACAAGGGAAAATAAAAAGTTGAACATTGAGGGAAAAAAAATGTAATATTGTAGAGCTAGGGGAAAACTGGATGGACAGAGAGATGTGAGTAATTAGTAATTAATTCCTAAGAGTGCTAGGAAGATGTGGAAAAGTATTTGTCAAACGGAAACATATGTATGTGAAAGAAAATTTTCTTTTTGTAACTCATTCTTAAATGCAGTTTTAACTTTGTATTAAAAATAGCGTGTTCACAAAAGCAAGAATTAGTTTGAAGTACAAAAAAGTCCTGTCATGCTATGCCTGGAAAGACTAGCAATTACTGTTTGATTTTTCTTTTCTTTAAAATTTTTTCAAATTTTATTTTTCTTCCAGCACCGGATTACCGTAACGCCTTCTAATTATTTTAAAATTTTATTTTAACTTCAGCTGATCCCACAGTTAAGGACTTAATTGGAGGCTTCACTGCTCTGCATTACGCAGCCATGCACGGCCGGGCGAGGATCGCACGCCTGATGCTGGAGTCTGACTACAGAAGTGACATTATTAATGCCAAGAGCAACGACGGCTGGACTCCCCTGCACGTCGCTGCCCACTACGGCAGAGACTCCTTTGTCAGGCTCCTCCTGGAGTTCAAGGCTGAGGTTGATCCGCTCAGTGATAAAGGTACTACACCACTGCAGCTGGCCATTATCCGGGAGAGGTCAAGCTGTGTGAAAATCCTCCTGGACCACAATGCCAACATCGACATTCAGAATGGGTTCCTGTTACGATACGCTGTGATCAAAAGCAATCACTCGTACTGCCGAATGTTCCTCCAGAGAGGGGCCGATACAAACTTGGGGCGCTTGGAAGATGGACAGACACCCTTGCACTTGTCTGCTCTTAGAGATGATGTGCTTTGTGCACAAATGTTGTATAATTACGGAGCAGACACTAACACAAGGAACTATGAAGGACAGACCCCACTGGCTGTTTCAATAAGTATTTCTGGAAGTAGCCGACCCTGTCTGGATTTCTTACAAGAAGTGACAAGTATGTATGTAAGAGAAGTTAATCACAGGACACAATGTCCTCTAAAAGCCTGCTTTGAATTTAGCCCCAGAAAAAAAAAATTCTTCCTCTCTGCCCCTTGATGCTATTTAAATGCACTAGAAAATTTCTGGGAAGGTGAAGGGATTGTGATACTGGGAATCTCTTACTTGGCAAAGGTGCTAATGTTAAGTGTACTTCATTTAAATTAGTTTTGTTTAAATATCTACGGGAAGCATTTCTTTTAAAAGAGTGAACTGTAAAATCTCATTTTATTTCTGGCCTTAGCACGTAACATTTTTGAGTTTGGTTTTGTTGTTTGTTTAGGGGTTTTTTAGTGTCTGTTGTTTTGCCTTCTTACTGCCATACAAATCCTCGGCAGTTGATGGCTTTTTCATCTGCACTACAACTAGGGCAGAAAAGAGCTTTGGCTGCTTTGTGTTCTCCCACATTCCCTCCTTCCCTCCCCTAAACCAGACAACAAAATGCCACAGTTCATTCCTGCAGCTTGAAGGGGTTTCATGTGCTGTCTAGCTTTGATTTGATTTTGTTGATGTCTTTGAAATACGAGAGATTTTAACTCATCGTGACTTCTGATATTTAGAGAAAGTACTGGGCTCCTAATATCCGGATCACCTCTGATTACCAGTTTTTGGTGCACTAGATCTACTGAAAGTTTTCCTCTCTCAACATGGAATGCTGTGCTGATGTTTCATATTCATAGTATTGCCTAAAGCATTTAGGAATTGCTGATAAGCATTTAGCAGAGTTTGCCAATTCAAACATGTTGAGATGGCCTGGTAAATTATCATCCAGCTAGAATGATCTCTCCACTGCAGAGGATGGGGTATTTCATAGATCCTTTTTTTTTGTCCCCTGCAGCTCCTTTTATTTTTTTTGAATGTGGTAAATTTTTTTTTAATGAGAATTAGATAACCTATATACTCAGTAAGGAAACTGAAAATCAGCGTGGGCTGGAAGTGAATCAGCTGAGATCTGTTGTCAGTAGCTGGCACAAATAAGCATTTGGAATTTCCTTTCTTTTTCTACATGATTTGGGGTGGTGTTTTTGTTCATATCTGAAACTGAATGAGAATTTCTGGAAAGGTGGAAGTTGATAATACAATATACAAGCAATTAAGCAATTTTGGTTTAATTTGCCTGCCCCTTCTCATTCAAACACATTTCTTTCTGGTTTCCTTTTTGGAAGCCTCTCACTGCATAGTTGCAGTGTCAGGGATTTTAGGAGTGATATAATATTCAGACTTGCAGTTTTCCAGTCTTAGGATGTATCAGTAAGCATGAAAGCTTAGGCTGCTCCGTGTTTCCTCAGTGTCTAAAGACCAGTGGAAACAGGTACTGTGACTTTAAGCTTGCAGATTCCATACCTTAAAGGTTTAATGTTAAGTGAGAAATAAATTCTGCCCCCCCACCAAAAAATAGCTTTAATTTGTGGCCAGTGTAACAGTGCTGGAACTATCCCAATTTTGTGCTGTTGGAGGAAGAACTGGGAAAGCAGTGCTGACAAAAACATTTCAGCTCTGTGCTTCTGAGCAAAATAATTATCAATATATGTTTACAAACCACTGTAAACAAACTCTGCTGCCCTTTTTATAAATATCCGAACACTGTCTTTCCCTGCTTTTCATGAATAATTACTTTAATAAGATGCTGTGTTAAGAGATGAGAGATGATAAAGAGCAAGCTGGCATTTTGGTAGTGGAGTTCCCAGTTAAGTCTGACTGTACAGGGAATTGTTGAGATCTCGTGCTGTAGCACTTTGGGGAAGAATCCTGTCTATGAGTCTACTGCAATATGTATTTTCTAGAAAAAAAATTTACAAAATTTTTGGACAATTCTTCTGCTGGAATTCTTCCTGAAACTCTTCTGAGGTTGGCAACAGTGCCTTGTTCGTGGGGCTTAATGGGAATTTCATTTTATTTGAATCTTACACTAAGTGCTTTATATAGAAATCCATAGCTGTAAGTTTTATATCTGCATCTGAAGGTTCAAAGAGTATATTTGATAGTAAAACAAGAGATAGTTTTTATTTTTACAGTAGATTAACATTTTTAAGGCTGAATATCAACAGTTATAGATTGTCATAGTTATCAAACTGCTCTGTGTCTTCAAGTGAATGCAGTTGCATGCTGCATATAAATGGGATACTATTTAGTAGTCTACATGTAAGATGCGAGTAACTGGTTTTTTTTAATACTTGGAAAACATATTTGTACAGTTTCAGTTTCTCAGAAAACATCATTTGTGAATTTCTTTTTGTTTTGGTAGGTATTGTAATCGGTAATAATGGCAGCCTTTAGCCCAGGTCCCCGGTTGGGAGTAACAGGCAAGAAACCAAGCTCTCAGAAATGCTCAGTATTGGCCCTGAGAGTCTGCAAGAAGATATTGGATTTTGGGGTTTGACCCTGAAGGTCTGATATTCTTCCTGGTTACAGGTAGAGATTCCTTTGCTCCTAGAGTAATTCCAAGAGGAAGTTATTCTATAGTTGTGTTTCAGTATTTAAGCACAAAGCTGGAGGTTAGGAACACCAGAGTTTTTAACCATAAGTCTGCTGTTGACTTGGTGTTCAGACTTGTGTGTTTTTCTTTTTCCCCTTTCTCTTTTTTACAATACAAAAATAAGCAAAGTCTCCCTGGGAAAAAAATACTGAAGATGAAAACTGCTCAATGATTTTATTAATTATCTTCCTTCTCCTTATCTGTATTACACTTTCCTATTTCAAAAAAAAAACATTTATTGGCAGCCACCACAGTACCTAAGATCATTTGATAAAGAGTTGGTTTGGAGCAGTGTAAATGTTTCAATTTTCACATGATCTGAACCTGCCTCTTCAGGAGTGTGAATGTGTTAAGCTTGGAATGCACTAATGCAAATTAAAATAGAGATGCATTTATATGATATATATGAAGATAGAGATACATAGAGACTTTTATTGGTAGTGTATATATTTATAAAATTAGCGTGCAATCACAGACCTGGATGAAATTATTTATTTTGAAAGTGAATGGGATTTGAGAATATTAAAACTTATAAAAGAAATGTGGGAGGTAGAAAAAATGCATAAGGGCTTAAATAAACGTCAAGATACTAGAAATTTCAACTAGGATCTTTAAAGAAGGGAATTTTAAAAGAGCCTGGAAACTTCCACCTCCCCATAGCTGTCCTTTAATTGAATCTGTGTTCAGCTGAGGAGCAGGAGAGGCTGCAAGGAGCTGCTGCTCTGTGTTGAGGCAGAGAGCTTAGGAAATGATCTGGCCCCAGAGCAGGGTGATGTGGCAACAGGTATCAAAGAATTCAGTTCAGTTCTGCAACAACATCTAAAGATCACCCAGTGAATTCAGCTACAAAAGTTTCAGCTGCATTGCTTTTTTAAATTTTTCAAAGGGCAGATCTTTGGCTTTGACTAGAGAGTGTAATTCTGTGTTTAAATTTATATAGCACTGTAAATGTGCAGAATGACTGAGACAGAAGTTCTGTTAAGGAAATCCTTTTACATCCTTTGTCTCTATCCCTTGGCTAAATCAAGATGACTTCTCACTTGATTTTTTTTTTAACTGGAAGAAGGTTTTTTAAACTTTCTCTCCGCAGAGTTTTAACTTCTATGAATACAGAAGTGTCATAGTGAATTAAGTAGATTTCTACATATTTTGTTTCATGGATAATTACAAAGGAAATGGTATTTTCATGTTTGTAATAACATAGATGATCTTTACTGGAATCTCAGGCTTTATGTGTTTCCTTGGGTGCTGCTGGAAATCTTGCAGTGATGATTGAGGTCTGCTTTGTCATCCAGTTACACAGAGAACGAGGATCAGAAAATTATTTTATTATTTTCTACTCTACAGCTGACTATATTAAGTAGTTGAATCATACCATGTAGCTATATACAGTAATTTACTTTGAAATAATTTGTTAAGAGGCCTTTTTTAAAAAAAAATTAAGGACTATTTTATGTGTGGCATTTAAGGTACAGCCTCTAATCTCATTTGTACTCCCATGCTGTACTCTGCCAAAATAATTTTAAAATAGCATAACAATGCATCTTAAGCCTGTCTTGATGCTCAGAGCACTTTACTTACTGTCTCCTAAAAATAGATAAACATTATGGTGTTGAAATTCTTAGCTGAATTTCCATAGCAATTTTAGCGAGACTGAATTTACAGAGATGTCACAAATTATTTTTTTTAAATACCTTTGCAAGCATATTCAAATCTTAATTTCATTGCTAAATACACCTGTTAACTATAACATTGAGCCTGACATTCTGCTTTTTCATATAGGAATTTTCAGCCCAAAATAGTACGTAATTTCTGTGCCTGATAGACTGAAATTTAATAGACATCTAAAACTCATTGTGGGGAATTATTTTGCAGAGACCAATGGAAACATATATCAGGCTCAGACATTCTAGCAGAGGCATACTGAACGCAAATTAGAATTTTTAAAATAACTTGTACGATATCCAGTTAAAAAGAATCAAAACTCTGCGTCCTGTCGAGCTGGAGGAATTTGTTCACACTCTCAATGAACACTCTGTAATTCTACACTCATCCCTCCATGTCTGATATTAACCTTTTAGACCTATAGATTTTTTTGATATTAGCTTTTTCTGAGGTTTTGAATGCTGGAAAACCAAATATCCTCTCCAATTATTCTGCTGCTGTTTTTTACAGAGTACAAGCCAGTGCAATTCCACAACTTGAGACCTATTGCACTGAGCAGCCGAATTCCCCTTTGGCTCAGCCTCGGTCATTTCCTGGGTGATCCCAAACTTTCCCTAGGATCCCCTTCTTGTGCATCCTTCCCTGTGTGTTTCGTGGCTGGTGGGTGTGAGTTCCCAGCTGATAAGTTCTATTATCTTTTTCAATTCTCCCCTCTCAAAAAAGCCAACAAATTCAGAACTCAATTTAACTCAACTTAATTGCTGGCAGTAGCTGCATTCCTTCACCGCTGTGAATAGGGGATGGAATTAAGGATTTGCTGCAGAAATAAATATTTTTCCTGATATTCTAGAAGAAATGAGCTGTTGCCAGCATACATCAGCCTGGTTTCAACATATTTTGTAAAATGTTTCAGAAGATTTTTAAGTTCCCTTTGTAACTAAAAAGAAATTACCAAATGGTTGCTTGCTACTGTTTTCAGCCTTTCAGAATTCCCAGGAGGGGCAGAGGCTCAGTTTGAGAAATTCCACTCCAAGGTTTTTCAGAGAGATGCATTAATATTGTAGAGAAAACTGTGGGCGGCTTCTGAAATATGTCACTGATGTTATTTTTCATTTTTTAATTTCTTCAGAAACAGCCTATCCACTTTAAACCAATGACACTGATTGTTTGCTTTAAAAGTACTTTTCTTTTAGTAGTTAGAACAATACATCAGAGGGGATCTTCTTGTAGCCTACAAGATATTAATTTCAGTTATTCCCAACTTTTCTCTTGGGTAACAGAAAGGTCAATTCATGATTTTTTATTGTATGTTTACGTGCCTTTTTTTTTTTTTTCTCTGTATCTGCAGTGGAGGAAATGGGTAGGGATTCCCCTTTTCCAGCTTTACAGTACTGGATGAAAGTCCCCAAAAATCAGTGTTGTCAGAGGCATCATAAATATGCCTTAATGGTCCTTCAATGTAGACTTACTGGGTGAATTTGTGTTGTATTTCTTGGGGAGCCTTGTCTGCAGAGGAAGGCACAGATATAAATGCAGAGCAGTTTTAACAGTGCCACAGTTCTTTGGCAAGGTAGCAAATCCTAAATGGAAGTTTTGTCTGCCTCTGGCATAGAACAGCAAACTCCGATATCATCCCAGAAAAATCTTGAAACTGCAAGAAAAAGAGTTTTGAGTGACAATTGAGATTAATTGTAATGATTTCTTGCTGTTAAAACAGGTTTTTTTTTTTCCTTTGCTTTACCAGCAAAGGCTGATCTTATAATAATAAAAGGCTCATTTCATTATTCAAGTAAAATAATTATTTAAGTGGGGGAAAGCTCAGAAACTTACTTTGTTAGCAGCTGAAGAACTGATATAGGAAAATGCTTAAATTTCATATATACTGAAGTCTGCTGCATCTAGATTTAAAAAAAAAAAATCAGAAAGCATTTCCTGTTGATTCTTTAAGCTCATGATTTACATTTCTTCTGTTTTGGAAGAAGCTTCTCTGAGAGGTTTGGGACACTGTACACAAGAATTGCATTAGTGGGGATTTCTGCTTTCCCTTCCAGCACAGAGCACAAGCTCTGGAAGGCAAAAGATGAACTGTGCATCTTTTTCCTGTAATTAATACTTCTAATTTATTTGATGACTGCTTTAAAGCTTACAAAATAAATTGACTGCAGTATGTAAATGATTTGGTGAACAAATGAGCAAATCCAGAATAAGAGCAACAAGGTGGCCCATTCAGGGATGTGCTGGATGTTTTTAAGGTGATCAGTAGTTTTATGTGGCTGTTTTGCATGATAGTGGTAATTAGGCCAATCGAACCTTTCATGTTTGTGGGGCTTTTTGTTTCTTTCTCTTTCAGTTCTCTTCCTTTCCAGCATATTTGCCTAAGTCACTTCCCAAACTGGTGATGCAGGATATAACCAAAGTCACTACTTCCTAATTGTTTTTAAAGAGAACTTTATTCATCATTTAGCTGGTCTTACTTTGCCAAGTTACTAATAACATTTTTCATTTGCCAAACTAAGGTTCACTGACATCGGTCCGTAATCCTTTATTTTTTTTCTTTTTCATTCAGATGCAACCAAGAATGAGTAAGTGTTCCAGACACCGTTTCTAATAAATCACAAATGCATTAATAACCCTGGAATTTGCAAGGCGTGACCTAAGACACCAGCAGCCACTAGATGTAGCAACTGGTGCTTAACACTGGAAATGTCCATTGTTAACACATTCCCAGGAAATATTTTTTAGGCTTATCAGGGGAAAATGTCATACATTTGATAATCGGGTCTTTTTGAATTAACTGATGACCAATTTCTTCTGGGTATTTTAAGTTGTCTGCTCCTTTATGTTCCCAAAAACCACATAGGATGTTAATTAAAAGGCATTTATTTCTGAAACCAGAAATCAGTGTCTCATAGCTGATTTATTGTGTACCCTACTACAGAAAATAACACAAAGACTTCTAGTCATTTCTAGTGCTGCTGTTTGCAGTGAGCTTTTGAAGCAGTGCATCCTTTCTGAACCCTGTTTTAAAGCATCAGAACTATTTCTTTATCACCATTAGGATTGCTTGGTTTCTTACCAAAATAACTTTCCTTTCCCTGAAGTTTGAACATTCTGCTGTTGCCTAAATTCTTTCCTTCAGGTGGAAAAAAAAATTGCCAAGAAGAAGCCACTGGTGGACAAAGTAACCATTGGTCCGTGTTCTAAGTCATGGATGAAGGATTTAACTAAAATTAAATTTAGGTGGTGTTAAGTATAATAAAAGTATTTTCAACTTACATAAAGAAAACTCAGGTTATTTTTTTTTTAAATTTCAAATCCAATTTCTTTAAAAGCAGACCGAGACTATTTTCATTTTCCTGCATTACTTCTGCTTGCTTGCCCTGGGTAATTTTAGTGCTTAAGATAAATCCCAGTGTCTAAAAATCCCTACCTGTCTGTCAGCCCATTTCAACAGATACCAACGTTGTTCAGAGTGCTGAGCATTTTGAATTTGACAGTCATCAGGTCCCATAACCAAGTCTTGGCTTGGAGGAGAAAAAAAAAAAGCAATAAAGAAAAAGAGGCTTACACAGTTAAGTCGATGATCAAAATATTGATTAGCACAGCTTTGATGTGTTACTGGAATAACTCCAAAAAAGCTGTAGCAGAATGAGGGAAAAGCACAAAGGCAGGCAGTTTGTTCAGAGGTTTGGAGTGGTTCCCATGTTGGGGGTTATTAATTGGAGTTTTCAGCTTTTGGGAAGAGGTACTGAGCGTGAGTGGAGGATGGAGGTTTATATAAAGGTATGTAAAATCATGACTGGCGTGGGAACAATTATTCATTATTTTCCTTGTAACTCAAAGAATGGCAGGCATGCAACAAAGCCATCAGGAAGGAGATCTAAAATAAATAAAATTACTTTGTAGTTTTCCAGCCAACGCCTAATTATGTTGTGAAATTTGTTGCCACAGGATGTTTTGGATACTGAAAGTATGAATGGGTTCAAAAAACACTAGACAGATTTACTAAGGGCAAGCTATTAAAGACACAGATCTGTGTGCAATCTCTGGGCTAGGAAGGCCCAAAGGCACCAGTGCTGAAAGCTAGAAGGGTTTATTGGGGCAGGATTTCTCAATGTCTCTTGTTCTGCTCTTTTTCTCTTTCTTTCTTCCTTGGGATCCATTGCTGGGTGAATTCAGATACAAGACTGGATTAAATTTTAAGATTATTTTGGATAGAGGGACCAAACCCCAACTGTTTCTCAAGGTGTTTGATTTTGAGTAGTTTCCTGGTAAGAATGAGCTTGAAAGAGAATTGATTATTTTGGAAAATCTTTGCCAGAAATGCCGAAATTTGTGTGATGTCAGTAAAGTTTTCCTCTGTGGACAGTGCTTAATTCACATTTTCATCCCTTTCTGCTTGACAAGGGTTTGGCTGCATCCAAAACTTGAAGGCTTTATCTTTACATTAGAAGGGAAAGAAAACCCCAATCTTTAACTCTGCCACGAGATCCTGGAATAACTTTTACAAATCCTCACTCTCTGAGGAAACTTCCTAGTCCTGTTACAGCTGAACTTAGAAGTTTCTGTCTCATTGTTTGAAAGAAAAGCATGGCTGAGGGATGTTTCCCCCAAGGATAGAAAAAGAATCTGCCAAAAGTTAAATGGAGGAGTTGTGCTGTTCTGTAATGCATAAGCATATGTTGCCACCTGGTGGGAATCCTCACATGGGTGAAATCGCTTTACACTGGCACCAGTAAAATTATGTGCATGTAAAAATGTTTTTAGGATTCACCCTTGATTTCACTGATTTCATTAAAAAGGTATTAACTTGTAATTCTCTTGTAATTTTTCCCTTCCCTCTCCCTCTTAGGAAACAGCAAACCCCTGTCATTTTGCAGAGTAAATGATGTCTTAAAGATACATTTAAAATGTGATGATTTTATTTTTCTGTGTTCCTTTTGTCTTTTCAGGACAGCCCAGAAACTTGCAAGATCTATGCCGAATTAAAATCCGTCAGTGTATAGGCCTTCAAAACCTCAAACTACTTGATGAACTACCCATTGCCAAGGTCATGAAAGACTACTTAAAACACAAATTTGATGATATCTGATATCCATGAAGAGAGGAACTCTGAGCAAGTTTAGTTCTATTCCAGATACTGAAGAGGCTTGTTGCCTTGCATAAAGTATATCCTATGCAAATTCTGATTTTTCTGTGAAGTCAGAAGGCAGGTATACACTTCCTTGGGTTTTTTATACCACACGCTAGAAGGTCTTAATTTTTGGTTTCTTGGTCCAAGTTTACAAGGTCCAAGCTTTCTATACAATATTGCATTTTAAAAAATTGCTGTTGGTTTTTTGTTTGTTTTCACATTACGTGTGCAGACTTGCCCTGGAGATGGAAGGCAGCCCCTCGAGGGAAGTGCTTGGTTTGAGTTGGCATGCTGAGCAATGATGCAAGAACATAAAAGTTTGGAAATCAAGGCACCAGTCGTGCAAAAGGATACAGATAGACCTCCAGAGCCCTGTTTGTTAGCACCTCTGCCTCTGCCAGGTGTTTGTTTTTGCAGGACAGAGGGAAGAGCGGATAATCGACCTGTCCTCGGGTACTGTATGAATAGAATTTGGAAATTGAGGGAAAAGATGCAGTTACCCTGTTCAATTTGAGGGTCTATACATTGGCTTTTTTTTTTCCTTTTTAAATTTTTTTGGTATTTTTCTTTTCCTAATTACTGTAGTTGGGATGCCCAGAAAATTCAGGCCCTCTTTCCCAACATTTCCTGTTGAATGGGCTGTTTGTAAGTCTATTTTTACCAGTGACAGTACACTACAGAGAGGCATAGCCTCTGTATTTTTTACATTAACTTAAGAGGAAACAAATTTAAATTTTTTGAAGCCAATGTATTCTGTTGCTCATACAGTGCCTCCTGTGCAATAATCTCTCTGATGTATTTTCCCTTGATGTGTGATTCCCCCACTATTCCTCATTTAGGCTCAGTGCATTATTTGTGAGAGCAGGAGCTGCTGCCTCACCATAGTGTTGATGTGACATTACAGAAATAATGCAGCAGTTGCTGTTCATTATGACTCCCTGAATTTCATGAATGTATAACCTGCTTTATTTCACTTTCAGTTGAGATTTTATCTACGGGTTCTCAGCCAAATTGTGTCCACTTAAAAAAAAAAAAAAAGTAAATTGGCCAAACCCTTTTGTTTTAAAAGCAGTGTGGGGAGCAGGGGGTGTTCTTGATTGCTCTGAAATTCAGTTTGTTTCAGGTTAGAGAGCTGGAAGTGCACCTAAGTTATTAACTAAGAAGAAAAACCCCATTGACACTGAACGTTCAAATTTTGCAATTAATCTGAAAGCAGAAACTGAGAGGAGTGCTGAAATCTGGCTACTGAATGTGTCTTTCAAACCAGGTATCAATCGTTGCAGAGTTTTGTTTCTGATTGTAGGAAAAAATTAATTTCTTGATCAAAAGATTGGGCCAAAATACGCAGTTGTTTCCCTCTCTTTATTTTCACAGACTCAGCATAGGTTCTTACCAGTGTTCTCTACTTTTATTTTGGCATCTGCCTGGCTCTGAAAGAGCCCCTCTGATAGTAGGAGTGCTTTTGTACCAATTGCACCAACTGGAATGGGAGATGGAAGGAATGATGATGGCTTTTAAGTTTGACACTGTCACTTTCAAAATAGTTAGTATTAAAAATAGGAAAAGCAAGGTTAAGGCAGGTAAACTCATATTATTTAACTCTGCTGGTTCCTCTTAATATTTAATAACCCTGGACTGCAGCTCCCTGAGAATGAACGTGATCGCTGCTAATGGATGCACCGGAACCGTGGCAAGCAAGGGGGATTATCTGTCCCTATTGTGCCTGGCATTGCATCAGGTTTCCAAACAATGAGGGATTTTGGAGATTCATGGCTCAGAGGGTTGGGAATAGGGTGTTGAACCTTTTTATCTCCAGCTTGTACCGGTTCAACTCCAGCTGCTGGATCAGTGACCAAAAGTTCACATCTCAGCAGTGTGAGTGAGCAAATCCAGCCTAACACTGGGTTGTAGAGCTTGTAGTGCTTCCTCCTGGTTGTATCTGTGGAGTAGGGACAAGCTGTGGGGTGTGAGCAGGAGCTTGAGTGTGTCTCTTGGCCCCTGTGGAGGGAAATCAGCCATTCCAATCTTTGAGCTCTCCAGTGCTCAGACAGGGCAGACTGGCAGGTTTTAACACAAATCTTCCGTTTTCTGACATGAAATCAGGATCCTAAAACTGTTTTCTTAAAAAAAAAAAATACAAAACAGATTTAGTATTGTTCACTACACTTGTAAGTTGGTCTAAACCAATGTCTCCTTCCCCGCTGAATTTTTACAGTAATATTTTCTAAGGTAATCTAGAGTATATTTTAGTTGCAATTTATATTAAGGCAAATTATTTGTTCTGTCTGTTGCTGTGACTGAAGAAAATTATGAAAGACTTTGTTGGTAACAAGAATGCTATTTAATGAAGAAATGTGTAATTCCATTATTTATTGTTTGAGGTTTGTTTTTTGGTTATTTCTTTTAAGTAACTGACATCTAAAAGGGAACACACATATGTTTCAGGCCAGTAAAAAGCCTTTCTTTTAAATGAATTTTCATCCTCTCCTCTCCCCAGGGTGGAGGGAATCCCTCACCCTTTTTTTTTTGCAATGCTAAGCCATCTCTTGTAGCTGGTTTCTCACCTTAATTCTTGCAAAGCACCACAGCACACATGGCTGTGAACCTGCTGATAGTCCTGTGCACTATCTCTGGTTATCCACGTGCTCAAGAGCAGATAAAGTAGGATTATTCATTGATAATCCTGCCCAAATTTTCAAGAAGGGGGAATTGGGTCTTTGTTTTTATTATTTTCAATATTGTGCACAAATACTTTGAAGAACGAACTGATCTTTGTTTTTCATTTGGACTAGAATGTGGAAGGAGAAGTTCATAATAGAGACTTGTGATGTAGCCTCGTTCCGTTACCTTAAAATTCACGGTTGAACACTTTTAATAAACCTTAAAAAAATTGGCAAACACACCAAAGAATCAATATGAGTAAAAGACTCTGATCATTAACAAACTGCAAACCTCATCCTTTAAAACAAAGCAGAAAGTTTTTGTAAATATTTATGTTTATAAATGTACAGCAGAGTAAGAGTGTTTTTTAGATTATTTAATTACCATATTTCTAAACTATTTACATTATAGACAATACTTGTTAGTTTGAAAAGCTTGAGTGGGTTGTTTTGTTTGTTTTGGGTTTGTTTTCTTTCTTTTTTTTCTTTTTTTTTTTCTTTTTTTTTTAAATTCACTATCACTCATGCTTGGAATAACTCTGGCTTCCTTAGAATAGCGTGGAAAATTCAGTTTTCTGGCTCTGGTTGGCAATCATAGGAGAACACATCTGGACAGACTCTTCAGATAAATTCCCAGAGGCAAAAGAAAAGATGTGGCACCAGGATGGGCTGGTTTGGAGGAAAAAAAACCTGCCCACAAGTGCAGCTTCCATGCAATGCTGTGTTACCAATACCATCATGTATTTTGTTCTTCCTTTGTAATGTAAGTTTTTGCTTTGGGTCAATTTGAATTTAAAAAAAAAGGAAAAAAAAAAAAAAGAGAAAAAGAAAAAAAGTTAAACCTGGTTAAAACCTATTTTGGGTTTATGTTCTGTTTATTTCTAATGTAATGTTTTAATAACATAATACTACTTTACACATTTTCTCTCAATGTTTGTCTGTCTCTTCTACTCCTGTTCCCTTCTCCAGGCCACATGACTCTGTAATGCATTTGGGACTCAAAATGCCCCCACAAATGGGAGTTCAGATGTCTCATGAGTTGTAATGTGATTTTTTACCAGTAAATAGGGACAAAACCCTCATAGAATAGTCTGGGGTGGAAGGGACCTTAAAGCCCATCCAGTGCCACCCCTGCCATGGCAGGGACACCTTCCACTATCCCAGGTTATTGCAAGCCCTGTCCAACCTGGCCTTGGACACTGCCAGAGATCCAGGGGCAGCCACAGCTTCTCTGGGCACCCTGTGCCAGCCCTGCCCACCCTGACAGTAAAACAAACTCACTCTAGAGCTGGGCTTTGGAAGGGGGAGCAAACTGGTCCCAAACTGGGAGTGGTTGGGTTTTCCCTGCTCAGATTCCAGCACAGCCACTTCAGGGTTTCCTGACAGGTTCACCTTTCCTCCTCAAGCTCATGCGCTAAGATAAAAAACTGACCAAACAGAGGCTGCATTTTAGGGTCTATTTACTACTAATAAAAAAAAAGGGGGGGGGTGCATATTCATGTTTCTGACACACAAATAGAAACTGGAAAATTTCGGTGGAGTCATGAGAAAAATGTACAACCAAAAGTTGCAGTAAGGTTTTGGACTCTTACAAATTTGGAGAGGAAGGAGACTAGATTTCAAGGCGTTACTGCTAAAGGGTAGTAGGGGAAAAAAAATGCTGTTTTCATGGCTCAGTAGCAAATGGCACAAACATCACTGGGAGAACATTCACTGTTCAACCAGCAGTTGTGTTTAGAGCTGCTGCTGATGGTTTGTAACAGACTGGCCAGACTTTGGCTGGCCTTTACTGAATGCTGCGCTAAAGACTTTGTTCCTGTTTATGTATTTTATTTCCTGTTGGACTGTTCACTTGTGAAGTTTAAAACAATTAATGGCTAATGTTACTACTTGGGAAAACCTGATTTACAAGCTGTTGACAAATGATGTGTTCAGAATATACAATCTTTATATATATTGGTAGAAGTGGGTGATAGAGAAGTGTACTTATGTTATATGGCAAAACATGGGGGTTTTTTACCACAGTGAACAACAAAAAATTAGAACCTTTGAAAGAAAAATTATTAGAGCAAAGAACAGGCTCTGCTGTGTCTTTTCCCAGACAGGCTGGAGTGAAGCATTTAATTTCTCTTCGTTCAAGTCTCTTCACTCTGCTTTGGTTGGGGCTACCACCACCTCAAAGGTTTTATCCTGTTCTTGGGAATTGGAATAGGCTGAAGTGTGCTTTTTCCTTTATCACTGGCACACTGAGTCTCTGCTGTAGGATTCTACTCCTTGACTTACTAGCCAAAGTAAAGCTCAGCATGTGATTTAATCCCAGGGCAATAAGAAACAAAGCAGGTATGTACACTGCTTTGTGAAACCATGCTACCAGGAGTTCTTCAGCCAGTGCATTCCCCAGGGCACCACAACGTGCAGCTGGAACAGCAAAAAACCAGGATGGAAAGCTGCACTGACTTTTATTGGGAAGTCTCCAGCTGTCTGGTGAAGAAGTCAGAACTCCAGCTGTTTCCTCCACATCTGGGCTCTCTAGTGCTGCTAGCTGCTTTTGTGAGGTCCAAGGTAAGTTCTGAATGTTGTCACGTTTGCAAGAAGGATGTTTGACCATCTCCAGAGGTGGTTGTAAAGGGTCTGGAAGTATTTCTGAGCCTTTTCAGACTTACAGAGTTGGTGTACACTTAAAGGGGTTTGAGAGTGGTGGGTGCTGCAGGGTCTGTATGTCCCTCACTTTTGACTTGATCCGTTGCAGTGTTTTTACAGACCCCTCAGCATCCATTAAATAGAAGGAGTGAGAAAGGTGAATGAAAAGAAGCTTACAGGCAGTAGGTTATACAAGAGTGAATACTTTTAGGAGAAAATGTAGGTCAGTAAGTAACTGATCTACAGCAAAACCATCTATTCTTTCTTAAAGACCACAAAATTGGCTGTAAGTCTTCTATTCTGGCTTGAAGAAATAGAGTTTATTTGTAGTCTTAATAGACTCCAAATACATCATCTCCTGTCCTGTCACAAGTTAATGGAAGTGTTCTACTAAATTCTGTCCTCATTTCCAACTTTGACCATTGTAACTCCACTGAAGGTGGTGGTTACTCAACATTTAATCTGGTGTGAAAGAGCAAATAATTGCTTTGAATGGTCAGCTTGCAGTCCTGCTCCTTGTTTTATGGCCTAATGAGGAGAGTATTTTTGGAACACTGAAGGAGCACTAGGAGGGATTCCATAGTTCGAGCCAACTTTATAAGCAACCAGCAGACAATTTTATTTTTCTCCTGAAAACATTGCCTGTTTTAGTAGAGTTACTTAAACTCTGATATCTAGTCCTGACTTGGTGAGAAATTTCAGTTTGATGTCCCATTCCATATCTTGAGAAACTTAACAGGTCTGCTTATTCTCTAATACAGCACATTGAAGTAGATCTGCAATGAAATGTAAACTTAATTTATTTTAAAGACTTAATTATTTTTAAGCCATTAGAGATTAATTTTTATATACATTAGCAGTTCAAATAGCATCTCTGGATGCTGTGGATTTGGAACTGTCCGATCTGCCCTTGTCCATCATAAGTCAAAGGTGATGTTGGAAAAAGTTACTATGTCTTGTCCACCTACAAGCCAAGACAAGTGGGGTTTTTAGGTTCTCATCTGTTCCTACCTGATTATAGCATTTGCACAGAGTAATAGAAATTTAGATTCAGCTTCATCTCCTGCTTGATTTTCAAACCTCAGAGTGCCCAACTGCGGGATGTGGGTCACTGAAAATGACTTCCAAGCTGTGTCTGTCTCGAGCAGCCCAACTTGAGATCCATCCCCTGGCTCTCTTGGATATTGCTCATCTCATAATGGGGTTTAATATAGCTGCTAGGAAGCAAAACCAAATAATTTTTAGAGAGCAGTCAGTCTGAAAATAAAGTGCCCAGGATGTTTGGTAAGAGGATGAAGTTTAGATGTGTGTGGGATTGTGTGAGGGAGAGAGCAGAAAATGTGCCTTTTGATCTTACAGAAATGTTTGGTATGTGGGTTGCTGGGCTTAGAAGTTTGAACGTCCTTAATATAAAATAATCTGTGTGAGTATTTGAGTCTGTTCCTTTTCAACTTTGTGTGAGTTATTTGATGGTTAGTGAGCCAGAAAAAAAATCACTGTGTTTCCTGATGGTTCAGGCACCCTCCTGATGAGTGGAAGGCTTGAATTAAAAGTTCCCACTCTGAACCAGGCAAAGCAATTAAGGATGGGGATTTGTACTCACATTCCCACTTTCTAGTGCTGTGATTACAGGTTTGTTAAAATTGTGCCACGGAGAGAGAAAATAACAAAACTGTTACACAATCTCCAAGGCTGACCCCAAAAGGTCATTCAAAGCAGGCTCCCAGCTGGATGGAGCCCAGTCCTGATGTCTCATGCTCTTGTGAACAAATGATTGAAGATTTTGGGACTTTTTTGTCCCTGCTTATCTGTAATCCACCTGAGAAAATTAATCCAGGCCTCTTCTGGTTCCCTGAGCACCTTACCTTGAGCTCTGGTGTGTTTGTGTTTGGGTGCCACGTCCATGGAGGTGCTCACAGCCAGGCTGGATGGCTTGGAGCAGCCTGGGACAGTGGCAGGTGTCCTTGCCCATGGCAGGGGTTGGAATGAGATGAACTCAGGTCCCTCCCAACCCAACTGGGCACCCACCTCCTTCCAGCTCTTGTCTTTGGTGTCAGTGCTGACTTTCTCTCCCTCTTCACAGCTTGTGCTCCACACCTCACTGAGGAGGATGGGGAATGAGACATTCCTTGCTCCAGAGGAGACCATCCTAGCAGGTGGATTTTGAAAGGTGTCTAAGTGAAAAAGTCTAATGTGATGTCAGTTTTTGTGATACTGCTCAGGACTTTGCCTTCTTGGCTAAAGACTCAACACTTTTTTCATAAAACCAAAATATCTTACCCTGCATTTTCATTGACTTCAATTCCAGTGTTTTGTTCCAGATCACTGATTTATCTTATGTTTTTTTTAAGACTCTAACACTTAGCAAAGTTCTTTCACGTCACAACCAGTTACTATTTTAATGAATCAAACTGATTAAGGGCACAAAAAAATGTTACCATGACATATCTGCATTATTAGTACTATATCCTGTAACTCTGCTTTTAATTTGTTCATGTCCAAGTAAATTAAATTAAGGGGCTGTTTTAGAAGTCTCATCACTTGTTTTCAGCCAATAGTAGAAAACACTTTAATGATTCCAAATAAGAGTTCTTTGAAAGGTGTCCAGATAGGGACAGTTTCAGTCTTATCTGATAAATAGCTTCAGATCATCTTTGCTGCAATTTGAATCTTGTGGTTTGTGTTTTCTTCTTCCCGAGCTTGGGCACACTGATTTTTTTTTTTTCCTCCAGCCATTTTGCCAGCATTTTTGAAATCTGCCATTTTGAGCAAAGAAGAACTTTGCTCAACTTGAATTGCTTTCATGATTCATTGATCTTCCTTCAATCTTGGTAAGAGAACAACTTTAGATGAGAACAGACTCCTTGTTTTAAAGGGCATTTTTAATGCTCCCTATATTTTGCCCGGATGTTCAATATTTTATCCAGTATTTTGTTGATTTGAAGTTATCTTGTCAATAAAGTGGCTTTTTACCAGATATATGCAGCATAACAGTTATTAGTTCTATTGGTATACAGCTGAACTTGCTGGCTTTGAGTATTTCCTGTGCTACATAAATACTTGTATAATCTGTTGTGCAGGCTCAGCTGTTCTTAATTCTAATGTGATTCATATTGTGCTTAGAAATCTGACATTCTTGGCTTGTCAGAAATATTAATATATGTTAGTGCCATATCTATCGAAAATTGACATGTTTTGTGCAGGGCCTTAATTTTCACTTCTTTATATTGCAGCATTCCATATATTGAGCAATGCAGCTTTGTTTGCTTTTAAATTTCCCTCTCACCTTCAGCCCTGAGAAACCAGAAATAATTAGATTATATCTTTCTCTTGGCTCACATAGTTTTCACTTGTAGTCAATTATGCCATGCAAAACTATCCCTCCAGTGAGAATTTGGTTGTCATTGTTAAGAGCTACATCTGGACTCTGTAATACTTTGTGTGTTGCACTCCAAAGAGTCTTTGCCCGTGGCTCAGTCAGAACTGTACCTCACCAGCGTGCTGGAATAGGCTCTTTCCTCTGGCAGAAGTGCCACAATTCACCTCCCCTTTCTGCCTGTGGATAAAGCTGCCGGACAGACAAAAATGTTGATCTAAACCTCCAAAACTGAAATGACCCCAACTCTTTAACAGCCTGAGGTATTACAGTAAACCTCCATGTGGACAAGTCCTGTTTCTTCAGTGGGCGATGGAAGGCCAGCCTTCCATTTACTTGAGCCAAATACTCTATCCTGGTAGCTGGATGAAAGTTCAGCTTCAGGAAAGAAGTTTGAATGCACCTTTAAGGTCTGTATGATGGTGAATGAAAAGCTTTTTCTCTTCAGCCCCTTCTGTGTTTAATTACCCAACCGCAGAGGAGCTGAAGCTTTTGTTTCCAGGTTGAGTCCTGATTTCAGCTGGGAAGTAATGAATGTTGCTGTCTCTCTGTACAGTCTTTCATCTTGCTGATGATATCATTTTCTTGTATAATCGTGGGGGTAGTAAATGATTCCTATTCAGACTTCCTCTTTCAAATCAGGCTTAGAGATTGCCTCGCTCCCCACACTGGTTTTGCTGCTGCCACGCTCTTTACTGGTACAGACCCACCAGGTCTTCCCTGAGGCTGTTTTGATTCTCATAAGGCACTACAGACCCTTCTCTGGAGGATTTTCTTGGTTGTGAAGTAGCAAAGAAGCAGTGCCACTTGGTTGCCCAGAGAAGAACACAAAAAATGTGTGGACTTTGATTTGGGGTGTTTGTTTGGGTTCTTATTCTCCACTTATCTTCAGGGTCACGAGACCATCAAGTGCTCCAAGCAGAAGTGCCCCTGTCGGCAGGAACCTTGGTGATTGCTCTAATTATATTAAATTCTTCCTTCCATTAAAGCTGGTGCTGGAGGACACACTCCTCTTGAAACAAATCTGGACTGATACTGAACTGAGGTAGCAATTAGGTGCTGTCTTTTTTCTGTCCACGCAGAGGAAAAAGCACAGCTTGAAGCCTCATGTCTCTTAGAGTTTCCTGTCCTCGTCCATGTCCTCTCCCCTCTCCTTTTTCCGAATCTATTACAGAATCAGCAAAGTCAACCATTCTGCATTGAAAAAAAATCTACTTGGAATTGAAACCTTGACTGCCTGTTTTGTTTACTATTAAGAAACTTAGGGCTTTTACTGTGGTGTATAAATGAAGTCTGACTCCACAGCTGGCTGTCCATGTTGGGGTGGTGGCATTTTTTCCGAAGGCAGGAGATGAGCTGACGCTCGGTGAAGTTCCCTTGACTCATCTGCCTTACCAGAACATACCCCAGCATAGATACATCGTGGGTTTTGAGTAGGATTTATTCTCAGAGTAGCTGCTCACAGCTGCCTCTTATTCCTGCCATGCACAGATGTGAGGTTATAGTAGGGTTCTTCCCCAAAATGATGGATTGTCACTGTGACCTTGAGTTATGCTCCCACGGAGGTTCATGGCCATAAAAACCACTCTGTTCAAGAGTAGTGGCTGTAACAAATAAGCTCAGCTAAACCCTTGCTTTTTCACTTTTACTGAATTCACTCTTCTGCTGTATGATAGGAGTTCATACAGAGAATTAGATTTCAGTGACTTTGTTTAAACCTCCTTATCCTTGTCTAATTAAACTGAATGCTTTAAAGATGATTCATATCACTTGACACCCTTGTATCCAAATGCTCTTTCTTTTTAGATGGAAAGTGAAGGAAATGTGCAGACTAGAAATTCAAATGGGTCTTCCTTTCAGTTACTGGAAAAAGAGGGGCTTTGGAGATTTAGGTATTTGCTTAAGCTTTCACTAAAAAGCACTGTGCTTTTCCAAGATCTGGTGTAACGATAGCCAGCTCCCATAAACACAGTTTCCCATAAAATGTTTCTTAAAGGGAAGGGTTCAAAAGCTGTGACCGTAACACCTGTTTGGGCACAGAGCAGCTTCACCACCTGTTGCAGAGGAGCACCAGCATGTTTTGGAGGTTGTGGCTTCACCCTTTGGCATGACCACATTTTGACATGTTGGTAGGACCCAGGGCTAAGTACAACCCATCTCCTCATGCTTCCAACTTTCTGTTCTTGGGAATTATAGTGTATCCCAGCGAAGAAGTTGGTGGAAAAGGGGAGCAGGACGGTTTGATGCCCCCACCACAGGACAGCTCTGGCCTTGTGACAGGGTTTTTTTCAGATTTTTTCAGGTCAGTCAACAAGGATGCACTGAAATGAAAATTTTCTGCTGTGTAATGAATGCTTCTTGCTAAGCTACCAGGAATGGCTTGGTTTTGCATAACATTTTTTGTACTGTGTCTTCCAGAAGGCGTGGTGTGAGTAACAAAGGCAGGGTTGAAAGATGCCATGGGTTCCCTTCCTCCTCATGGCAGAACTTAATGATATAAAGAGCACAGTATTTCATTGATGTTTGTTGCCATTTCTGCTTGTGGGCTTTTCACAATACTGTGGTCAGGAAGATGACAAGATAAAGGATGACTAGTGTAGATCTGCTCCCTCTTGTAAAATAGGAATAATACCCTTTTCTGATTATATTTCCTCTCCCCTCCCTTGGAAAAGATGACTCAGAAATCCATGACAAAGGAAATAAGTTCATTTGAATTTCTGTGGAACCTTGAAAAGCTGCTTTTATAAAGTCCTGTTTATAGGAGGCTTTCAGCAGTGGCCTTTGACAAGAGCAGGAGGCAAAACCCAAACCCATGGTCCAAATCCTCCGGTATCAGTGGGTTGCCCTTGGCTCTTGCCCAGTATTGCAGATGGAAAATGAGACCATTACTCATTCTTGGGGGTTTGCTGTAGAATCTATGTCTTCAATAGCTGTAATAGTAGAAATCTCTACCATACAAGGAAAAAATACTGTTAGCTAATCTCAAAAAAAACCTGCTAGCACAAATCTACATTTTTCTTATTTGGAGGTGAGAGTAAACTGGCTAAATGCAATGGCTTATTTCCCTGTGCCTTTACAAAATTTTGATGTTCTTCTAAGTAAGAATTTGTATTCAGCCTTCAGTTTTGATAGTGCGTTCAATGATAATGGTATGCAGTAAAGAAGAAAAACTTCTTTTCTCTTCTTTGGAACAGCAGTCTCCAGCTGATACAGAGATGAAAACGTGCCTGTTCTCAGTCCTGTATGTGTGTTTCAGGAGCAAGATGGTCATTCTCTGTTCTCAGCATGATGTGTATGAGTATGGAGGTGTTGGACCCAATATTCAACAGCAGGATGATCTCTGAAGTTTGGAAAAATCTCTCAGAGTTCAGGCTGTCAAGTTATTTCAGTAAATCAAGTTTCTCTACACTGAATTAACTGTATGTTTTTAATAGCCATTTTTAGAGCCATATTTAGAGAAATAATATAGTGTATGATAGGTCTGGTTCTGTGTTTCTTTTATTTCAACAGTTCTCAAAATAACAGGTGGCAATAGGAAGGCAAATAATGGAAATTATATGAGGCCATGCATTGAGAAATACTTCTTTCTTACATCAACATTTGAGTTTATTTCTCCAGGGTTAAAATGTGACAAGTGACTTCTGCACTTTTTTCATAACTTTATTCCAGTCTGCATCGGTGAAACTCAGCACTTGGTCCCTGTAACTTGTTTATCTGGCCCAAACCCTGACATTTCTACTATCGAAAATACTTTTATTTCATTAAAAATACAAGGAGCAGGGGAGATTTTGCAGATAATCCTTGGACAGGGTCACTTCTGGTATTTTTTGAGTGAGTTGTTTTTGCTAAATAGCCCACAGAGCCCGTCAGAGGCCTGGGAATCGGCGCTGGATCGCTGCTGGCAGCCGCTCCCAGGGTCCTCGCCCAGGCAGGGGACAGGGCACGGTGTCACTTGGCCCTGCCACGGCCGCTCCTTTCTCATGGCTCCCCACAAAAGCTGACCCCGAGTTTTCCAGACTAAACATTCGGGATGCGTAATGGCCGTTTTAGGGTCAGGAAGGACAAGAAGCGAACAGGCTCAGCCTGAGAGTATTTCTCCGTATCTTCCTGGTTTGTGCTGGAAATGTGCATGTCTGGTAGAGTCTTTCAAGATGGATAATCTCTATAATGAAGCCTGCTCTTAATTAGCAGTTTGTTTTAATATGCACATTTGCATTTTGAATTCTGCCTTCCAGCTCGTGTAACTCAGGGCTGTGTGTCTGCAGCAGTTGCCTGAATACCGAGGGTTTTCCCCTCAAACCACCATTCCTTATTGAGGGTTTCTAACACTTTTTTGAATATAAGCACAGTGCTGAATGGATTGTTCTCTGCTTGAGTTCACTTCAGGCAGTTATTTGCATGCAGTCTTTTTTGTAATAACAGAATTAGAGGGTGTGTTAAAAGGACTTACAAGCAGCAGATGAAGCAATAAACAAGCAAAGAGCATTTGTATGCAAATGCTCTAAGTGCTTTGTCATGTTCTGGGATCTGTTAGCCACCTCCATGCTTCCAAAGCTTCATCCCCATCAGCTCTTTGTGCTGAGGCTTTGTGCCAAAGCCTGGTGAAGCCAGTGGGGTGTCCCACCACCACTGGTGGGCTTTGGATTTGGGTCTGAGAGAGGAAACAAGCAAATTGTTACCAGCCCACTCTGTTTTTGCCAGGATATTCCCTGTATTAGGAAGGATTTTCCTGTGCTGGGAATAAAACCAACTCACAAGAAGAATAGTCCAGCTTTGGAAATTTTTGTTGTCACCTGTATCGGCCACCGGCTTCATCTGGTGGCCTCAAGAGCTGAAAGAACTGAACCTGCTGGATGCATGAGACAGCCAGCAGCCCCTTGAGCTGGAGTGGGAGAGATTTGCAGTTTTTGTAGCTTCTGGCAAAAAAAAGAGGACAGGAAGCTTGTTGACCAGTGTGTCAGAGCTCAGTTTTGTTGTGTACAGCGTATGAGTCTGTTGGGTTCACCATAACGTTATCCCTGAGGTTTTCAGAGTAGGTGATTTCCATCCTTCTCCCCCATCCCTTGTGCCTGCAGTGTCTGGTGTAAGCTATGAGAGCCCTGAGAAATCCCTCTGTTCCTCAGCTGAGACAAGCTGGAGCACTTCCAGACTCTGTCCCGCCAGTGCCGTTACATTTTTATTACCAGGAACTGCAAGGTGCTGTTGTGCTGCTGGGAATGAGTGAAATCTGTGTTGCTTTTATATGGCTTTTGAGTCGTTCCAGTGACTCTAATAAGCTGCTTTGCATTATAGGAGAGGCAGATCTGTATCTCAGGAGACCTCCTAAGTTTGGCTCTTTTTCTTTGGGCTTGATAAGCAGGAAGGATGGTCCCTAATGGGAGGAGAGGGAAGGAAGGAACAAGGAGACATGTGGCATGTGCAACCTGGAAAATTTGTCTCCGAGCTTGACTTGACTCCATCCAGGGAAGGAAGCTGATGCTAATGGCTCTGCATGAGATAACAAATTATCCTGGAGCATGTGTTTTCTGTATTCATTACAATATGTCTTGGGGGGTGGAGGAACAGGATGTAAAGTGTGTGCTTATTTCTGGAGCCTCAGGAGAGCTACCCAGATGTTGAAAAGAAGTAAGGAAGAGTTGGAGATAAAGGAGAAGGACCTCCAGGGCGGGACTGTAAAAGCCGATCCAGAATAGGAGTCATTGTGTTTTGCTCACAGTCACACCAGCTGGCTTCAAGTGGCAGGGGAGCATTCCAGAGGAGCTGTGGACAGTAGGAGGATAAATAAGGAATTTGGTCCAAAAGGGTGAAACAAAAAAACTGAGGTCTGCAATACACCCAGAAGTAATTATTTAGGCAAGCTGTCCTGAAGAACAGCTGCTGGGTAGCTTGTCCCAATGCAAGTCTTAGGTGTAGTCAAAAATACGGTGATGCTGTGTTTGTTGATAGTTGTTGTGCAGTTGTCTTCAACAGGATTTTTAAGGAAGCACTGTGGTAATCCCATTGCCACGTGTGTTGGAGCTGCTTCCCTCCGTGCCTGGCTGTCAGGGACTGCAGCAGTGACTGATGGAACTCACTACACGTGGTCATTGTGTGCTTGCAGTGTATGTTCTTTTAATGAATTATCCCATTCTGGTCCTTCCCCGGGGATTTCCCAAGATTTTCCTTCTGTCCTGTGTAGGCTCTCTGCAAGTACAGCAGTGGAGTTGGTGCCCCACTGACGCAGTGTGGTTGTCTGGTGATGCTTCCTTTTGTTCTTACTTCTCTGGTGATATTTTGCTGTGTTTTAATTTAATCTCTGCTTAAACCACAGTTCAGGATCTTTTCTGTTGCCTGAGCAGGTCACGCTTTCTTGTCCTAGTCAAAGGGTATCTATTTCTCTCCACACACACACTTACTGTAGATAAAAAACCCTACAAATTAAAAAATAATTCCAGGCTTCCCCACTAATCCCTGTCATTTTGTGCATTTGCAAGAATCCAGATGCTGCTGCTATTACTAGGTAAGGAAAGCCCAGAACATCTGGCTTCCTTGTGAGTAATATTGTGGTTTAGTTGTCCTGAATTCAGTGAGTAAACTCTAGTTAGTTAGTTATTCCAAACAACACATAACCTTGTGAGATAAGGAGTTATGACCCCGTTTCCTGCTGGCGCTGATCGGTTCCCATGTCCTTGCCTTTTTCACAACTGGATTTTCAGAAGTGAGTTGTGCCTTAGCAAAAGCCCTTCTTGGCACAAACTTCTTGGATGCATTGCTCAGTCAAAGAGATTGGGGTGGCCACAACCTTTCCAAAGTCCCAAAGGAGGTCAGTTCTCACTCTTCCTCTGCTCCAGGGAAAACAAAGATCATCAACGGGTGCATTTTGATGGCTTCAGCAAAATACCGAAAATGGCAGAATTTTATCCAAACTCCCGTCACTTCTTGCGTCTGTTGGGGTGAAGTGGGTGGATGAGGAGAGTAAATCAGCAGAGAGCTGTGAAGGCCAGGATGATGGGCAGTGCAGTGCAGCTGACAGATAATGGGATGATATCATCCATTTCCTGGAAAATGAGACGTTTCTGGCCAAATTATTCCAGACCCCGAACGCTTGAGTGAGCTGGAGAGTTCCTGGAATATTTTAAGAGATATTTCAGTAGTCTAGGTGTAATGTGATTAAGGATGAGTAACAGCAAGATATGAGTCAAGATGAGAATTTCTGGTAACTCTTTTGTAGGCCAGTGAGAATCACAAGCAAGGCAAGAGAGGGTGGCTGAGAGAGATGGCCAAGATGTGAGAAAAATTTAAGGCATTTAACCTTTTTCAGTTAAGAGTGGAGAGCTCTAAATAAGATTCTTTTTCCGCTCCAGAGGAAGACTAATGAATTGAAGTATTGAAACACCCAAAAATTCCACGAGGGAGGCAAAGATTAGGGAACAGCAGAGAGCTTCCATGGTTTGCAAGAAGACTGCGCTGCTGAGATTTTGGAAAAGGCAATTCTTGTATTCTGCACAGTGGGGGGAGATGATTTCTGGTTACTAATTTCAGTTACCTTCTGTGGATTTGATGTTTATGTCCAATTGTAACACAAGGACAGAGACTTTAGAGACAAGCTCAGCCTCAGTGCTGAAAGGTGGAAAGAGACTCCCTGGATATTGCAGACAGCTCAATACCAAGAGGGATTTTACTTGTCAGTTGTTTGGCAAACTTAAAATGAAGCAAATACTGGACAAGGAATTTGTACATGTATTTCCTTGGTGATGAATACAATAAGGAAGATGCAGCACAAGGTTTGGTACTTCAGGGTGGGAGGATGGAGGAACTGCTCCAGCACCGAGATAAGGATGCTCATGAGCAGACACACCTGGATCACTCTTGTTGAAGCAGGTCCTTCCAGAAGGGAATGCTGGTTTGAGTTCCTCTGCTAAAGAAACCAAGAAAAAACTTAGACTTAATTATAGAGACAAAAGGAACACACAATATCAACATAAATAAGCCTTTGTAACATATCCAACAACTTTCCATCAAAATCTTTAGAACCGTAAATATAAACCAGGTGCTGGTATGTTAAGACAGGACCTGCCTGTCTGGGCTGCTTACAGGTAATTGTGCTTGGGAGGCTCTTTAAAAGACAAAAAAAGCTCCCACCCACCCTGGGATGTGTATCACGCTTACAGCAGCCTGTGCTCAGCATGTCTGGCAAATGTGAGCTTGTACTTTCTCATTCTTGCAAGATCAGTTGGTCAACAGTGTCTAATTATTTCAATCGTGAGTGTCTAATTATTTTGATATTTATTGACTGTTTCAACTTGGTGTTTGCAGGCTGTCTCCTAGGAGGAGACATGGAGTGTGGGTGCATGGGGGTCAGGGAGGGCAGAGAGATGGTTGGGACTGAGTAGAAGCCATATTCTGGTTTTGAGGAAATTATTCCCTTTGTGAAAGTGAAGCCCTGTGATCCATACTGAGTATCTTCTAAATGTCAAAGGAAATCAGTCCCAAAGGATGGGGAGCTGCCTACAGGAGCATCCAAGTGGAGTATTTGGTAATGAGCTCCCAGCTTGGCTGGGGATGGCATCTATGTGCAACACGCTCTGTTTCTATTTTTTTGTGGAATTTTCTGGGTTCCACAGGTGTGGATAAAGTGGATCCTTCTAAAGTGTTCAAAAGCTTTATTTCAAACCAGCAGCTCTTTGTCAGTCTGAGCAGTTGCCTGGCAGATGGAACCTCCTGGCCCCCTCCAACCTCCTCTGCGTCATCTTCATTATCACTAAATTATCTGTGTTGTCATGTGGGATCTCAGGAAATGTGGTTTTCTTTTCCTTGAATCCAGAAATATTAAATGACGTGATGTTCTTGTTACCCAAGGTGGAGGCAGGAATGGAGGTGGAGCAGAGCAGCACTCAGAGAAGGCGTAAAGAGTTGTGGCCAAAACCTTGAAGAAACTCAAATAATGCTTCTATTGCCCTAGAAAAAGTAGCAGGTAGGAAACAAGACCTGGAGTCATTCACTGAACATATAAATACGTGGAGTTCTATACACAGCATTTAAATTCCAGGAGAACAGCTTTGGAAATGTCTATGTTTCTTTCTGAAATTCTGTAAAGTAGAAAGCCAAGAACTAGACCACCTGATTATGGGGCTAATATTTTCTACAGTAGAGTTGTTTTGAATTCTTACACATTATTGAAAAGAACGAAAGAAGATGTGTTGAGTGAGTTAGTCTGTGCAGATTTCAGTCAGTGCAAATGCATGCATAGTAAAATACTGGTGGAAAAGCCCTGTCATGCAGGTGGCTCCTTTTTAAAGTTAGTTAATAAACAAAAGCAGGTCTAGAAGAGGCAGCAAAACCCATTGTGCTGAGCAGGACAATAGAGAGACTGAATCTCCCAGAATCTGGAAAAAATGACAGTAGTTTGTGTGTTTTCCCATTGGAAGGGAGGAGGGGGGCGGCTGTGGGAGTCCCAAGCACCATCTGCAGTGGGTTGGGATCAAGCACAGGGAGCACAGACATCCTGTTCTCTCTCTTAGCTTATGTTTCTCAATCATAATAGACATCTCACTTTTACAGTGGCTGCTTAAAGGAGTTTGAGATGAGGGCATGCATCAGCATATCTGATCCCTCCTGGTGGCTGCTGCTGGTTTGTTGCATCTTCATCCCACAGCCCTCACTGCAGCATCTGCCACTGCTTCTGCTGCTCTTTGCAGATCCCTTATAATCTGGGATCTGAAATATCCCAGACTATGAGTTTCACAATGAAATTACTGTTATGCAGGAAACACACTTTCCTTTTCTGACTGATTATTTAATGAGTTTTACCCTAATTTGTTGATGTAATGAGAAAGAAGTGAATTGTCTCTTCAGCTTCTCCACTCAATTTGTCTTCATGCTTTACCTCCAGCTGTCAATCATGTACACTTTTCTATGCATACAACCTGTTTTTATCACCCTTCTGGTTTTACTACAGACTCTTGAGATGTAGGGAAGGGCAATCCAGAGCTGGATGCCATGCTTAGAGCACGATTCAAAGGCTGATGAAATTCACAGTGTCATTTTCATAGAATCACACAAGAATTTAGGTTGGAAAAGGCCTTGGAGGTCAGCAAGTTTACCCAGCACTGGAAGGCCACCACTAACCCATGTCCTCAAGTGCCACATCCACTCATCTTTTAAAGCCCTCCAGGGATGGGGACTCCACCACTGCCCTGGCAGCCTGTTCTTGCAACACTCCACAGTTCCAGTTTTGAATGCCCTGAAGGATTTTGCACTGTTGGTAAAATAATTCCTTTTGTAGTCACTTTTATGAGCCAATTATGAATACGGACCATCCACAGTGTCTCATCCTCACTGCCTGAGGATGGGGAATGCCAAGGCTTGAGCTTTTCTCACAATTTGGTAAGAACACATCAATTCTAAAGGAATGGGCTGACAAATTAAGAGTAGAGTGGAGCAGAGACTTCAGCCTCTGAACAAGCAGATGAAGGAGGGAATCAGGGATAAAGGTATTTTCAGCCAGAAATGAGTGGCTCAGTTCTTGGGGAAAGGGGCAGAAACAGGACTGTTTGGTGACAAATATACCTGACTCTATGGGTTTTTTTGGTTTTCACTCCACCAGATACAGTCAGCCACTGGAGTCACAAGGTAAAGGTATTTTCTGTACTCCAGGGGTTCCATCTGCTCCTTCAAGCATTATTGCTGCTGTTCCAGTGGGGTGTTTTGGTTTCAGTCAGTTAAAGTTTAATGGCTTTGGTCATTTCATCTCAAACCCATCGCAGTTCAGCAGCTACAGCAGGACCTCTTCTAAACGTCTACGAGGAAAACCATGCAGAGAGAAGCAGCTCCCTATAAACAAACTAAATGTACATTGGGGTAGAAATTCATCTTTTGAGATATAAACAAGGGCATGTACATGGAACAAGGAGTGAAGCTTGGAATGTAAGTGCCTGGATGTCCAGTCTCCTCTAGATGACCACTTGAGCTGATAGAACAGTGGTAGACAACAATCTATTTAAGAGGAGCCCTAAAAACAAAGTGAAGAAACAACTGATTAATCTCTGTCTTGGATAAACATTTTAATGGGAGTATTTGTGGGATTTAAGTAGTTCGAAAGTCACAACTTCAGGGATGAAGAAGTCTCCAAAAAAAAAAAGTAATCATCATTCCCCTATTCCAACTCCTAGTAGTAAGAGTAAGACCAGTAGCTGGACACTTCAACACAGAAAAATTTCAGACTTTATGTTGGAAAGGAATCAGACTGGATATTGCAAATCTTGAATTTTTCAGTAGCTGGAAAATAATGAAGGATATCCCTTTGCACAAGGGCTTGTGGGGGTTTGCCTGTGCCTGCAGGAGGGATGCTCTGACACACGCAGAGCTCAATCAGCTGCTGAAACTTGAATTTGATTACCCTTGCTGCTAAGCTTTAGACTTGTTACCTGAGACACGCTCCTGTTCTTCACTTAACTATACGATCAATTTATTAGCTTTAATTTTAGCCCAGAGAAGCTGTAGCTGCCTGGCCTCTGGAAGTGTCCAAGCCAGGTTGGACAGGGCTTGGATCAGCTTGGGGTAGTAGAAAGTGTCCCTGCCCATGGCACGGGGTGGAATGAGATGGGTTTAAGGTCCCTTCCAACCCAAGCCATTCTGTGATCATGATTTCTTGTTTGTATTGTTGGGAATGCCAGTATTGCTACCGTGTTCCAAAGGAAACGAAACACTTCCAAAACCAGCAGCCTCTTTAAATGTTTGGTTTGAAAATACAACACAGGATGCAATTTTTACCCAGGGCAGCTGTGTTTGGCTTTGTTTTCAAGTGCGTGCAGCTCCCCAGGCTGCTGCTGCGTGGCTGCCACAGCACTTCACAGGAGGAATGAGTCTGACGTTCATATTCCCTTTACTGTCAGAGGCATCATTTTCACATTTTACAAATCATGATCTGTGCCTTGTTAGGAAATTTAAAAAGCATTATTCCAGGAAGTTAAGTTACCAGATTTCTTCATTTCCCACCCCCTCCTTTCTGCAGGGGACGTTCTGCTCCGCTCCCATTACAAGCTCTACCTCTTCACATGGTGTTTGTAAACACTGCAGATTCTCTGCTTCCTTAGGCCAGCATTTTCCTCCCTAGAATGGATTGTCTGAAATCAGCCCTTGCAGTGAGTGCTGTTCTGGGTTTCTTTTCTCTTTCCTTAGGATCGGTCTTTGTGCCACCTGAAGCTCCATTCTGCTCTTCTATTCCTCCATCTAAAAGCATTGCCCGATTTCCGTGCTCACCTTAAGTTCCTCAGTTCTCGCTTGTGGGATTTCTGCAGCTTCACCTTATTTTCTATAAAGTGAATTGTCCCTGTATTGGAGCACTCAGGACACCATTCCAATCCTTACCTTTCTCATTTATTTCATTCAGAAATATTAAACCTCATTAATGAGCTCTGTCTTGGGGTTAGGAATTTTTTTGTTGTTGTTGTTATTGCTAATGCACGTATAAAGTTATTTGGAAACTTTCTAGCCAGCAAAGTGTTTTAGTATGTTTGAGTTAGACTTTCCTTTGCCTTCTCCAGTGCTGGAATTCTTGTGGAAGCAGAGTTACATCATCCAGCAGATTCCTTACACAATGTGTATTATGTACTCCACTGTGTAACGGAGGAAAAATCATGTCATTATTCCCTCCAGATAATAAACCCCAGCTCAGCTCAAAGGAGAACTATTTGGAAAGCAAACAGCTCCTTTTCTAGTATCATCAGTGGGTGCTTTTTCAATATCCTGTATAATTTAGGGCTGAAAGCACCTGTCTTCTCAGCCAGATCCACAAGGCACTGAGGCGTGACTGGCTGGAGCCCGGGCACTGGAATTCCCTCCTGCTGAGTTATTTCTTTAGCCATAATCAACAGTCCCTGTTTATCTGCAATCTGACTTTACTCTGCATTCTCTGTGGGTCTGATGAGACTGCAAAGCTGCTTTTGGACCACTGGCAGCAGCGATGTCTGCCCGTGCAAACTGGTAAAGGGTCACATCTCTGCCCCCAACCTTCTCTCTAACACCTACAAGAGGAGAAAAAGGGCTTGAGACAAAGCAGTAAGGGCTCTATCTCTGTGTAAAAGTTGGTAAAAGAATATGAAACATGAGCTGATTAGCAGGGTCTCAAAGACTTGAAGTATCCAGTGATTCTCTGCACAATAGTTCCTCATGATATTACCCTGACAGGCCAACCTTGGTGACAGCCAAGGAGCCATACATTGCTTGAAATAATTAAGCAAAAATATCTCACACATGGCTTCTCCCTGAGAATGTGGCCTTATCAGGTTTCAATTTTATTTTGTTTTTGTTCTGCATTATGGCTTGTTCTGCTTGAGGTTGGTTGTGGGGGTTGTGATGGGGGGCTGGAAGGCAGAGAGAGCAGGGTACGCTTCGTTTATTTTGGAGAAATACATATGATTTGCAGATGCACAACTACTGTGATCCATTTTTGTTACCATTTCTGACTGTAGCTCTAAATGATGGTTATATTAATAATAGATGTGGTGTTGTGGGCTCAAGTGTTGAAATATTTTGGTGACTGGTATTCTAGAAAGTCTTTTGGTTTTAAGACAAACTTCAACAAACTTACATTGGTGCAGAAACTGAAAAGGATTTTTATCCACTGGAATTGCCAGAATTGGTTTAACTAAGCAGGTAACTTTTGGGCAATATTCAGTGGAGAAGGGGAATACCTTTGTGTCTTCTTTCTGGTCTAAAGCTGCTGGGAATGTTGATGGAAGCCATGCAACCATGAGCCAGGGCAGCAAAGCATAAAAATGCTCAGGAATCTCTGATTTAGTTTTAAAATAAATTTTAAAAAGCATAATATTCTTAAATAGCTGCATGTGCTTTCCAGTAGGACATATCTCCTCACATTAGCAACAAGGATGGATTAACTGGATGATGGATGAAAGAGGATCTCCTAGAATCTTGATTTGGAACATGAAGAAAAAGCAGCAAATTTTTGTTTATTTTGAGGCTTGGAAAAATGAACTTGTTACATCCCCACTCAAAGTCTTTTCTTGTTTGCATAATTTTGCAGAAGGTTGAGTTTGTGGAAAACAGATGCTGACTTGAGTCCCTCAGGTGGTGTTTTGTGAGCAGTCCAAGTTGACGAAGTAGAGATGCTGCCAGAAGAAAGGTTTCACATCCCCTCTTCATCCCAGTTGTGGGTTACCACTCGTGCTCTCATGACAGCACCAAAATCTGTGAAGGCATCAGAGGGCTGGTGCTAGGCTTGGTTTTCTGGGACTGACTGTGCCAGGGCTGGTGCTGGCTGGAGGGAGGGAGGATGTGAGGCCAGGAGGTGACAGGAGGCAGCCAGTTGGACAAGTTACAATGAACAAGAGGCTCCAGCCCCTTGTAGTGCTGATAGAAGTGACCTTCAGCACCAGACAACCTCTGGGCTATGTCATAGAAGAACACTCTTTTCTGGCTGTTCTGATTTATTTAAGTGGTTGTTCAGTAGCAGAATCACCAGTGCTGGGGTCTGGTGGTGCCACATTTTGAAAGGAAGCTCAGAGATCCAGATCCTTGGAAGGATCTTTTCGGACAACTTCCAGTAGATAACCCTAGCCAGACTTTTAAGGTATCTGTGGGACAATCAAAGCCTCCCTGTGGTGTAAGGGCATATTCAAAGGCACAGAAGAAGCTCTACAAACATCTCATCCTGCTTTTCCCGCAAGAAAGAATTAATTAGGATTTAAAATTAATAATTTTTTCACTCTTCTGGTTTTACTTGAAAGACAGTTCTTCTTTTGGTACCTTGAAAGCCAGCACATGGAATTAACTGGGTTGCATCATTTCATAGTAGCTTCCTCTCAGTAGCTGGAGCAGGTCATGGGACACTCGCCACTTGGCCTGCAGCTCATGGGTTTTATTGTTCCTGGGAAAAAAGAGGAACAGTTGGAGGGAAATCTGCTGGAACAGATGTAATAATGGATCCAGGAGCATTCACTGCATACAAGTGCTCTCTTTCTGCTCGAAAACAAGCAAAGAAAAGCATCTCTTCATTTTCTCTTGTACAATTAAAGTTTGGGGGTTTTTTAGTTGAACTCTAAACTGTTTTGTCTAGAGTTGTGGAATGATTGCCTTGGAGATTCTGGGAGCTTATGCCCACTGAATATGGAATGTATCTGGAATGTTGTACCATGTCACGGCTCTGGTTGCACTGCCTGAGCTCCGGCAGTGAGCACAGGCGTGGGGAACTGCAGAGGCACAGGGGCTGCCAGCTGCAGAACCTTTGGGATATGGAATCCCAAAATAGGCAGCAAGGCTGACAACAAGGACCCAGACAAAGGAGGAGAGGGAGGCTCTCTCTACGAGGTGCTGGTGAGGGTTTATCAAAGCTGAAGGGTTCAGGGAGAAGAAGCATCGAGACCAGGGGTGCAGCAACTTTTAAACAAGGGGTGGTACAGAGGTGGTACAATGCCACAACCAATGGGGTGTCAGTGGGTGTGGGATCAAAGGGGGGGTACAGCATTTCATAACCAATGGGGTACCTAAAGGGGAGGATACAGGATCACAGAACCAATGGTACCTTGAAGAAGATAGAACTTTCTGGATGAAAGGGAAGGGATAAATCCTGATGGATACGTGTTGGGCTGGATTAACTAAGGATTGACAGGGAAGGGTCTGGAACTAAGGGCTGGGTTTACATGACAGGAGAATTGGCAGGAATACTCTGAGGATTACACCATCTATTAGGAGGGGAAACTGAGGAATGCACCACAACAGTACTGCACACCTCTGTGTGCATAGAGTTTGGGTTATTGAAGCCATCATCTCATTGCTGATTGTATTACCTGGCATCCTTCCTAAATTAGCAGAAATCCAAGGAAGCTGGGTTGCTTAATTTGGTGTTGTTTCATTAACAAGGTATCTTGTCTCTGAAGGCTGGAGTTGGAATCTTCCAGTGCTAGGATCAGGCCTTCCATTGGATCAGGTCTTCCAGTGGGGTCAGGTCTTCCATTTTGGCAAGCTGACATGGGATTTTGCCGATCCCTTTGAACACCTTTCAGCACAGATTTGCTGGAGGTCCTGGTGTCTCCCTGGTGTGCTGGAGAAACCTCTGGCATGGAGAGACCTGGTTATGCTTTCCCTATTGTCCATTTGCCAGGACACTTGCAGAATGACCCCGTGGACCTGATATCACTGGGGCCACATGGCTGGAGCAAAAAACAGCACATGAAGGTTCCAGTGCAGGACTAAGGAGACAAGCTGAGTTTTCCCTTAAAATAAACCCAGTATCAAATGGGTTTCTTTCTATCCATCTGTTCTCCCAAGATATTTGGACCCACCAAATCAAGTTCAACAATGTGCAGATAAACCAAATTTCAAGTGGGTTTGTTTCTAACTATCAATTCTCTCAAGGTATTTGGACCCACCAAACCAAGTTCAACAATGTGAGAAGGGTTAGGTTCCAATCTGGATCCTCAGCAGATTTCAGTAGAATTGGCAAGTGGGTGAACAAAGGGGACCCAAGTGTGGTGTTTCCATCACAGACAAGGTTGGAGGAGCCTGAGTCATTCCAGACTGGTGCCTGGACCTTCCCATGCCCATCAGTTTGGGAATGCTGGGGATGGTTCACACACAGCCCTCAGGAAACTGCAGTGACCCAGCTGTGAGGTTTGAGAACTCCAGGACAACAGGAACAGGAAAAATAAGTGTGAGGAGTAAAAACTGGGGACACAGGACACAAACTTGCAGTGGATCAGTTTCCATCATTCCTTCAGTATGAGCAACTTGGATTCTTAGGTGCTGCTTAGGGTGAAATTCATCCCACCTAAGGCTGTATAAAACTGCTGAATATTCTACTTTGTTTTCTCCTCTTTTTTGGTTTGGCTGTTTGGGTTTTTTGTGGATGGTTTGTTTTGTTTTGGGGTGGTTTTTGTTTTGTTTTGGGTTTTTTTGTTTGTTTTTTTTGGGGTTTTTTTGAGGAATAGGGTGTGGGACTAGGTTCAAGTGTTGTTAAAGGCTCGAGTACTGAGGGCCCCTGCAGAAAATGAAGTGCTCAAGAGGATGGCCATTTTCATTAAATGGACCTAATCAAGCATAGATAATGGGCAGTTAGACCATCTCTGAAAATCATGATGTGTGTCACATAAAAGAGTTGGAGACTTACTGTTATAAGTTTATTTAAGTGAAGAAAGATTTGGCTTCTTACGGATTTGAATCCTTCTAGGGACTTTTGGCATAGAAAATTAAGAGGGATTTTGCTGGGGAGGTGCCTGGAGGCACTGCCTCTGTCTTGGTCATATTTATGCACACAAAAAGAACCCAAAACAGGATTGTTAACCTCTCAAACTTCTCCAAGGCATTGAATAGAGGCTTGTGTTTCACTGAGAGAAAGCAGGATGTCATCTGCTAGAAAAGCAATTTCATATTCTTTATCATGGGCTGTGATGCCCTGAATCTCATTGAAGGCTTTGAAGTGCTCCGAACCCTCTTGCATTATCACCAAATCCCCTCCAGTGAACGTGTTCAGGGTAAGGCACATATCTTAAAGGAAACAGCCATGCAAGGAACCTTCCCTGTGATAGCTGAGACGTTCGTGCAGACATTGCAGAGCGTAATCTAAAACTTCCTTGGCTGCAATTAAGTAAATCCTGTGTCCTACAGCACTGAGATAGTATCTCCACAGAAATGCTTTTTAAAAGTTTCCTGTTTCCATTGTGTTCTCAATCCCCATGGGATAATATTCTTATTCACTAAGTCCTGGGCCCTTAAAAAAATTAATAATTAATACAGCTGTGAGTCAATGGGATTCCCCAAGTTTCTCTTTTGGTTTTTGCTTAAGGAGCATTGCAACACAGGGTTTATTTGAGCAATCTGGGGGGATGCTGGGGTTCTCACACAGTTGGCTGAGTCCAGGGACATGAGAGGGAGGCAAGGGAAAATGTGGATTCTCAGGATGTACATCAGACCCTTTTATCCCACACTTTGTCTGCACTGGAAAAAGTTTTCCCTCTCTCTGTCCCATCACTCTGTGCTTTTGGGGAAGTGCTGTCTTGTGATGAGCACACTGGTACCTTGTACATGTGGAATCAGTCCCAGCTCTGCTCTGATCCAGTGGATGACTTCACCTGCCTCAGTTTCTCCAGCTGGAACAAATGATGACCAACACAAGGGCGTAAAAATAATACCACCATTCCCAAATCTTTTTAACCCGCTTTTGTGCGTACCCCTGGGCTCTCTACCCAGCTTGGGAGCCAGCAACTCATCCTTCAGGAGGATTTTGAGCTTCTCCAGTGAAAGCTGTTGGACAGTGGAGCCTTTGTGCAGCTGCCTGGTGGCAGATGGGGTCTGGTTCTCCAGAGGAACCCAACCCACAACTGAGTGGTTTGACTCTGTCTCGCTGGTCTGCAGGAGACACTGCTCTGAACTGTGTCTCAGGAGGAGACCACTGTGTTCCCAGGGCATTTTGGATCTGCTGTTCCATCCCAGGGAACAGGAGAAGGAGGAGAAAATGGTCCATAAAATTTCCATTACTCTGCAAAGCAGAAACATCTGTTGGAGCCTGCGAGTGAGGTTGGAAGTGGTATTTACCAGCAAGAAGCTGGCATCTTGTCTGTTCAGACCCTCTGCAAAATAACTCCTGCTTCCTCCCATGGAAAATAACGTGGAGGAATCTCTGAGTCAGGATCTGCCCCAGGCACTGAAAGGCAGCAAAGTCCTCACTCTTAGCCAGGCTGGGTGGATGGACCCACACTCGTGGTGTGTCTGCCCAGGCTCTGAACGAGGTGCATCCCACGAAATCCCAGCTCAGCAATGGCTGTTTCTAATAACAGCCTTACATAAAGTCAGCTGTTCTGCATCACGCACTCTGGGTTTAGGAATCAGCTCTTTAAAGCAGAGCTTCAGAAAACAAGCTGGATTTTTTTAATTTTTTTTTTTTTAAAGGAGGGATTTGGAGGAAGTGGCAAAGTTCCCAAGTTATCCAGAGACCTATGGTTTCTCCATTCCCAGGTAAATGTGTGTAAGGGAAAGGGCAATGGCCTGATTTTTAAGACAGAGCCTTGGGTCTGCATGATGCTTTGTGGCTCCACATCGAGCCCATGACTGCCTCTTTCATGGCAATTTTAGTGCTAAAATGGCAAACTCCTCCTCTGTGATTGCAGAGCTGCCCCAGCAGAAGCTGCTAGAAGAGTTAGAGGTCTTCGATGCACCAACTTCCCTTTTCCTCCTGTTATTCCAGTGGTGTCCTGCTGCCCTGTCTGTGTGAGGTTCCCAGAGTCGTTCCAGACCCTGGTAAATCACACCTTAAATATGGAGAAGTGACCTGCACCTGGGCAAGTCAAATATCCACCTAAGTTTTAAAAGAATGAGAGCTATGTGTAGGTCTGGAGTAGGTTTGGTTTCTGCTGTTCTCCTGTTGCTTCTTCGTTTGGTCCTTCCCCAGACTCCAGGTAAGACCAGGTGTGCTCTGGGAACCCCTCAGAGCAGGTTTTTCTTGGAAAAGGGCTTGAAATCCAGAGGCTGGAAGCTACTCCTCTGGGTATCCTCTCCTGCCAGGTGGAGGTCTGATGGCAAATTTGTGATATGAATTAAGGCAGGAAGGCAATTAACATCCTTGGCTTTCATCACAGGATGATCTGCCAGCTGCTTCCTCCAGCCTGTTTTATTTTGAAGCATCTCATTAAAAAGCAAAAGGGATTGAAAATGTGGTTTGAAAACCAGAGGTGACAAAGGCTCTCCTGTGTCTCTGGTGTGGTGTTTCATGGGCACAAGTCCCTTCATTTGTTCACATCCCTGCCTTGCTCCAAGAGCCAGGATGTGCACGTGTGTCAGTGTGTGCTGAGCAGAGGCTGTTCCTACACTGAGACATGGGCTGATTTTGGAATTAAATCAGATGTGAGCTCTGTGCTTATACTGAGCTGGTCACCTCTGACATGTGTTGATTGAACAGGTTATTTCCTTGGCTTTGTGCAAATCTTTTTCAGACCTGACTCTGTGGGTGCTGCTGCTATTTCTTGGCCATGCAGGGCTGTCAGAGGAGGTGCCTGGGTTTGTCCACCCTGGAACAGGGGGCACAGAGATGCTGGAGGTGCCAAATCTGTGACAAATCCTGATCCCCCTGCTTGGGGCTGGTGCAATACTTTACATCTTTTTTTTTTCTCCCTTCCACCTGTGCTGCACAGCTGGAGAGTGGTTGGAGGGTGCAGTTGTTTAGGGGGATCTGTGCATCCCTCTGGAGCATCCAGGCCAGGCACTGTTGGATACAACATCCCAGGCTAAGCCATTCAAGTGACTGTACATGGCATTTCTCTCTGTCCTTTTGCCAGGTTTTCTTCTGAGGATAATATATGTGCATTGCAATGTTGGCTAGCAATGCCAAGGACTGATGGAGGAACTCTAGCAAATGACCCTTTTTTTTGGTGAGATAATCTGTGGGTTATTAAAAAGGCATATATTTTAAAATCCTAAAGTCAACAGATTTGCATGAAAAATTGTCTGCCTTGCCTGGCTTACTTGACACTTTGGCTGTCTCAGAACAGATGGGATAGCATCCAGCTGTGGGAAAGGAAATACATTTAATGTTCATATTGTGGTCATTGAAATGTGAGGGGCACCAACGGGCTCATAAGGAACCACTGAGAAAATCCCCAAAGCCTATCAAAGCCTAGGTTGCATAATTTTGACATAACAGCACTGCTTAGAGTAGCTGTGCTCAATCTAATGGATGTCCAGGCTGCTCTGCCCTGTCATGAGAGATTAGGTTTGACTGAGACCAGTGTGTTTCAAGAAATCATTTGTCCCTGCAGATCCACGCAGGATGTTCTTGTGGGCTTAGAGGAGAACCTCTGAGGAGCCAAGAAAGCTGGTTCTTTCTGGAGGGAGAAAGCATGGGAGACAGACTGGGTTGAAATGAGGAAATGGACCCTCAACTCTTCCTAATTTTCAATAATGTTGCCAGTAAAAGAGAGTTCCTCTGGTGGAATCAATCTCTTGCTGCCCTGGTGGGTAGGAGCTGCTTTGAGTAGCTTCGATGATGTGGTGCTTTCTTGGAAGTGTAGAACTGATGCCAAAATAATTCATTCTGTGTAAGAAAACTCAAAGGTGAATTAAAAACTGGCTTCATTCTGCATCACCCCTCTTCTCTGCCCTCTCCAGGGAGTTATGGCAGTGAGGGCAACATCCAGGCCCATGAGCTGGCCCTGCAGCATGGAGAGACCCTCCCTCAGAGCTCCCTCCCAGCCAGGGAGAGTCAGTCCCCTGCAGCATTTCACAGCTCCCTTCTTCCATTTTTCCCCCTTGTTTTCTCTTAGAGATGAGCCTGGGTTTACCCCTGTCTGACTCTTGATAAAGTTGATCAGTGGACCATCTCAGCCATGTTCAGAGGGCAGAACAAAAGCTCCTGAGCGTTCAGATCCACCTCCAAACTGCACAGCTTGAGCCCATCTCCACGTTTAATTACTCCAGACCATTCCCATGTGTCTCTGGGAAAGATGCGTCCCCTCATCTCTGTATCTGCTTTAAAATTCTATCAATTGCCATTTTTCTAAATCCTTCTATCAAAGAAATCCTCTCCCCTCCCTCCTAAATCTCTTGCACTTGGAACTTCAGGGAACAGAGCAGATGCAGTTTGATGCCCTCATCCAAACTAATGATTTGTTTCTGGCCGAGAACACGTTACCATCAAGGGGTTTTAATATTCTGCAGAATTTAGTGGAGGCCAATAGAGTAGGAGGGGGGTTAGATGCTCTGCCTTTGCCAAGATGTTTATGCAGCAGGAATGTTATTTATGTAAATCTGGAAGCACTCTTGCAGCGATAGCCTCGCTCTTGCATCTCAGACTTTTTTCATTAAGTCATTGATCTTCCTTCAAAAAAAGTAATTATTTTTTTTTAAATAAAAAAATCCCTCTGAAAACCTAAAACTCAAGCATGAAAAGTACTTGGGGAAAAATATTTACTGCATTAAGTGCTCCAAACTACCCACATTATACAGACCACGGCAATTCCTGAAGAATGCTGGGGTAACAACCGCTGGATTTGGGGTTTCACACATCCGCTCCCCTCTTCTCCAGCTGCCCTCCTTCCTCCTTCTCACTGACGTTATTGCCTGTTCCAGCATCTCACTGTCCTCTTTGGGGTGAGCCTGTTTTCACCTAAGCAGACCATGTACACACACTAAATTAAAATATGAAATAGAGGAAGTCCTGATGCCTGAAGGATGTGCACAGGGGATGAGCACCATCCTCATCTCCAAGCTGTTCCTTTCTCACCAGCACCAAGCCCTGCAGAGACCATGTTTCTTGCAGGAAGAAAACAGATTCTGGCAAAACTCAGTCTGGGCTCCTGGGTTGTTGGGGTTTTTTTGGGGTTTTTTGTTTGTTTGTTTGTTTGTTTGTTTGTTTTGAAAGATGTGCTCTCCTTGTAAAGTTTTTAACGTTTTATGAATTTCCTCCCTGTACATAACTGCTGCTCACAGCTTTGTCTGTTAAAACCCAGAACCTAATGGGGAAGGTTACCAGGATTGAAGGACACAAAGTGGACTCCTGTGGATGTTTTTTGTTGTAGGGGAAATCAGTCCAAAGTGTCAGAGCAGGGCATCTGTATGGATATCCACATCCATGAGGAGATAGGGATATAAACCAAACGAGGTGCTGGCAGGTAGAGAAGGCCTGGATGAGATGCTTCTCAGAGACTGGTGTGTATGTGAAGCTTCACAAACTCAGTCTCAGTTGCCTTCCCTGGACTGACACAGATAACTTGCAGGAGCACTTCTCCAGAGCCCCGTTATCCATCCTGGAGAGGTTCTAAAAATACCCCCAGAAAAGGCTACTGGCAATTTTGGATCATTGTATGGATACACTGAGAAACATCAGGAGAGCTGGTGATGCTGTGACCTGCTCACTGCACCCTCAAGCACCCAGAGAAATTCCCACTGCACAAAAGACTCTCCCTGGGCAGAGTTGTTCTGCACACTGTGGAAGTCAGGAGCTGGAGAGAAGTGGATGCTGCGTTTCTGGTATTTGAATGTGATGATTTCTAAGAACAGTTAACCTGTGTTGTGCAGCCAGCAGGACACTGATGCTGTATGTTGATATGGTGTGTGTGAGGAAGCAGCAAGTCTGACAAACACCACATTCCTGAAAACCAATAACAATGAAGCACTTTTGGATGGAAGGGAGCAAGGACTGGAATACCCTGGGAAATAACATTGATCAACAATGTCAGCTGCTCAGGTCAGAGTGGAGTTTAGTCCACACAACTCTGATTCCTGATTAATTGGGAAACTCTTCCTTGGCATGTAATTCCTGTGACTCTATGCAGATAGTTCACCTCACTTATCTTCTGGGGATTTGCATTATCTGCACCAGCAGCAGAATTTGACCATATCTGATCCTCTCAGAACCCCAGCCAACCCAATGGCAAAACATAAACATCTGCCTGGAAACTGTTTTTGCAGGGCATATATGGTAATGATGGGGATTCAAAGGCAGCAGAAATGCACCTACAGATAGCACTGTGAGCATCCCAGACCACATCTTCTGCCTGTTGCTCATGGATTCTTCCAAGTATAGCACATTTGTGAAGCTCACAGCAGTAGCAAAAGCAATGAAAAAAACTGTGACAACAAGCCAAGTATTAATGCTTTTATAACCCAGCAACCCAGGCAACAGCAACAGAAGGAGTTGTTTTACAGTCAGCACCTGACTGCAGCAAGGCCATCAACGTCCAAGTCTGTCCAAAGCTGAGAGAGCACAGGGAAACATCTTGGATCCCCCATTAATTAACCCTCTGTGTTTTGTGGTTTTGCATCCCAAGGCTTTACTTTCAGCACAGGAGGACAGGAGAGCTGTGGACTGGACCCACGGAGCTTGGCAGATCACACCAGATGTGCAGTTGCCTTTAAGCTCCAGCCATAGAGCTAAAATTAGCTTTTAGAAAAGAATGTTAAAAGCAACCAAGATGCAATTTTTTATAGCACTTTTTTTTTCTTTTTTTTTGTCATGTATTTTGTTGGGTTTTTTTCTTCTAATAGCAGGTATGAGACCAATTATCTGCATTTTCTCTGAGCAGTTGTTACTGAGGTTTATTAACATCTGGAGTTTGACCTAGACCATCAGTGTGTGGCACTGGTAGCAAACAGGATTATGATGTGGCAAGGGGACATTCTTATGTGCATAAAGAATTCTTGGACTCCTTCCTGCTAGGGATGCTTGGATCCCTCAGAGATGGGTGTGGGGTTTATGAGGAGGGGGAGGAGGGGTTACTTGCTGGTTTTTGAGTCTCAATGGGTAACACCCTACCCGTGGGGCAAATAGCAGGCAAATCAGAACCAGGAAGTGATGTGGCACATGCACATGAAAAATGATGGGTGGGGAATGTTAACCAAACTCAAAAGGAACTTGGGATAGGTGCCAGGTCGTGTTCTGGTTCAAGCCCTTTGCTTGGCTCCTGGTTGATCTCAACTCAGTGGCCCACTCAGTAAAACCCATCTCTCTGAGATGCAGCGAGGGGCAGGAAGGAAGTCTCTGGCTGTTTTTATTTTGAAACCTAATTTGGACTGGGACATGTTGGGGACTGTCCCTTGGACAATTGATTACTCATGGCTCCTGCATTGCTCAGCACCTTCCATCTCCCTCTCAGGCCCTTCATCCCAAGAGCAGCCATGCGCTCCTGATGTGATGGGAAAGGCTGATCAGTCATGCCTGGTGAGCTCAGTGCAGTCCAACAGCAAGGAATGGCCCTGGGAGCCAGTGCTCACCCAGCAGCTCTAGCACTTCACAGGCTTGAAGAGAAATCTGGAAGTGGCTGGGCTTGGAAAATCGCTGAGGACACCTGCTGCCCTCACTGGTCATTAAACTGCATGAAGGATGACAAGTTCCTGCTGATGTGCAATTTTCACTCCAGTGTGGCTCCCTGGCCTTCATAGCAGGGTGTCCTTTAGACCCCCAGTGGTGCCAACCTCCTGTGCCAGTTTAGCCATGATCAAGGAAGATCCAGGTTTGAGGGGATGGTAGGTGTCAGGTGTATTTATACAGCTCTGGGTATGAGCCCTGAGACCAATCAGTGCTGGATCACAGCTTTTGCAGCTTCTTCATCTGAGAAATCCTGCCATCACCATGGGATGGCCAGACCACAGCAATGAGCAAGCCCTGCATCCTCACCTGAGACACTGGGATTCAGGAGGACCTGGAAGAGATGTAGGATTCCCAGGTTTCATGTGAGATCCAGGCCCAGCTTTACTGACCTGCCACATCACTGAAAGCTGCTAAGTGACCACAGCACGAGCCAGGGTTTATCTTCTGAAGGTAATTATTCATTAGAATGAAAGACTGTGGATTAAAGAATGTCCTTCAAGAAATGCTGAGTATCTGAGCCCAGGCAAGATATGATTTGATGAAATAATTAAGAAAACATGCCTGGGTTTCCTTCAGTGAAACATGCATGCCATCTCTAAATGCACAGTTGTTAGGTAGAGGTTTTACTGCCTGGATTCTAATTTTTCACAGCTGTAAACAGAAGACAAAGGGTGGTGGAAAAAAAAACCAGTTCTAAGTAGGAAGGAAGAGGTGTGTGATCAGAAAACCTTTGGCGAGTTAAGAGGATTAAGAAAGGCCCCAATGTTCTGATTTTAAGTTCTCTGAGTTGGACTAACATCATGGATTAGATTTGGGTGGTTAAGAGGAAGAAAATACCTCATTAAAAAGAAGCAATTGGGTTTAAAGTTGTTTTAAGACAATGGCTGAAACAGCTCAACTGGAATGGTCTCGCTTGCTTAATTCTGGGGTTTTGTGTGTGTGTTTTAATGCCCTCCCCCACCTCTTCACTCCCACCCTAAAACCCTGCAGGGTTTGCCTTAAAACATATTACTTTCATTCCTTCTGCCCTCTTGGTATTGCTGTATTTGGGATGTGCTGAGCTCAGTGGAGCTGGGCTGGTGTCAGGAAATCTTTGGAATGGGCACTGTGAATGCTGAAAATTGGCACTGCAAAAATAAGACTCCAGTCTTAATTTTATCCAATTATTTCAAGTCCACCTCTTCCTTCACAAAAAAAAAAAAAAAAAAAAAAAAAAAAAAAAAAAAAAAAAAAAGGATTTTTACACCCTTGCTCTTTGCAAGGTCGTAAACTATTGGTAATTAAGGAGATGATCACTGCAGTGTGGTTAAACTCTGCAGGTGAGGAGGGGACTAAGGGCTGAACTCTGCCATCCCTTTCCCAGCTTTCTGAAAACACCCACCAGCAGAATCGTGGGAAAATCGGAGGAGTATGTATTTCTGAGGAAAAGTGGAATAAATACGGGTCTGAAAGAGCAAGAGCAAGCAAGGTCAGCACAGCTAGAAGGCATCCAGAAGGCTGTAGGGTAGTAAACAGCCAAGCAAAACCCAAAAATCCTCCTGTGTCTTTGATCCCCTTTCCTGAGAAATCACCTGGGAACCGTTCAGTGCTGGTGGAAGGTTCCTGTGGCAAGGTCAGTTGTGATTTAAAGCTCTCAGGTGGCTCCTTGAGGAGTGTTTACTTGTTCTTGGAAGCCAAGAACAGGAGAAGAGTTGGGAGTACCATGGCTTGGGCAGGTGTGAGTCCTGCTGGCATCCTCCCAAAGAGGAGATCAGTCCAAGAGGGTGTCAGAAGGTGCCATAACCCTCCTTGGATAAGCAATTTGGGGTTTGAAGGGGATGTGTGTGCTCTTCCCATTGACACACACTGGACCCTCTTCCCTTGGAGTCTCCGTGCCACCTCGGCTGCTTCCTCCTGCTCCTGCCCTCCAACCAGGCAGGCTTTTTTCACTGTCACACTGGAGGCAGCTCAGTTCCTCTGAGAGCAGCTCCATCAGCCATAGCATCTTGCCAATGGAAAAAGTGACACTGAAAATAAACTCGTTTTGGAAAGAAGCAAAGGCAGCTTCCAAAAATCCCCAACTAAAGAGGAAAAAAGGAAAGCAAACCACCACTACTCCAGTCTAGACAGCTGCACTAGGTGGAGGCAATAACAACCAAAAGGAATAAATTAAACTGTGGTTAAGGGGAGAATTTGTCTCCCCTGATTGCAAGACAAAAGAAACCCAACTCCTTGTTTGCAGAAAGAGATATTTGGGAATTTCTCAGGCCAGCTGAGGGCCTATTAGAGTGATGTGAACTGGAAATGGAGCTGAGGGCTCTGGCTGGTTGCACGACCCAACTCAGGACCACACACGACACAGGAGGCTTTGAGGAGGCAGTGAGCAGTGGTAGGTGGCAAAACCATCTGTGATTCCACTGAGGAGCAAAGTGGGCTTGGGCTGCGTGGCCCCGGCACCGTCAGCGGTGGAGGCAGGAGGACGAGCCCCTCTCCCTCCAGATGTCTCAAGCTGCTTCTCCAAACGGCCCAGCAGCTGTAGCTGCAGCAGTAATTGATGGATGTGAGTTGTGACCGTGGTCTGAAATTCCACAGGATGATGGATTCCTCCTTTTTATCCTTCCAGCCGTGATTGAACCAAAGGCTGGGTCCTGCCCATGCTCTGCGTGGATTTTGCTTGTTTATTTTGGGGCTATTCCTGCACAACTGGCAGAGGTTTGTGCTTTCTGTGTCCCAAAGCTTACCTGTATGTGCTTGTGCCACACAAATTTTTACTCCTTCACTTGATTTGGGGTGGGCAGGGTTTCATCCTGTCTAAGTGAAAACTTTACCATATTTGTTTATTTTTTAATGTCTAAGGGAGCAACTGAACACTCACCTAAAGAAACATCATGGTCATTTTCTCAAGTTCTCTTCCTCTTAATGAAATTTGCTGTTGGTTTGTGCACAATCCGTGGTGTAAAAAAGAAATATCTATTCCAGAGTGGGTATTAAAACATGGAAAGAAAATCTAAAGGTTTTTGATTTAGGAACTGTGGCTGGGCATTGGTTCTCATCCCACATCAGATGTAGCAGAGGGAGGACCTGCAGAATATCACACTTTGTGCCCTCTGTCTTGGACATGGACAGCTGACATAAAAACAGGGCCAGCTCACCTGCCTGTAGTCATTAAGGGTCACTTGGCACTTGATAAAAGCCCCAGTGTTTGTCCCAGTGTCCAGCCTGAATTCCACTTTGCTTATTAAGATTTTTCCTACATGAAACTCATCCCATGATTTCAGCTCAAACCCACGTTTTTCTTTCCCTTTCCCACAGCCTTGCTCTGCAGAGGGGCTGCATTTCAGTGGTAAACAAATCGTGGGGAGTTTTGGTGCAACCAGTTAGTAAAATAGCTTAAAAATGCTGACAACCAGCTGGATAAAAGGGTCTGTAGTTGGCTTATTTATTCACTGCCTGGAAGTTTCCTTTAAAAACTGAATTATTGGTTAAAATTGGGGGTTTTTTTTAAGGTAGTAGCTGTTCACAAGCAGACACGCCCAGCCAGTAAAATCCCAGCACCTTGGCTCAACAGGAATTTGGTGTCAAATCCAACCTGTTTGAGAACCCAGGGGGTGTGGCGGTATTTCCAAGCCCCAGTGAGGGCATTGCTGGCACAAGAGGCAATTGGAGAGATTAAACTCAAGGAGTTTGATGCTCAGGGAGGTTTGGTGAGGGGTCCCTGATCATGGGCTTGGTTCCAGCGAGTGGCCTGGGGTTTTTTTTGCCTGGGATGTGGTAACACCACAGAAATGGGGTGAGTTGGCTTGGGCTTGTCTTCTTCCTGTACCAGGCAGGTTTAATCAGCCATGCTGGAGGTTTTGCCTGCTTTCCCAAGGAAATGAGCCTGATATGAGCATGTAATCTCCATAGTCCTTGTCCTTTTTCCCTTGTGAGACTTTCTGCACCTCCTGCAAAATACCTGCTGGTTTTGTGAGAGCCATGGGCTGGGCTGAGGTGAGAGGTCCATGTACCATCCCACCAAGGACCAGCTGTTGCTGCACCCTGGTGTGAGACTTCAGACAGAGAGGGAACATTGTGGGTGCTCCAGCAAAAGAAGATTTACTTAGGATTTGCTTCTGCTTTGGCATAAAGTGACCCGAGACACACAGCCACAGAAAATGCCTGCCTCAACAAGCGCCACTGCTGACAGGAACACTTGGATTAAGTATTAATATCTGCCTGGAAGGAGCCAGGCTGCTGAGGGCACTCAAGCTCACCTGGACATCACCAGCCAACCCAAGTAATTTGGTGCAAAGGGGAGCCCAGGACGATCCCAGTGATAATAAACCCACCCTGTGCAAACAGAACAGGAACGATGGGAGTCGTGCGGTTCTTCCCGGCTGCTCTGCAAACATTGACCAGCCTTGGGAGCTGTGGGAGCCTCCACTGTCCCAGCCATGGGCACCAGGCAGCCCAAACATGCTCAGGGTGTGGATAATCATGGGGATGGGTCTGAACAGTGGATAAAAGGCGTCGTGCCACTGCTCTCCCACCTGATCTGCTTCCTCCTCCCCAGCCCCTTTTGATGTTTGCTTTCACAGCGATTCCTTACAATGTGAAATTCATCCTGGGTTTAATGGTTTGGGGATGATGTGGTTTTTCAGATGAACAGAACAAGGATGTGGAGCTCTGAAAGATGTCTCTGCTCTTTATCAGCGATTTCTTTCAAGTAGAGAATGCTTTTTCTTTCCCTTTTTGTTCTGCAAAGGTGGATTCTTCCCCTGCCCTGTTTACTAATTAAAATTTAGTTGGTAAAGAATAAGCATATTGTCCCTGCCAGGGTTTGATCTATTGTTATTAAGGCTCTGTGTTGTTACAGATGAGATCAAAGAATTTAATTTATGATGGGTGGATAGGTCAAGTTCAGTCGTCTGAAGCGAGTGCAGGGCAGAAAGCACAGTCAGACAATGATGTCTTAAGCAGCAGCCCAGGCAATAAGTTCTTCCTTGTAATACAGCCCCACTTTCTCCAGTTTTGACTCAAGAAAGTCAAGCTGTCCTCTGGATATAAATATTTGAGGATAGCGGGGTGCAGTATAAGAAGCCCCCTCTGCCTTCTCTTAGAACGATAGCAACACCACCCGAGGAATCCATGGTTTAAGATGAAGGAAAACCCTGGGACCATGACCACGTGTTTCAGCCATCCCAATTCACAGGTTTGCATTGTGTCTGAGTGCCTGCTGCAACTTCCTATGACATTTTTAATGTGATTTTAAAATATCCCTTGAGCTCACAGCAAGAATCCCTAATTAAGACCTAAAGTTGATGCTGCAAAGCCTTAGTCACACCCTAATAACAAAAGGGGAATGGGGTGGGGGGGTGAACAAATTTATTGGGTCTGCTTATGGTCTCTAGCTGCAATATTTTCCTTGAACTGTGCTCAAAGAGGAATGGGTTGGATTATTTCCATTTCATCTTTATTTATTGCACATCAGTGTGCAGCGCTGTTATGAAACCAAGCAAGACACCCACCTCTCTCTGCCCTATGCCTATGGAAACCATGAGGACTGGCCTGAGATGAGTGACTGGGGAGCAGTTTCTGGGCTCTGTTATTGGGACATGTCTGTGAATGCATGGCTCACATAGCTGGATACGTGGGGTGTGCTCTCCCTGTGTTCTGCCCAGCTGGAGCTGGAAGCCGTTTTGGGTGGGAACCACAACTCCTTGTGTCTGTCTGGAGAGCGCTCAGCACACCATGGGCTGGTGGAAGAAGCAGGACAGCTCAGGGCTGTGGCTCTGCCTGGAATGGAGCAGCAGGAGGTTCCCTGTCAGCTCCATCGCTGCGCTTTGCCTCTCCGTGTTCGTGTCTCTGTCCCACCAAGTGCTGTGATTTCTCTGGGCCAGGCAAACTCCTGACAAGGCAGCAAAGCTGAAGCCTTTGTGTAAGAGCCAAAAGCAAAATGTCACTGGTTTGAAACAACAAAATCCCTTTCCCTGACCTGCTTCATGGAGTATGAGGAAACAATGTCAGGGCTCCATGGATGGGTTTCTCTGGGTGAGCACCTCCCTGCCCTGATGTGGTCACTTCTCTCAAAGGGTCCATGTTTTCCCTGCTCAAGAAGATTTGGATTTTACAAATGTTCTCATTTCAAGCCCCCAGGGTGCCTTCTCCCTCACAGGGCTTCTGCTCCAGGTCCCTGTGCCTTGGCTGCTGTTTCTTGTCCAGTTTGGTGGTAGTTTGAGCTTGTCATGCATCCTTTTTCTCTCTGTCCATCCCTGCTCCCAGGCTGCAGCCTCTGTTCCTCAGTTGTACCCAGCATTGTGACCACGATCCGGCAACTGATCTGGCACTAAAAAACAAAACAGTGGAAGCTTCTCATAAATTGGGCTGGGTTTATTTGGTTATTTTGAGGTGAGGGCAGTTCCTCAGGCTGGCTCAGAGTGTGGTCACACACAGAGCAGGGGATGCTTAGGGGGTACCTGGTACCTGCATCTCAGCTGAGCTCCCACCCACGCCGTGGTCTCAGGAGATTGGCCACAAACCCTGTGTGGTACAGAAACACTTTCCTCCAGTGGCTGCTCAGGAGTCAGAGGATTTGCAGTAGCATTTCAGCTGTAGAAACACGACTGAAATATATTCAGATCCTATTTTTTTTTCCTTTTTAGTGACTTTTTCTGTCTTTGACATTGAGAGGTCAAACTCTTTAAGGTGTAACTGCAGCTGCACAACCCTACAGTGCTGCTTTGATTTGGGAAGGGTTTGCTCAGGGCTGTTCTCCTGGTGCTTTCCATCTTCTCTCTCATCCATTCCTTGACTGATATTCCACAGCTGTAACAGGGCAATACTGGAAGAGATGATGCTCTCAGGGCATTTTTTTGACCCAGTGAGGAGCTGTAAATAAATCTGTGATACCTCAGCGTGCCCTTGTAAATCTTGCAGCCCACGGGCTGGATCCAAGAAGCTCACACGGTCTGGATCAGCCTCAGGGATGCTCACACACGTCGTGTTGCTCATCCAAACCCAAACCCCAACACTCTTAAAATTTTCTCATTATGGCTCTGACTTCCAGTCAGCTTGGAAGCTTTAAAAGGGGAACTGGTGGGTGGTACAGTGTCTGTCTTAGTGTCTTCCTTGCATTTACTGCCTCTTCTTTTCTGGAATGAAAGCTTCATGACTTTACAATGCATCATCTTGGAAATCAATCTTCCCCTTCAATTTACTTAATAATGCTGTCAAAAGTCATCAGCTAGAAAGCATTCGGTGGCAAATGCAAGAAAACTTTTCAAATCTCTTCATGATGAGCAAAAGGGACAATGAGAATCTTTTAAAACTTAGTTTCTCTGTCTCAGTAAAATAAAAACAGCCTCCAGAGAGGCATTAGTAACTGTTGAGAACCAATATTTACATGTAGTAATTCATCTTTGTGTTTATAGAAACCACAATTAATTTATTTTTTTTTTAAATCTCCAGAAAATTATAATTAGAGATCCATGGCCAAAATTTTTTGGGGAGGGAGTTAAAAAATTCTTTTTCCAAAAAGGCTTTTTAATGTCTAGGGATTTGTGTTTCTGTTGACTAATCTATAGAGTAAACTGCCCAGGCCCCGAGGTGACTCACGGGCTGTGCAGATGGTGAGATTTGCTCTGGGCTCTCCCTGTTCCTCCAGGAGGAGGAAGAGCTGGTTCCACCTCCTCATCCCCTGCTGCAAAGCCAGAGGGTGTGAAAACCCCTCCTGGAGACCCAGCTGCGGGAACCCTGGGTTTTCCAGGCAATGACATTTTTGGGAAGCTTGTGCTGTGACCCAATGCGAATGAAACGGGATTAGCTGGGGGCTTCTGGAGGCTGCCAAGGTGGGAGCCAAGGGGAGGATGTGGCTGTGGGGGAGGGAGCAGCTCTTGGAGGACAAAGAAGGTTCTCAGTCTCACCTCTCACTTAACTGTGCATTGCCCAGAAAGACATTGAGGGGCTGGAGCATGTCCAGGGAAGGGAATGGAGCTGGGGAAGGGGCTGGAGCGGCTGAAGGAGCCAGGAAAGGGGCTCAGCCTGGAGAAAAGGAGGCTCAGGGGGCATTTCTGGCTCTGCACAAATCCCTGACAGGAAGGGAGACCCGAGGGTGTCGGGCTCTGCTCCCAGGGAACAGGGACAGGAGGAGAGAGAACGGCCTCAGGTTGCACCAGGGGAGGTTTAGATTGGAATATCAGGGAAATATTCTTCACCAGAAGGGTTGTTCAGCATTGGAAGGGGCTGCCCAGGGCAGTGGTGGAATCACCATCCCTGTAGGGATTTGAAAGCTGTCTGCATGTGGCACTTGAGGACATGGGTTAGGAGTGGCCTTGGCCATGGTTGGACTTGATGACCTTAAAGAATTTTTCCAACCTAAATTGTTCTCTGATTCTTGTGGGCAGGACAAGGGGAGCTGTGCTCTGTCTCAGTAATGAACTCTGACTGTCCAGGAAAGCATTTATTTTTGCAAAATTAAAAAGACGGAGGGGTGGGGGAAATCAATGGATCCGTTTATAGCTGTATAAGAAGAAAAGTTAATGCTAATGCGTTTTTATTCATTTTCCCAGGGCAAAAACATTTGCAGGATGGTAGTCCAGAGCACAGGTGGTAAGTGATCAGTACCTTTATTTACCTTTTTTTTAAGGAATGGCAGGACATGGAGGAGATGAATGTATAAAACCTCTATAAACACTTTATATTTGTGTGTGAATGCTGTGGGTGTTGTATTGCAAAGACTTCAGGAATCCATCTCTGCAAGTCAGGTAAATATGATGGGGTTTATTTTTTTCAGTAGACAAGCAGTTCTCAGAGCATTAGACTGGACACAAGACAGCAAAACTCAAGAGTTTTATCCCAGTTTTCTCCAAAATGGTAACAACAGCTGAACTTTTTTCTAGTCTAAATAGCAGGATCCCCCTGTGCCATGAACAAGGTCATCCCCCATCCACACCCACATTATTGTCACACCCATCCAAATGCCACCTGAAAATCAGCTTGACCAAATCCGACTTGGTCAGGGTTTAGTGAAAAGCTTTGGGAAAAATCATTCCAAAATGTGAAGAATTTCCTGTTGTTTTTACTGACAATATCTGCCTTAGAATGGAGTGAGCTCTGGTGTGGGTCTCTATCTGTTCCAGCTGCAGAGTTATGGCACGAGCATGGAGGCACAGTCCCAGGTGGGAACACTGCAAGGAGTGGTTTGATGAGAGCACAGGGGTGGCCTGGCAGTGGGCAACACCGTGGAGAGAAGTGGTTGGGCCAAGGAAGGGTCTGAATGTTTCAGTTGCAAATACATTTAATGTTCTCTGCTTTGGAGAGAACTTCTTAGGATTTTCCTTCATCGGTTTGCCTGGGTTTTGATGGGAATGAGGGTGGTTAGCTGACTGTTCTGGGCTCAGGCTGATGGAGGGCACTGGGTGAAGATCAGTCATTGCTGTGGCTGAGGCTTCAGCAATAATCTCTGCCTGGAGCTGGGTGAAGTTACAAACACTGCCTGGTCTTCTGAGATGGGCAAATGCTTTCTTTTCCCTCTGTTTTATGAATTTCCATAATGTGTGTTGATGCTATATGTTATTAAAATCGATTACCTCCTTCACTTATTTCCTCTGCTCTGGACTCAATTACTTTGCATCTTTTTTTTCTTCTTCTTTTTTTTTTTTTTTTTTTTTAAGTAGGTTGAAGCTGGTATGAGAGGAATAATATCCAATCTCTATTTCTTAAGATACAGGACCAGTCTATCAGGCTGTTGGCACAAAACAACAATTGTTTTATTGTTGGGGTAAGTAAATAAGAACAAGAAGTCTTAAGTATTGGCATATGTTGATACTTGGCCAAAAAGGTCTCTAAACAATACATTTTCTATTCATTCCAGAAACCTCATACTCTGTTATTTCTCATTTAATGCTGTTGGCAAATACCCATGTCACCATCTAATTTTGACTGTAGTTCAACTTTTTTAGTGCAAAGCTAATCCTCATTATAGCTGTAAACATGTGTTTCATTTGGCCTCGTGTTCATGTGCTAAAGTGACAAAGGCAATCGAGGGTTTCTATCAGGAATGGAGATGTACAGGTAAGTGTTTTGTTCAATCTGCCTCATCTTTCACACAGTGACAATCAGCCCAGTTGCTTAATAAGGAAGAATGTTGTTATAAGCCTCTCTGTACTCTCTGTTTCCTGCTCTGCATCTTTTCTCAGATAAGTGGGACAGACCAGGGAGAAAAAGAACAAGTGAGTATGAATAATCACAAAAGCCATCAGGATCTGCTGTAGCAGCTCTGTGTGTGTCTCCTACATCTTTATTTGCTCTTCAGACACTGATGTGTTTTAACTCTTATTTTTCATAGAATGTTTTGAGTTGAAAGGGACCTCAAAAATCATCTTGTTCCAACTCCCTCTCACAGGAAGGGACATTTCCACTAGACCAAGTTGCACCAAGCCCTGTCCAACCTGGCCTTGAAAATTTCCAGGGATGGGGAAAGCCACAGCTTCTCTGTCCAACCTGGAGAGTGACTTTTCAAATGTGGTTATTTCAAGGTGCCTCACTTTTCACAGAGATTTACAAATTCAGTCTTTATTGAGACCCTACTCAAAGTGACTCTGCTCCGAAAAAAGACCTCTTGTAAGGGGGATCACAAACCAGCAGCCCTGAAGTCAAAATTCACTTTCAGGTAATTTTGTTTAGTAGTTTTTAACAGCGAAACTCAGCCTGACTTCCCTGCCCCACAGAGCACGTGACAAACTGTTTATCCAAATAATCTGACTCATGGAAGCCTAGCAGTGACTACAACTGAGCTTTAAGTGTTGTCACCAAAATCCTTAAAATGCAGCATCAAAAAAACAGCAGAAAACCCTGAGCCTTCAGGCCTGAGTCAAGTAGGCTCAAACCTGGTTTCTCTACCTTTTTTTTTTTCATTAGGATGGAATAGAGTAGGGTGGAGTAGGAAATTTTTAGTTGAATGGGACCTAGAGTCATCTACTCCAACTGCATCATCTAGGCCAACAATTCCAATTATTCTGCTGAAGCTCCTGGTTGAAGTGTAGCTTTGTGTTGGCTCTTTTAGTAAGTACTGCCAAGTTAAAGCTCCTGGGAACAGGTCAAACACAGGGAGGAGTTTGGGGGCACAAGGTGGAGGCAGAGTTTTTATTTATTCCTGGCTGTGGTGGGGTGGGTTCTGCTTGGTGCTGGCAAAGGGCTCCCAACCTACAGCAGCAGTGCCCAAACAAGAAATCTCCTGAGGGATTCCCAGTCAGACAGAGCCCATCTGCTCGGACTGGGGTGAGTACCACAACTTCAGCAGCTGGCAACTCAGTCAGTTTGTCTGTGCTAAAAGAAATATAGTTTGCCACAAGATATTTTTCTATATTCAAATGCACACTTGAGCCACAAATGTTTCTCTGTGCTTGCCTACACCAACGAGTCACAAATTGTCCTCTTGTATTTAAATAGAGCCCAAATTCAAGCCATACATTCCCAGTCATTATCACCCCATTATCCTTTCTCCTTTTCGCTATTTTTCTCACCAAGCAGTGGTAAACCCCAGGCCCTTTCTCAAACATGTGGTTGATATAAGAGGAGAGGAAAGTTCTTTTCAAATATTAGAATGTTTTTAAATACTGTTTTATAGCAATCATGGTCATCTGCAAGAAATCAGTTTTCAAAGAAGCGTTTTGATGGACTGACAATCATTTGAGCCCAGGATGAGATGAAATGGTCCAATTCAAGCTGGATTGGGACTCACTTTTCTGGAGAGCACATGAGTTTAGAAGAGATTGATGAAGCTGAATTTTGAAACTATCAATTTTGCCTTTGAAGCGTGTTGGGATCCAGGCTGGCTGTGAGGATCAGAGAGCTGGGAGCTTGAGAGGATGGAAGGAGGTGGCGTCCTTTGGAGAGTGGGCAGCAGAGAGGAGGAATGATTAAATGGTATCAGAGAAGTCATCCCCTCTTTCACTGGACGTTTACTATTTCCACCCTATTTCTGGGACAGGATGTCCTTTGAAGGGCCAGGAGTTGGACTCCATGATCTTTGTGGATCCCTTCCAACTCCAGGTATTCTATAATTCTACGATTTCGGTGCATGCGTTATGTAGCATTTATTGCTCCCTAAAGCACGCAGAATGAATGTGCTTCAATTTACACTTTTGGCCTTGAGCTTCATTTTGTTGTGTTTGTGTAAGTAAGGAACTATTAAGTGTTAATGCGTTAATGGAGGAAAATCAAGAAAACTTTCTCGGGTCATCGCGGTGAGCCTCTCTTGCCTGCCCCAACACACCGACAACACGTAGGGCACAGCTCCGTCCTCGGGAGGACTTTGCTGATCCCATGGGATCTTTGCTGTTCCTCTGGACTGGTGTGGCTGCGGTGAAGAACAACAGGAGGTTGCACTGAGGGAACAGCAGCTAGGATTTATTGGATACCGCTGCAAAGCAGCAACCTCACTCCCAACGTGTCTGCTTCAGAGAGCCCAGAACACCCCGGTGCAAGAGTTTATATTGGGGGGAGCAGAAAGGAGCAGGAACTAGGCAAGGACCAATAGGGAAAGGTAGAGGAGTGGCTCTTGGGGTAGTGGACACTCCATGGATCCAACCCCTGGAGGGAGGAGGGAACCCCCTAGGATCCTGACCAACCACTCAGTGCTCTCCCTGGAACTTTCTAGATGCAGGGAGGGGCCTTGTGGTGATGGACAGGCCCTGGGGGCAGGGGCACAGGAGACTGACAGGGATGGCTGAGGGGAGAGTTGGGGTAAACAACCTTGATCGATGGGTGCAACCAGCTAAAAGGTAGGAAAATACAGAGGGGTGTACAGAGCAAACCATTGGGGAATAACTGGGGTGCAAAGAACTCTTGCAATATAAAGAAATGAATGCAATACATAAACCCAACAGAAAACATAGATAAATGCACCGCCACATTGGGTGGAATTCACCAGGTCCCCAGCTGGATGGTTGCATTTTAGGTTGTTGTGGCTAAACATGGCTGGTGTGCCTGCTGTGGGAGCAACCTCCTGAATTTTCCATCATTTATACTGTTTTATACTGAATATCCAAGCTCAGAAACAGAAATAACTTGGGGTTGTTTGAGTTTTTCTGTTTTTATTTTCTTGAATAGCAATAAGGAACAGCCAAGGCCTTGGTGATCAAGACCCGCCAGGGGCTCTGCTTTAAGGATCATTCAGGCTTTTCAGGTGTCCAGCTTCCAAACTACTTAGGGCACAAGGGGAAATGTAAACATTGTTCTGTTATTCAACCTACTACATGAGAGCATTGAGTTTGACAAGGCTCCAGGTACCCCCGTGTCCCGTCCTGACCGAGATCAGACGCTGATATCCCTCCCCAGTGACATCCAATCTGGCAGGTTTGTTTTCACTCTAACAATTGGCCACTGTAAATGTTGGTTACGCTGCTTCGTGCCTGCCCTGCCAGAGCTGCTTCCAGGAGGATTTCACTGCCTTTCTCAGGGTTTAGGCTTGTAGGGGTTCTTTCTGAAATACAGTCAGGGTGTATTTAAATACAAGTTCAGGTGTGTGCTGCATTTATTTAATCTGTGCAAGGAGGGAGGTGATTTCAGATATTCTTTTGAACTTTGCAAATTTTGTATCAACCCCCTTTTTTTTCCTCCTTTTTTTTTTAAAGTTAGATATATGTCATATTAAACACTGAAATGTTTTGTTATGGAATTGGCCACGTTGGATGAGTCTGTTTGCAGGTCCCAAAGTTAGTGGCAGAGCATGAGATGAATTTCAGGTTATGCCATGGACAGATTTTACGCTGGACACAAGGTGGGAAATGAAGCTAATGAAGCTGGAAGTGCTCATTGCAGGAACTGTGTATGTATGGAGAGCTTTGGTAGGGGAGAGGGTGATGAATTCCAGGATTATTACTGAGAGAAAAACTCAGTGCCTTTGTTCGGCACTGATCTGCAGGGAAAGCAGAGTGCGAGCCGTCCCCTCTGCCTCTGGTGAGCACAATCCATGTTTATACCCAGGAATGGCAAGGCCAGGTCTGGCAAATGCCAATGGCCTGCCTCTGCAACAGCATAACATTCAAAATTCTAATTTAAAGTATGAGACATATATAAGAATTATAAGCAGTAGTAAAATGTGCTCTGACCAGGCAGGAGAGAATTACTCCTGATCAGATGGCAGAGCTGGATGTAGAGCAGGACCCTGGACTTTGGTGTAGTTTGAATTAAATTGGATTTCTGTATTGTATTATTTTTATGGTCTCTTCTCATCTGACAGAGATCTCTGTTTTCTTTGCTGTTTCACACACTGTTCACAGCTCACTCCACTGCCAGGGAACAGTTGTGCCATGATGCTTCAGGGCTCCCCAGACTGGTGGACATGATGGTCCTCCCCAGCATCCAAAACGAGACAGCTCCTTCCCAAAATCCTATTCTCTCTCTTGCTGCACTGAAAGACTTCTCTCCACTCCCAAAAGCAGCAGAGAAGTGTTTCCATCTTGAACAGTTTGCTTCTCTTTATTTACCTTTGGCCTCTAGGTCAGGAAACCTTAATAATTTCCTTTTTATTAATTTAATCCATAGTTCCTAGTAATTACCATAAATTAAGCCTGCTGGGGGGAAAAAACACAGCCAATAAAGCAGAGGAACTGCTGGCTTTATGTGGGTAACGTCAGTACCTAGAGGATTGTTTCCTGCAGGTCGCTCCCTTGGTTGTCGTGATTAACTTGAGATCAGCAGAGAGTTTCCCGTCCACCTTTTAAACATGCCAGGAATTCTGCTAATGCACAGGGCCCTGTTAAAGGCTTAATCTTGGTGTGAAATGAGCTTAGTCCTGCCCCCTGTGCAGGTCCTGAGTATTTCCCAAGGGATGTTTCTCTGTGGTTTGAACGAACTTGACTGGAGACAGCAGTGTGTCCTTCCTGATGGCATTCACACCAGTGAGGTGACAGCGGCAGGCAAGGATCTTCTAACACCTTGAGGCTTGGAGTAGGGATGAAAATAGAGCTTTACTTCCCAAGAACAAAGGAAAATAATAATCTGGATTTGCAGGGGGGAAAATACATGACATCATTTTGCAAAGACCCTTCTTTGCTCCTCCTTAGCAGCTCCTTTGGGATTGGGGCACTCAGAACATGGTGGAGAAAGTGAGAATTCAAACAAGCCCATGGGATGAGAGGCTGCCTCCAGGAGCCCACAGAGGCCCCACTAGTAAAGGGCTGCTGGTTTCCTCTTGGAACTGGGCTGGAGCCAGGCATTCCTGAGTGGCACCGGTCCTCCCAGCGCTGGAGAGGAAACATTCCCGTTTGTGAGCTGTGGAAGTGCATGCCTAAGCCAAAGGTTACCAGGCTGAGGTGATATTTTTGCATTCCTACAATGTCTTAGCTTTTTTAAATTAAATTCTTGCAACATGAGGATTTAATCCTTCCTGGTATATATGGCGTGCGTGTGTGCGCGTGTGCGCCCGTGTGCATTTTTTTTTTCCTACAAAAATTTCATCAGGCAAGTTATTTTTGTTTTTGAAAGTTGGCTCAGATACAGGGTCAGTAACTTTCCACCCAGAGCCTGTGGAAAGGTTTGGGGTTTGAGGCTGAATAGAGGGTCAAGTTTTAGGGTTGTGCTTGAGTCGAAACTGGATCTGGGGTTGAGAGCCACTAGGGATGAAATCTGTTGAATTGTTCTTGAATATTTTTATTAAAAATAGTGGAAATAAGCAGTTTTCCTTTGCCCAAAAGCAGAGTTCTACCACATTGAAAATGGTCCTAAGAAAATTAGTGGTTTCCAGCATGGAATTGGGTTCGAAATCCAATCCCAGAAGGATAAGTTTGGAGTCACATACTCAAAATTAAGCTCCAGCAAAACAAAAAGCATTTTGATTATAGTACTGTGAGGGTAGGGGAGGAACACAAGCTATGGCCTGATCCTGCTAGCAAGGAGTTGGAAACTTCTTGGGACCAGAAGGGTGCTGTGGGACACCACAAAGAGCTGCAGGCAGAGCCCAGGCTCTGTGTCCTGGGCTCCAGGAGCAAATATTCCAGCCCAGGGTTACTTAAATGAACTCAAAGCTTTGGCTTTGGAGCATGGGCTGTGTCTCTGGGTGCTCTGAGCTCACACACTCTCTGCCCTGCTTCTGTCACCAGATGAAGGCGCTGGGTTTTTCCTGGGGAATAAAGAAGTTGTTAACTCAGGCTGTGATCTGGTTTCTTTTCCCTTCTGCTGAGCTGCTCTGCCAGCTTTGAGATAATCAGGCCGATAAACCCACCTACACCCATGTCCTGGAGAAAACACCCACAGCTGCCTCAGCTAAGCCAAGGAAGCCCCTGTTCTGAGCATGCACAGGGGACAGCTCTGCCCCTGGTTTGAGCCACGGGACAAAGGTGAACCAGGCCAGCAGCACCAGGACACAAGTGCTCAATTGCTCTAAGCCAGGACTCAGATTTGACCTTCCATTGAGGTGCCCTTAAAAATCTGTCTTGATCATGCTTGGGAGCAAGAGCATTGCATTTCTGAGGAGTTTTTTCTCCACTGAACTGTTCAGCCTGAGCTAAGTCCTGTGCTAATGCCGTGGAAGTGCCCACGTGTGCTCTGCTAAGCCCTGGGCAAGGCTGTGTCCTGGATGAAGGTGTCTTGGAGCAGAGATGCTCAGATAAAATGAGGATCATGGTGTTCCATGGTTCCCTTCTGGTGCCTGCAGAGCTGAGGGTGTCCCTCAGAGCTGGCACAGCCACCTCAGGTTTGCTCAGTGAGGAGAAGGGATGTCCTGAGCTCTCCCTTTGCCTTGGCTCAGTGGAGCTGACATGATGGGGCAAAAGGCAGGTTCTGCTCATTGAAGATATCTCTGTTTCGCCACTGCTTCCTCCTCTGGAAGAAAAATGATTCCTCCAGGTCTTGACATCTGCTGCTATTTAAAGGATCATCATCATCATCACCACTCCAGCCCTCCTGGGGCCTCAAGGTATATAAAACCTTATTCTTCCCAAATTTGTGATTGAAAACAGATATTATGTGATGGTGTCTCTTTAAATGCCATGTCAGTGGTGGGAAGCTTATTAATTAATGGTTCTGCAGGACAGAAGCTGGGGGTGACTGGGGAGGGCAGGTGGAAGGTTTTAGATAGATTTTAGCCCCTCTGGGGCAGGTGGGTGGTGACCACCTGTGGACATCGTGCAAGAGGAATCTGCAGGCTTTCAGCTCTCTGCTGGTGCTGTTATTTGCATTATCCAGGGATCCCTTGTGACCTTTAGCAGTTTTTATTTGGGCTCTGGTGAAAGACTGAAACAGAGGAAGAATTTCTCTGGTTAGCAGACCCCTCTGCTACTTGTCACCCCCCTTGTACACCCACGTGCACGCCCCTGTGGCCAAGGAACCAAGGGAGCAATGGGAGACTGCACCTGGAACCTTCTCAGAGGGTCCAAGCTGTGGAAAAAGCTCATAAAACACCTCCTTGAAGGCTGTCTCTTATGGGAGGCTGTGTGTAACCTCCATCCTCACCCTCCATCAGGTGGCTTGCACGGGGGGAGGCTGCAGCTACAGAAACACTCTCACTGTAACAGCTCCACACTGGGGGCACCCAGCAGCTCTCACTCTGTATTTAGAGTTTGCAGGTTCAGTGGTGATGGTAATTATTTATTGATTCACAGGGTGGTGGGGCCCTGGCACAGGTGGCCCAGAGAAGCTGTGGCTGCCCCATCCCTGGCAGTGTCCAAGGCCAGGTTGGACAGGACTTGGAGCAGCCTGGGATAGTGGAAGGTGTCCCTGCTCACGGCAGGGGGTGGAATGGGATGAGCTTTGAGGTCTTGTCCAACTCAAACCATTCTGGGATTCTTCCAGCTGCAAGTGCCTGAGAAGTGAAATAGTGCTCTGAAACCAAAGGAAGGAGGCTGTGGGATCAGCCTGCTGTTTTGATTTCCTCCTTTAGCAATACCTTCTGTTAATTAAAATTTGGATTGTTCAACTCAGTGCAGGGAGATCTTCCCCAGCCTCTCCCCATTCACCCACCGTGTCCTTGCACCCTCACAAACACAGAGCAAATTTAAAGACTTTTCTGATTGCTGAGTTATGGTGCTTGGAGCTGGCTGGTTTGACACAGAGCCATGAGCTTTCAACCTTAGGGATGTTGGGTTCCTTTCTCTTTCCACATCTAAAGTGTTTGTCTTGTGCGGGTTTGCCCTTGGGAAGCCAATTCTTTTAAAAGGCACCAGGAGTGGTTCTAAGTGAGGGATGTCCCACAATGGGACTGTGCTGTGATGTTCTGTCACCTTTATCTCCCTCCACAGGCTCTCAGCAAATAACCTTTCAATTGCCAGGGCAGTAAAAGATGTCAGGGGTGATTAAAGATGTGGCAGCTGCTGCTCTGTATCTCCGTGCAGTCAAGTCCTTCAGATTTTCCTGTCTCCCACTGTGACAGAATTTTCCAGTATTCAGGACCAGTCTCCAGCACACCCTGAGCAAGCTGAGGGTGTTGAGCAGCCAGCTGGATTCAGTCCAAGTTCAGCACATCTCTCTGAGCTCCCTATTCTCATCCATCTGCTCATGTCCATCCCTGCAGTGCTGGGTGTCCTGTCCCTGGGCTGAGCTGGGAGCGTGTGGTCCTTGCACAGTGCCTGGGGTATTGCTTACATATGGTGTGTTTTCCATGCAAAATGGGTTTTTAAGAAATAAGAGTTTTTAAAATGGACTAAAAAAATTTTACCAGGGCATCTGGTATTGCAAATATTTGAAAACGTTGAAATTTTTTTTCTTTCTTGGCAGTAAAAACAACCCAGCTTCTTGCCCACTGCAGTCCAAGAACTATTGAATATGTTTTAAAACAGATCGTTTGGGGGCTTTATATAACTTTTTATGGTTCTGAACAGAAGATACTTTTCTCCTTAGAACTGGTTCAGAACCCTAAATTACAGTTGTTGATTTCTTGGCTTATGGGGAGCTACGTGATTTGCACCAGTTAAGAACATCAGAAAGCTTCAAGAAACCTTTGAAAGCGCAAACCAGAGGAAGATGAGCTTTTGTTTTCCTTCCCAGATATTCATATCCTTGTTGCAGGCTATGCCTGGATTCACTCCATTGCTATTTTGATAAAGTGAGGCTTTATCCCATCCCCATTCCCCAGGTAGCTGGAGTCAGGCACTGCAGGGAGCAGCTTGGAGGTTCCCTGAGCAGTTTGAAGGGATCTGAGGGAATCCAACCACTGAGATGGAGTGAACCCAGATCCTGCAGCTGCTTCAAGCTTTTTCCAGTTATTTTTTCCTAAGAATGACTGTAGGGTCACAAGATCTGGGGGGTTTTGTGTGTGGCTTTCTGACCTGCTGAATCATGATATTTTCGTGGGTTTTTTTGTTTTTTGGTTTTTTTGGGTTTTTTTCTCATGCCTGTTGCACTCAGATGTAGTTTTGACAGAAGGTGAAAAAGCCTCCCTGGGCTGGAGAGAGGAATTGGACCTGCATCTCTTGCATCTCAGCTGAGGGCCTTGACAGCTGCATATGGTGCAGACAGGAACAAAATTAATGCTTTTAAAAAGCATATTGAAAAGGAAAAAGCAGGATAGGAATGGGAAAAATAATTTTAAAAGATCAGCATTTTATCCACAATTGATCCCATGCCTGCTGGCTGGAAAACCCTCTGTGTGTGACAGCTCCTTGTGCCCAGGTGGCAAAAAATCTTGGGAAACTCCAAATGCAGCTGAGATATTTGTGCACACAAAACCAGATGGGTTTTCAGCTTATTGTGTGCCTGGACAAGTCCTGGTGCGTGCCAGGACGAAAGTGGCAGGAATAAGGATGGAGAGATGGAGCTGGGAATGCCCCCAGAGACAGCTCCTGCCTGGCCATGCTCATGGCCAGCACTGCAGTTGCCATGGCTGGGGTTTGCTGATCCATAAACCCATCACCCCTCTGAGCCAGGCTCAGAGATCTAAAAATGATCAGAAATCCAACCCTGTGCAAGGGAGGGAAGGGATGGTGCTGGTGGAGGATCCAGCCTGGCCCTTGGGGTCCCAGCAGCCTTGGCACAGCCACAGCACCAAACCACATCCCTGGCCAGTCCTGCTCTGCAGCCTGGCCTCATGCCCAGGTTGTGAAAGCTCTGTGAAAGCCAGGTATGTTGTTTTGGCCTAAGTGTTTGTTCCATGGCATTTAACAAAACAAAACAAAACAAAATCTGGAAAAGCACAGAAGAATAAAGTCCTGAGATATTTGGTTTAATTAGATTTACTCAAGTGCTGCTGGGCTTGTCTCTGCCTGCTGCTGCTGTCAGGGTTTCTGTCACCCTCCCTGGCTTTGCACATGCAGTTCCACAAACATTACCACATATGGACCCATTCAGTGACATTTTGGTTCAGCACAGCACAAACTGGACACTTACAGATGTGCATCATTCACTCTGACAAAGCCACTTCTCCCCCAGCCTTGGTAACCTGTAGCTAGAGCTCACCTCTCCAGAAGAGAAATTCACTCCTTGCTTTGAAGACAAAGCACTGCACTCTTTCCTGATGTGTTCCAGTGGTTGGCTGCCCTCATTCCAAACCAGATGTCTCCTCTCTGATTTGAATGCTGCTGACTTCAGATTCCTGCCATTAGACCTTCTGCCAGTTCCTGATGGAGATGAGGAACTCCAGGTTGTTGGATACCCAAGCTGCCACTGCTACCCAACCAAGCAGCCTCTGTCAGGGTCAGAGAGACTAACAGCATCATGAAACACTCCAAGCAAATTCCTTCACTTTGTTGGCTTTGATGGGAGCCATCCCATTTAGTAGGAGCAAGGGTTTCGTGTTCACAGCTCTAGTCTTGTTCTCTCCTTGCTGACTCTTTGAGCCACTTGCTTGGTAAAATGGTGGGTGTTTGGCTTTAGTTCAATTTTCCTCCTCTTATGAAGAGATAAATCTGTTAGAATGTGTATTTCTTTTCCCCCTGCTTTTTTTTGTTTAATATCATGCCATAAATATTCTGTTGTTTCACCTTGCCACAATGCTGATTGAGGCTAAACTCATCCAGGTTTTGGTTGAGCAGTGGATGTTCTTTCCATAAAAAGTTCCTAGTGAGTTGTGGGGAAGGCAAGGGACAGTCTGACTATCAACCCTGGTGCAGCCAGTGGATGAGTCCCCATGAACAAGAAACTTGAGATTTTCTTATCAATACTGAAAAGGTCAGGCTTGTTTTTGTTTCTCAGCAGCGTGTATTGAACAATGTCTCTTTTCTCTGCAGTGCTGTCCTTCCACCTTCTTCCCCTGTAAATTTTGCTCTCAATTTAATTTATTTCCAGCCCTGCCTTTGGTAGGCGAGGCAGAAACACAAGCAGAGCGTGAGATTGGTCTGATCCTGCAAATCTCTGCAGCTTTTGCTTTCAGGATTGCATGTTGGGCTCTTCTAAATGGAGGGGGAACTTGGTCTCAGCTCATTTAAGGTGACCACAGGCAGGGTCACCTTCCACTAGGCCAGGGTGTTCAAAGATTTAAAGGAAGCAAAGATGTGCTCCGTAGAGCCAATAGAAGTATTTGTGCTCACTCCCTCCCTGTAAGTACATCACAGTAACTCAGAGGAGTAGCATGTGCTCACTTACAGAAGATGTGCTACAGAAGAGTTATCACTCATCAGGGGAGATATGGGCTTAATGCAAAAAAGAGCCTGAGATGGCTCAGCACAGCCCATAACTGAAACATGTTGTGATACCCCTGGGTAAAGATCAAACTGTAAAGGTCCTACCGACATCTGATTCTCCTCAGTTTTAGTTGGATCCAAATCCAGCAAAAGGGCATTTTTATGTCTGGTCACAGTCCAAAAAGATATAGCAAAATCACCTGGAGTTACAAATGTGTTGCAGAACCTGTCCCTAATCACATTAAGAGCTCTAAACTGTAAGGCTCGATTGTTTGCCAAATGAAATATTCTCCTCTGGTATTTGCAGAAAGGAATTACAGTCTGTGAGTCATGTTTTTCATTTGGTATTGAAGTACAGTTTCTATTTTACAGACCCAATCCTGAGCTTGGGGAAGGAGTCGTTAAAAAGGCTTTGTTTTGTTGGGAAATAAGGGCTAGGTGACAGGTCTCAGACAATGTATTTTGGGCTCTCAGTTTGCAGTTGTGCTTTCAAGCCCTTGAGGTTCCCAATGCCACGTTTTCCTCTGCAATTCTCAGTGATGTGGTGGGGGCTTGTTGGATTTGAGATTGTGCTGAAATAAATAAAAAGGCCATGTAATCCCAGGGCTCTGGTCTGCAGAGCTTCAGTGGCAGCCCCTAAGGCTGAGAAGCTCTCTGCAGAAATGTCTGGTGGGTCCCCAGTGACCACTGGGCTCTTGTTCCAAGCTTGAAGAGCCTTTAGCCCTTCCTTTTGGCCCACTCTGATATTGACTGGTCACCAGCCATGGGCTCTGGGCTGGAGCTCACCTGTGGTTTGCACATGAGCTCCTGGTTTAGTGGAAGATGTCCCTGCCCAAGGCAGAGGGGTTGGAATGAGATGGTCTCTAGGGTCCCTTCCAACCCAAAGCCATCCTGGGGCTTGGTACCACCCAATAAATTGACACAAATTGGGTGACATGGAGCTCTTGCAGGGGGTAGGAGGCGGGGGACCGTGAAATCCAAGAAAGGAAAATTCAAAACACCAGGTCACTGCTGAGAGGAGAAGCAAGGTGAGATGGTTGAGAGGGCTCCCAGCCATGGAGGATGGACCTTGCAGAGACTTTGTCAGTACCAAAGGTGTGAGAACTGAGCCAGCTCCAGGGGCAGTGGGAGATGCCCTTGGCTCAAAGCAGAGCTGCTGCAGGGTGAACTCCCCGTCACACCACACTAAATCACACTGAAGGAGGCTCTCACCCAGAGTCACCCTGTGTCCCACGGGGAGGAGAACCCCAACGGGCTTTACACCACCTCATTCTTAAAGCTGGGAGCAGGAGGGGTGGGCAAAGCCCTGTAATCCCTCGGAGCACGTCCCCCCCAGGCTACCCAGAGGCCACAGCCTGCCCCTGGCCTGCCCCCTCCTCATCCTCAGGGAGGAAGGAAGCACAGGACCAGGTCAGCAGTCGTGCCTGGGGGATTTTGGCCTGACTTCTCACAGTGTCTTAATATACCCCAGCTGGCAGCAATAATTGAAGAGTTATTAAATAACTGTCTGCAGTGACATACAATCTGCACAGCACTGTACCAATTATTTTTCATTTGCTTCCCTCTGTCTCAACGTGGCTCTATCTCCCCATCCTACCCCACTGCCTTTCCCAGGAACAATTTACTGTAGTGTTTAGAGGGCAGCGAGATCTTCCCCAACAAAGGAACTACTTTATTTTCTGCCATGGTTAATGCTCCAGTTTAATGAGTCCTTCATATCATTCTCACCACCCTAAATTAAAGGGTAGCCTGTGCAATTAAACTGGTTAGCTTTCAGAATGCCCCTCACAGTTATCTGCAAAATGGGTTGAAATGCAGCTGCTACTACTATTGCTCATACTAAAACTGGCAAAGGGAAAGCCACTTTCATCTCTTTATTTTTGGTAGTGTGCCTTTACTTTCAATTAAACTAATTATTTGCACCATCTTGTTCCTGATCGTTGTCCCATGAGATTTTCCCAACCAGGAAAAAATTTATGCAATACATAGCTGTAGATGCTTAGATCTTCATCTTTGTGTCTTTTGGGAATGAGGAGCGAGCTGGGATTTGCAGTTCTTAGTCCAATGTTTATCAATATTAAAGCAGAGTAAAGTCAGTGTGCAGTGGATTCACTCCAGATTTAAGCTTTGTTAGACAACACTTGCTCTTTCTTTCCTTTACTTTTTAGATCAGAATTTGCTCTTTTTCCTTTGTTTTTTAAATGTAGAAGTTTAATTAGGAGAAGCTTCCCAAAACCTTTCTCCCCAAATACATTCTTTGCATCCAGAACCTGCTGCTGTATTCCCAAGGGTCATATAACAACCTACACTAAGAGCATCCTTGAGGATCTGTTGATTCTTTTCATCAGGAGCTGCTTCATCCAATCCTGATATTTGCCCCATTCAATATGAAAAGTGGCTGCTTTTTAAGGATTGGAAAGAAGTTTGTCACTGCTTGGGTTGGGAGCAGAATGGGAAGCCCCCAAAATGTCAAACCATAAGGCTGTGCAGCAACCCAAGGAATTCTGCTTGAGATGCCTCTGCAGGGAAGTTTCTTCCTGCCTCAAACCTGTTGAGTTCCAATATTCATTTTAATGATCTCATTTTATAAATAATGGGAAGCAAAACAATGCATTCAATAGAAATGAGATTAGAAATAGGAGGGGAATGAATTACAAATGCAAGAGCCTGTATTTATTCCAAGGAAGATAAATCTCATTTTAAGTGGTCTCCAGTGCAACAGAGTCTTGCTAAGACTAAAACAAAGTAAATCTGGTTTTGTTGATAAATAAAAGTGTGAGGCAGTGGCAGGGAATGTTTTCTAACATTGGTTGGTTGTCATAGTATCCTGGGACTAAGGATACCTGGGTTTTACTCTTGGCCTGGCCAGTGTCTCTCTGCAGTAAATCATTTAACACCCTGTGCTGGAGTTGAGGCACAAGATGGAAAATCCAGCTCAAGTGAACAAATGACATCGGGGTGTGACCCTCGGTAAAGCTGTCACTGTCAGGATTCTGCCCCAGCAGGGTGGAGGAGTTTGGGGTGCATCCTGAATTGGAAGGTGGAATTAGTGGCATTTCAGCAGCCCATGCACAATTTGCTTCAGATTGTTGTAGGAAAGGCTGTTGATTGGAGACCTCTGATCTGTGGCTGGATCTGGCATTGGTGATGCACCTCTTGTGTGTCACCCAGTTTAGACACAACACCAGCAATGGCTTGAAGATTCTCCCTTTTTTTCTCTTCTGTGATTTGGTCAGATTTTCTGTTCACATGAGTAGCAGTGAGGAAAAAAGATGTTTGCTCTGCAGAACTCTCCCTGAGCCCCTTCTCCATGTGGTCCTTGAGCTGCAGTGAGGAAAGGACTGTACCAGGGATTGATAAGAGGGTCTGAACTGCAAACGCCAACTCAGCAGGGAGGTAACACCATCACTGTGTTCTCACCTAATTGAAAACACATTGTCTCTCTGTCCCACACCTGGTGGCTTGGAGGGAAGCGCTGGCATGAGCTGCACTGGGGTGGATGAGGTGAGGTATCCCCAGAAAGAATGTACACCCAGAACTGGCACACACCGAGCTGGGGTACGCCGAGCTGCTCCAAACCACGCCACAATCAGCAGCCTCATGGGCTGGAGCTGGAGAGTGGCCGACCCTGCTAGCTGGGAGCTAATGATTCCCTTCAGGATTGCATCATTAGATTCGAACTGAGTCATTATGAGGCGATTTGGGAAAACAAGTTGGAATTCATTACCAAGGAAACGCGCTGGAGCTGTTGCAGGAGCCTCCTGTCGGGTGCCGGGTGGGAGCACAGAGGCACCACCAGCGCCTCTCTCCTGGGGCCAAGCTTTGCTCTGCCCTCGTGGCAGGAGCCAAGATCCATGCCCAGTGTAGGTTGGTGGAATTCTTCTCTTATTCCACCCATAGCTGCTTCCTGATCCTTTCTGCCACTGTTCTCTATGTGACACCTGTCACAGGAATAAACAAACCCCAGGGCATGGGGAGACATTGAAATGGTGAAATTTGCACTCGAGCATTCCCAAGAGCAACCTCAGGAGCAGCCTCAGCCTCTGTCAGCAGTTCCAGCATCATCTGCCCTGGGGTCCAGCTGCTGGCAGCCCCTTTGCTCCAGCTGCATGGTTGGATGTTTGTCTGCCCTGCTCACTGCCTGTTGCTGCTGGTGCCTCTCCAGGTGGGCACAGCTTTGCACAGCTCTGCCATCAGCAAAAGCATTGTCAGTAAGTGTAGTGGAGGGGCTGCAAAGGAACTACCTGCAAACAGCCACAGGTTTGGGGCAGGTTCTTGGAAACTCAACAAAACCACACGCTGGTGTCAGCGTTTGGGCTGCAGCTCGTTCTGTGAAGCCACCACGGGAGGATTTCTACCTGCAGAGTGCTGGCTTCAAAATGCTGGGTGAGAACAGCAACATCCTTGATGAAAGCAGAGAATGTCGTGTGAAGGATGAGTAAAGGTTTGGGAGAGCGGTAAGAGAAAAGGAAATTGGGGAGTAATCCAAGGCTTGATTGTGGGTTTTGTCTAAAATCCTGCCCTTTCACACTCAACACTGATGATTATCAAAGAGCAGAGATCAATTACTCAGGAAGCTTAAACACCTACCAGGAGCAATATTAACATCAGCTTGATGACTAAGGAAGCAAGGACATGGATAGAGACCAGCATGGATGGATACAGGCCCCTTCCTTGCCCCTGCAGAAAGGTGTTATCCCAAAATTACTGCCGGAAGAGGCCAAGCTGTCATCACTGAGGGTGAGCTGGGGTCTTTGTTAACATGTTTATAAAAATGTGAGGGCTGGGCATTTGCTGGAAAAGAAGATACTGGTGTATTTGAAAATAAAATAAGCAAATGTTCGCCTAGAGAGAGAGAAAAATTATTTCAGAAATAATATGAGATAATGGAGAAATTCCTCAAAAATCAAATACCTGATCCCTGGTAAACCTCTGCCAGCTCGGTGTGACTCACCAGGAATGGGGAGATTTAAAGAAACAGAGCAAGGTACATGGTGAAGAAGAGGATTTCAAACACAGGGCTCAGGGCATCACAGCCCTCATTACTACTGCCCCACATGGTGCTTACCATAGGGCTGGCAAGAGAAGAGGCTTTGCATGTCCTCACACCTGCCTGTGATGCCAAAGCCACACGGCACAGGTGACAAACTCACCAGACTCAGGGGACTGAGGTGGCAGTCCACCCTCTGCCCAGTGGCTGCAGGCTCAGGACTGGCTCTGCTGGGTGACCCTTCCATCTCAGAGCCACAAAATCAGGTCAGTCTTGAGAATTAGAGGTTGCACCTCAAAGGCTGGATTTTATTTTCAAACTCCTACCAAAAAGAACCAAGTCCCTGTAGAGTCATTTTTTTTTGCCTGAGGGAGAAACTAAGTCAAAACTTGATAAATTCAGATATAAAGGGTTTCCTATGCTTCCTCAGCAAACAATGTCTTACTGCAAATAACTGCAACCAACTGTGTGCCCTCAGCCTTGTTCTGTCCGGGGTGATGCTTAAACTGTCAATAATCCTAAGGCTGCTGTCACAGTGCTGCTCAATGGGGTTGACAGATTATATCTCTAAAGTCCCTTTATTGGACCTTGTTCCCAGAAAAGCTTGCAAATTGCTCTGATCTTACCAGACAAAGGCGTTGCTCACTCTCGGAGTCCTTGGATATCCTACACAATAAGGTAGGAATTGGTGAGAATTACCTGAGATAAAATATCCCTTACAACATCAAAGTTCCTCATCTCTTAGCTGTCAGCTGCAGGTATGTGAAAGTCCTGACAGGCTGAAGATAGAAGGAAGAGATAAAGCAAAAAAAAAAAGAAGGGAGGGGGAATGGAGAAATTCTCTGCATGAAACGTTATATCATTGGATTTGGCACAAAGATGTCAGCTCAGGGGGTCTGTACAGCCAGCTGGGGTGTGAGCAGGGCACTGGGCTTTCACCTTCTGAGATGAATCAACAGCAGCTGATACCAAACAGCCAGGGACAGATCCTGATCCTTGGCACACTGGTGGATAGGGAGGTGGACTTCAAGTCTTTGTGAGTCCCTTCAACTCAGGATATTCTATGATAAATGAAGCAGGAGTAACAGAGATCAGGATAAATCATAATCATGCATCCCTCACACTTTTCCCTGTACACTCAGCTGTTGGTTGTCTTTTGCCAGTAAATGGGTGAAGTGGGTCAGTTACCAGGGGGAATCACTGCTGTAACACAGAACATTATCCTTTTGCCATCTTTGCCCTGCATATTTTATAATAATTGACCTCCCTGAGTTGTCACAGGAGTGTGGCAGGGGCTGGGGTCAGACTCCACCGATGCTGCCCAACCTGCACCACTAATCTCCCTGCAAAAGTCCAGCTCATTGCAGCAAAGCCACAGGTAGGCTTGAAAAACAGATTTTCACAAAAACAGAGTCAGAGTTGAGCTGAAACAAGATCTGGCTTGTTTGTCTAAAATCCTGCCCTTTCACACCACAAAGACTGGACAGGTCTTCCCTCTGCCCAGTGCTCCCACACACCTAATCCTCCCTAAAACTGTGTTTTAAAGCAGATCAAATACCTTTAGGTTCTTAGAAAGGACTGGTTTTGGCAAATGCACAAATACTTTTCTCAAATGACATAAATATTGTATGTGATTTGCTGCCTTGCCAAAATGCAAACACACACACATGCTCTCCTAACTAAGCAACATTCTTTAAAAGTTAAGATCATTGCTTAGAAAGAAATATAGAGCATTTTATAAATCCAAATTGATCACGCACTGCGTGTGTTGAAAGTATGTACAAAAAATGGAACCCCAAAACTCCATTAAACCACTTCTGAGACAATACATCACTGCACCTTTATATTGCACTGAGGGGTTTAACAACCCTTCTCCAGGAAAATATTTTACTAGGTAACAAAAAAAAAAAGTTATTGAAAACATATATTTGATACTTTTGGCAATTCATTTTACTACTTGCATTTCCAATTCATTGGTATAGTTCATGAAAAAAAATATTTTCGCAGTTGGGTCATGTTATTATTTCTCTATTTTTTTTTTCCTACTTGAAAGCCATAATACAATTTTTTTTCTATGAAACAACAAAGAGACAAAAGCTGCTTGCTTGGTGATCCAGTGGATGTTTGACAGTCTGCTGGAAGTGTAGAATACACACAAACATGCCTACAGGAAATTATGGCATCTTTCTGCTTTTCTGGATAACCAACTTCATATCTGAACTAGCTAAAATAAAGCCAGGAAAGAACTAGTAGGTTGAATCTTCTAAGGAACAAAAAGAAGGTATCATTTACTAGAATATTAAAATCTTTTTTTTTTAAATTAGATGATTTTGCTTCAGATCACCTGAACTGTCCCTGGCACTGACCTGTGTGGGACTGACTCATCCTCTCCCTGCAGCACTGCTCTTCTCTTGGCTGGTGTGAATGCACCTCCTCAAGTGAAACCCTGGCTTGAACTTGACCTGCCCAGATTCCAGAAGAAGGCAAAGGAATCCCAGGAGAGGAGGAGATAAACATTTCTTAAATCAGACTAACAGCACCTCTGCGCTGCAAACTCAGCTTGGGCTCAGATTCCTTTCCCTACCTAGAGAGTGAATTTTCACCCAAAGCTGTGGTGCTTTAGACCATTTGATCTGCCCATTGTGGGCATGCTCCAGGCTTTTGCTTCCCCTTGGGCTGAAAACACACTCATTTCAAACACACCTAAACCATAGGTGGGACCCTTCTGTGCCTGCCTGCCATCCATCCTCCCTTCTCCCTCCCCACCTGCCTCTTTCTTTCACATCTCTACAAGAAGATTTTGTGGAGATCTTCCATACAAAAACCTAGGTGACATATGTCCTTGGAAGCACTGGTGACCTGCAGGCCTGGACATCCACACAAGGACTTCTGCTTCTTTAACCAAGCTGCTCCTGTACCATGTGTGTGCTCACTTCCTACACTGTGCAGGTAAGTCTATAACCTTTGCTTTGAGAGAGAGCCTGTGATTAACCACAAGCACGTTGTGTCCTTGTTTGTCTGGAGAACGGTGATTTTCCATTTTAATTGCTTCCTGTATGACACATTTTGTTAGGTCCCAGTCTCCTGTCAGCTCTTCTTCTCACTGCATTTGTTTCCTGATGTGTGTGTAATTACAACCATGAAAGTCCATCAGCAAAAGCACCATCAATCTGAAAGATTAACAAATCTCACGCTTTCCCTCTCTCCTCCCCCCAAAATTAAAAAGCTCACTGTAGTTTCCAGCACACATCTATCATTACACACTCCTGGGTCTCAGGTAAATTAGCAACCTGATTCTTTTCCCTGCTGTCACTTAGAAGAAAAGGGCTTCTTATTTGCCATCCAAGGAAAAGTACAGTAAACCTAGAACTAGATAAAAGGGAAGTAATCAAATATATTTAACTGTACTCAGCCAAATCCCATTATTTGTATAGATGTTAGCTGATGCATTTGAAGAATTAGGGAAGCCTTGTCTTTTGCAGGAAATAGTACTGCTTGATTGAAAACTGCAATATCTGTGCTACTGTTCCTCTACTTACTTAAAATGAGAAGTTCAGCTTTATGTAAAGATATATTTATGCATGAAGAACAGATATTTTTAAAGGAGTTTTATGTCCTTGCTCTTCCACTAAGCACGTACATTTGGGGTGAGGACAGCATCCTTCTGTGTTTCTTTCAGAGATGGGAAATGCCTCATTAGTGTGGGAATGTTCTATGGATTGTCCTTCTCACTTCTACCTGAAGGATGTGGAGAAAATAATTTTAGGTAAGTCAGCTCCTACATATCTGAGGGAACCAACTCCCAGGGGTGTGAGGAACAGCTTATGGGATGTAGGGATAATGTAGGGGCAGGTTGAGCAGCCATGGGGAAGGAATATACTGAGAGTACCCATGGAGATTATAACCATGGTGAGGCTGTAGGAGAGCACAGAAAGCCTTCAGCTGGTGGTAGGAACCCAGGTTTTGGAAATACATGGACAACACTACAGCAGAGCTTGTGCAAGGGGTGCACCTTCCCTTGGCAGCTGGTTCTATGGGAAAGGGGGAATGCGCCACCTCTAGACGGCTGCCGTTGGTGGTCACCAGCGCTTCCCTTTTGGAAATCCCTCCAGTGCCAAAACGGAGGATGCACAGCTTCTTGGAAAATATACCCAAATATACCCAAACCCACCTCCTCATCCTTATCCACAGGATCAAATTATCTTTGTGTTCCTGTGCAAACAGTGTGAATATCTCTGTGAAAATGTTTGATTAAGGTGTTCCAACACAAACACTGAAACTCAGGTTTGTGGATTGAGGGAAAGCTTCCCCTGGATTGTGCTCATGCCAGCACACAGCTTTTCTCAGCTCTGTTTTGTGCTCAAAAGACACAGTTTTGTGTGCTATCCAGCCAGGTAAGTCACTAGGGCTCTGCAGAGAGCCTGGATCCTTCAGGGTGATGACCCAGCTCACCCTTATGACACCGTGGGTAGGAAGATGAGGCACATTTTGATCGCAGATTCCTGTTTTATTTTGCTTGTATGAAACATCACAACTCAAAGTACTTGTTTCAGTACTTTGGGGAGAAGAAGGAGGCAGAAAAGAGTCCCCACAATGTTTTTTTACATGCCTGAGTCAAATTACCCTCCTTTCTGTGGGACTTCTTCTGAAGTAACAGATCATACTGTAACCAAATATTGCCATCCAGGAAAGCCATTTTCCATCCAGCAAGGAGGCTTCTTCCTTCTCAGCAGCCACTGAAAAGGGCCTTTGTTCTCAGGCTGAACACCTGGAGAGTGTTATCAGCAGTGGCCTCTCGGGGCGGCGCGCGGAGCAGCTGTGACAAGACCCAGTGGCTTTGGCGTCGGGAGCTTCAGCAGCACCTGGCAGCTGCTGGCACCCAAAAAATGTCCTGTCTGGGCCATTGCATGGGCAACTTTGGGTGGTTCCTCTCTTCTGTGGGGACCAGGGTCTGCATTTTCTTTCTTTTCCCATCCTAAAAGGAACAGCCTCACTCCGCAGGGTCTCTGGATAAGCTCCCTACCTTTGTAGGGAATGGAGAACAAACCTTGGCATTAGCTTTCTGGAGACACTGGTGATGTGAGTGGTGAAAAGCTGGCACAGAGCACCAACATCCTGGACACATGATTTGACACTACACCTTGATGAGTAAAAGGTGGAACTGTTGCCTGGCATGAGGGCTAGGACATTTAGCAGAGAGGGAGTTGCCTGATGTGACCAAGGACAAGATTGCACAGCAGCTGATGTGGCCCTGGGCACAGCTTTCTGCTCTCTCCATACAGTCAGCACCACTTCTGTCTGTGTCCATGGAAAGACAGACCCACAGCTGCTCAGGAAGTCAAGGAAACCCAACTCATTTGGCCCATCAGGTAATTCCCTGGAGGTAGAACTGCACTGTATAAACCATCACTGCCATAGACATCAGCTTCAAAACCAAAAGGTTTTCATTCTTTCACTGGATTTTACAGGATCTGAAGAAAAATGTGTGAGGAAAGATGGAGAGTTAGAAAGCAGAGGTTGTCAGTGGATCTGCCGTGGGGTAACCTGGAGACCTGCTGACACTGGCTGAACCTGTGCTGGATCTGTGAGGATTTTTACCAGTGGCCTCAGTGGGAATTTTATCTGCAGCCTATGAGTTTGGCAGATCTAGACCTACAGACCTTTCTCAGTGTGTTGATTTGCCACTGAAGCCAGACAGCCCAGATGACAAAAAAACCCCACCCCAAACCCCTAACATAATTCTTATTTTCCTGATATCCCAGATAAAGTTTTGACTCTTACAAGGGAGTCATACACTGGGAGATTTCAAAAATGCCTTGTCACAAGATGCACAGCTCTGCAAAGTGTCCATTCTGAAGCAGTTCTGCCAAATACCAAAAGAAAATTGCATAACATGAGAAGGAGCAAACCGCAGCTGAAGCTTCATCATCCACAGTGGCAGCTGAGCGTGGACGTCACGAGTTCTTCCATACCCGATGGCATAGTTTCCATTTTCTTTGGACTGTAGGAGTGAAAGAATAAACATTTCAAAAGGTTCAAATGAGACCTTTGAGTGCCAGTGCTGAGTCCCTGTGAGGTTGGGATAAACTGACAAAATAACATCCTGCAGAAGCTGTGCCTGGGACAAACCACCATTCCTACATTCGTGTTCTGTGGTTTGTAGCAGAGGGGCCACTTTAAACCTTGGTCTGTGTCCAGGCACCAGTACCAGCTCTCCCATGACTTTATGTTTGCATCTCTTTCTTCTTCATGAAGGGAAAATTTCCAGGTTTGTTCCTTTTAACTTTGTTCATGGTAGCACTCTTGACAGAAGGACTTAGTGCCTATTTAATGTCTTTGCAAGGAAGAGAAACTTCTCGGTTACATAAAAGTTTGTATCAAAATTCAAGAATCCGGATTAATTATAGAAGACTTGCCTTGTATCATTCAATTTGTTTGAATAGCTTTAAAGATTAAGCAGATCCAAGGCCTAACAGAACCAGAGCCAGTAAGACAATAGCTGAGATTTTCCTTTGAAACAAAATATACAGGTGGTTTCTGTGAGTTTCTGTGTCTATCTGCCTGGCTTTTTTATTTTTATGTCGTATCCAATATCACAGAACCTGGCAGTAGAAATCATATAGCAATTTGTGAAAGCTTGTTGCTGTTCTAGATATCATATAGTCTGTTCCACACCAGCAAAGACAAAACCAATGCCTTTACTCCTCGAGTTTTCATTCAAAAGGATAATGATCTCTGGTAACAAAATATTTGGCAGTAGCATTATTTAAAATGCACAGAGGAAATGTTTGTCCCTAATTCAAGGGACTGTGGTCACACAGTCTCTATTCACTTGGTATTTACCAGTGAATGCCAAAGGCTAATCTGCAAAAAGCCCAGGAACAGAGTTAAAGTTTATCACACTCCATCCTTCACCCATCCCATTGTAAGGGAGTTACAAAATAGTAATTATTGAATTTCTTTGTGGCCAGAGAACTTATAAACCGTGTTATACCCAGCAGGCTCTAATGGCTCCTTCGGTAAGTATCTAATTAAGTGGTTGGGGTGTTGGTTATTTTTCCTTTCACAGCATACTTTTGTGTTTTAAAATCCCTTTGCATTAAACGACTTCTCGAGTTTTCCAAATTTCTCACACGCACAGAAGAGGAAAGTAAGAAAAAAAAGCGGAGGGGAGAGCAGTCGTGGGAGCAGGAGGCAGAAACGAGGATTCGCAAAGGCTAAAGGCAAATCCTCCCCAAAATCTCCGTCTGAAACACTGAAAACTGCAGCTACGGTCTGCCTGGGACCGTTGGCTGTCTAGAGAGGGGGAAATAAAGCCAGCCCGAGGGGAACGGCTGTGTTTGGGGAGGAGAGGCCGCTACCCCAAAGCCCAAAGCGGCTACAACACCACACCTGGAGGGCTTTGAAGGGTGCAAATCCAGGGTTTGGGCAATTTTACCAACCCCGCTCGGCATCCCTCACCCGCCGGTCCCCGCCACCGCGAAATGCCGCTGCACCCCGGGGCAGCGGAACGCGCCGGGCGGTGCCGGGCGAGCGCACGATCGGGGTGGGGAGAAACTGCCCCGGGGAGAGGGGAGAGGAGCCGAGCATCCGCCCCGCTCCCTTCTCGCCTTCGGGAGGGATGCTCGGCTTCGGCGGGGACGGCGGGAGATGAGAAAACTGCCGATCTCCGGCCCGGAGAGCCCGGAGAATGCTACCTGCTCCCGGGAAAGCTATTTGCCCCGGGAAAGCTGCGTGCTCTGGGGAAATGCCTCACAGCGAGCCACGGGGCCGGTCCCTGCTGCTGCCCACCGCGGTACCAGCGGCCACCGCCTCCCCGCAGCCTCGCTGCTCCTCCGGGCACCACGGGGACACTCTCGCTCTCTCGGCCGATCTTAAATCGCGCAATAGGTTGGGGGGTTTTTTTATAATGGAGCCACATCGAAGTGCCGGAGATGGGCTGGAAGGGGCCGAGTTCCGGCATCCCGACTCGGTCCCGCATCCCGGCTCGGCCCCGGGCGCACCTGCCCCGGCCCAGGGGCTGCGGGTCTCTGCTGGGCTGCTCCTCCCCTGCACCCCCGGTCGCTTCGGCCCCTTCTCCCTCGTTAGGGAAGTGTTAGAAAGTTGCTGAAGTGCGAAATGAGCCTGCGAAACCTCGTTGTCCTCATTAAACTCTGACAAGGAGGGTGACAAGAAGCAGCGGAGGGGAAACAATGCGGCAGTGTTGGGGAGAGCCCCGCGCCGGGGCAGCCTTTGTGCCCGCACACAAAAGCTCTTGTTTGCATGTGTTAAAGTCCATTAAACCGCGGCAGCCCCAGGTGCAAACGCCAGCCCGGAGAGGCCGCGCCACCTTCCGCGCCCGCTGAGCGCCGCGGCCGCTCCGCGCTCGGCCCCGGCACTGGCGGGCGGCGGGGCCGGGGCACGGCCCGGCGGCTCCTAATGAGGGCCCGGGGCTGGCCCTTCATTAACGGACATGGGTGGGTTTCGCTCTCTGTGCCCCCACATTCGCCTGTCCCCCGCCCCGCCGTTAGTGGCAGCGGCGGGACACAATGTCGCCTATTGTGCTGCCCAGCGCCTCACCCGAGGCGACACGGATGGGACCCCGCGCGCGGCCCAGGGTCGTGGATGCTGACCTGGTGCCAAAGACCCTGCTGGACAGGGGCCGTGGTTTTTGGCTTTTTCCCACTGCGGCTTGTAAAGTTGCTTTTGGACACCGTAACATCATCAAATCTTCACAGAAAGTGCCGCCAAGGTTAGGAGCAGAGCACTTTCCCGACTCCTGGTTCAAACAGCAGAATTCAACCCAAAAGGTGGAAAAGAGAGGAGTTGTGCAGAAAATAGCCACAGGGAAAAAAAAAAAAAAAGAAAAAAAAGGAAAAAAAAAAGCGCCTTGCACAGGTCAAAGCCTACAAAAACAACCTCATCACAGTGTTAGTGTTTCATATGCCTGGCATGGCAATTTATCCAAGAAAAAGTATTTCCAGGTTCTGTTGCAACAAGTCCACATCACTTTATCCCCAGTGGTCTGCCAGGGATCTGCCCCGCAGCTATTTTAAATTGTGCTGCTAATAACAATTCATTACAGTTGATAGAACTGGGAGACTTGCCTTTTATTTTGCAATTAGCCATAAAGGCTCTGATCTGGCAAATGTTCTGCACTGCGAGCATGTGAGTAGCTCTGCTGAAGTCATCTGGGACTGTTCATGTGCTTAACATTAAGCCCGTGTGGGTTTGCAGGATCAAGGTTTGAGACGGGATCATCTTTAAGGATGTTTACCTGCTCTGTTCTGTATTTTCTAGATTCACGACGGCACTCTGCAAAACCATTTCTCTGGGAAGACGTGGAGTGTCTCGAGTCAGCTGTGCACAGCTCACAGGTAGCATTCTGAAGCCGAGTGATTCTTCCTGTAAACAAAAATGGTTTGCAGGAGCTTGATTCGGGAAGACACGACAGCACTGGGTACGTTGCAATGTGAACTGTTCAGCTGTGTGAGCCTGTGTGTACTGAGGCGTTAATGCAGAACTGTTGGGCATTGGGCCCAGAACAGATGTGATGATGAGTGAGAGCAAAGAGACAGGGAGGAAGGGGCAGAAGAAGAAAGCACATTTTAGGCTTCTCAGTTCCTGCCTAGACAACCACTGCTTCCAAAACCTGGGCACTGTCCCCAAATGCCTCTTATCAAGAGAAAGTAGGAAGCAACATGATCTGTGGAGAAAACAAACATATTTATTTTTTTCATTTGCCAATCCTGCAAACAATAGCTGTTTGTAGGCAAATAATCCTCAGGTCTGCATCGCCAGATCAATGCATGGAGTAATTCCCATCGGCTCTGTGGTGCCAGACACACTGAATGGTTTGTAAGGAAACAGGTCCTTGAACTTCTCCACAGCCCAGACACTATCTTAGTAGGTTATCTCGCACTTGCTTCTGTTCCTGCTCCCATTCTCCTCATCTTCCAATGCTTGGCCTGGCAGGGAAAAGTGAAGACTAGAGGGAATAGACCTTGTTTTAATAGAAAAGGCTTCAAAATGTTCAGCTGTTTGTTATTTCCTTGCCACTTACTTTTCCAATTTACTTTTGGACCCGGGCTAGCTAAAAGAAAGGCCAATCCTTGCACACAGTCGCAGTTTAATACCTATGATATGCATGAAGAAAATTAATTTGACTGAGGATTTTGCTTCATGAAGTAACTACAACATAACGCATAAAAAGGCTGTGTTTTGTCTTGAGCCGCCAAAGTTCTGGTTTGCATCATGAGGTCATGTTTAGGATTGCAAATGTTTGCACAAATAGCATCTTACAGTGTCTCACATCGCCTCTCTCCACCTTTACTAACAGGACTTCTGGAGGTGGAGGGGAACAGGAAAAGAAACTGTTCTTCAGTCGCAGATGTGTTAAAATTGAAGCTTAAACGCACAGGGCATGAGAAGGGCAACACAAATATGGGAGGGTGCTGAGTTCATGGGGCTGCTCACATTCCAAAATATATCCCATGTCTGCAACCCTTCTCCACTACTATCAGTGAGGAGAGTTGTGGGTACCAGCACAGCCCAATTAAGGTTGGATTTGTGGAAGAAATACCCTCACGTAAAACATACCATTTCCACGGTATCTTCAAGACAGGCTGATCTTTTTTATTTTGACTTTTTAAGGCACCTCTCTGGATTCAAATCCTTTTGAAATTGTATGTGAATACTGTGATAAACTGAGTAGAGCTAGTTTTGGTAAAAAATGGCAGATTTTTTCATTAATTTGGTGATATTTGCAATGCATTTCACAACTGAAGGCAGCAGTTCAATTATCACTATCTTGTAGCCAGAAAATATTTGGAGAAACAAAGCAAATCAAAATGTGCTGGCAAAGCATGTTTCACTGCCTTCACATGGCCAGTCCCTATCAATCAGTCACTTCTGCTGCCAGGGAGCCCATAAAATGCCAATCACACCACATTTCAAAACAGTCCATCCTGCTGCTAACCTGTATCATGGCAAACTTGGTCAAGACTGATGAAATGTATGGATTTTAAGTTTGCTTAGAAGAATTAACTCAAACTCTAGAGAACTACCCATGGTAAAGAAAAGTTACAGGAATGGTAAACTTACAAAAAACTAGAAAATTCACGGATTAAAGTCACTGGGGAGAAATGCACTTACCAGCACTTTCTGCCTTACCTGGGTGTTTAGAAGGGAGATCTTTAGACCCAGCTTGTGCAATGGCTGCTGGAGCTGAGCTCTGAATGTCTTTCATCAAAGCACTCAGGCTGTGGGTGACTCACATCAGGAAACTGAAATTATGAAGACCCTTCTTTTATTCATCACTGCCTGCCTTCTTTCCTCACTGATAATACAGGGTCAGCATCCTCTCAAAATGACTGGAAAAGGAAACAGTGCATGTGAAACTCTCAGACACTGCTGTCATGAGCACCATGGAAAAACCATACGGAAATGAATAATTTTGTGCCCAAAGCACAGTTTGAATAACAGGCAGTAAAAAGCCCCTTCGCTGCACATTAAACAAGAGGAGAATAAATCATGAGGGGAGCTGCTCCCTCAGGAGCAGCAACCATTGCCAATGCAGAGTGAGGGGGATGCCTGTAGGAAAAGGGTGTGGATAACTCAATTACAGTACATCTGGATGAGGAAAACCAGGCAAATTCTGGACACTCCAGGCTGTTGAATGCTGGAGCGTAGAGCCCCAGTAGCCTTTCAGAGTATATTGTTTCACACACGTATTTATGTTTGTGTGTGCATGGGCTTCAGGGGATATGGAAAATAAGTGGGATAAGCTTTGGCTCTGTGCCAGGTTGACTGCTCTACAGAGCTATGGCACTGCTGGTCAGCTGGAAGCACAGGCTGAGGTCTAGATAAAAAAAAAAAATCTTTGAAATATCAACTGATCAGTTTGTAGAGTATCTGTCAATGGCTACAGCACCACTGGCTGGGCAAACACTGCCCTCTAATATGTGTCCCACTGCCAAATCTGTCTTCATCCATGGGGCAGGATGCAAAAGGGGTCTGGACACACCCTATTTCCAGGTAGTCTGGAGAGGTCTTCACTGACCCTCTGTATACAACTCCTGCACTCCTGGGCTGGAGCCAGCACATGAAATACAGCAGAGTGTATTTGGAGGAGTTACCACCAGCAATATCCCCTTCATTAAGGTTAAATAAGGTTGGGAAGTAAAAGAAATTAACGCCAGGTACACTTGGCATCTCTAAAAGATACCGAGACAGCAACATCATAGCAGGAGCATGTCCTAGGACCGTGCTTGGCACAGACAGGCAGGACAGCGCAGAGAGCTGTGGTCAGGTCTCTCTCGTGGTGGCAGATTTAAGAGTGGACTTGTCCAACCCAACAGTGGGAAGGTGATCTTTGTTCTCCTCAGCGGAGCAGAGCTGGTGTACTGACAGTGTAAAAACTCTTTGTGAGATACAGCTCTGCAGAGCAGCTCCAGGGCATCCTCAACCATTGCTGTCACTGAAGCAGATTAAAGACACATTGCCAAGATCTGTGTGACAGAACACAACAGGGGAACTCAGCAGTGAAGTGACCTCTCATCTATGGACACTTTTCCTCATGCTCGTGTTTCTGACACATTGATCAACTGTTGCAAACTTAGGTAAAACCCATTTTTTCAGCCCCTCTATCCTAGTGGTGGCATGGCCGTCCTGAGGCACAGGAATGAACGTAAAATGTCTCACACCTGTTCTGATCAGGGCTCTGCTGATGCTTTTAGGGCTTCTCCCACTCAGAATTCTGGAAACATGAGTATTTCCACCACTGTGGATCTGGTAGAAGCATAAAAGACACATCTGGTGACAAAAGACACATCTCTTCTGCGGCTGGTGGACTTCCCACTTATGCCAGGATTGAGTTTGCCCAACGAGGGGCCAGTCAGTGTCCACAAAACTTTGACAACAGAACATTCTGTTACTCTTCCTGTGACGTTATCAGAGGAAACACTGCACACAGCTATGTATAGCCATTAAAGTCTATTATTTCAGCTCATTCATATGTTGCTGGCTCACCATTCATTCACTTTGTACAATCTTTTAAAAGTCTTACACAAGCCCAAACCTTGTCCATGGAATTTCTGCCTTAGATGTATCTCACACTGCACCAAGGTTAACTCAAAGAGGCAATAATTTTCCCAGGAGTGTCCTGTATAAAATCTTCCTCATCAGAGATAAGAAACAAGGTCATTCCACATGAGACAACCCACTGGAATGACTCTTTAGACACTGCTTGTTCTGGAACTTCTTATTCATCATTCTCCTCATCCTGATATTTTGTCCACTAATTGCAAAAGTTCTTTCCACTTCCACTGAGTATTTCTGTGGGCAAGGTACAGACAGAAATTATAAACTCCTCTTCATTGGGACTAGGAATACATTGGGATTTGGCTAAGAGATTTCTTGTGGCTTGAGTTCTAGCATTTATAGCTTTTGTGGGAAATAGCAACAGGACAGTTAAAAATGGACAGCTTAGAAATAAACATTTCTGCACCAATCACCATCAGATAGGTTTTCACCTGGGCAGAGGACTACCAAAAACATCCTGCAAGCTTCAGGGAGTGGGGGTTGATTCATCAAGGTACTTTCCCTTCTGAATCAGCACTAAATCTACACCACTGTGATATCACGGGCTATCTGCCTTTGGAAGCTCTGAGTATTTTTAAGCATTGTAACAGCAAATGCTGACTATTGCTGGGGATTACAGATTCTGCAGAACATTTTGGAAGATAACTTCTGGCATCTTGCCACTTGTTATATGGAAAATATGTTGCATTATCTTCCATGTGTGTGGGGGTGTGAGGGTGCTCCGAGTGTCCTGGCCCTCAGCCTGCAAAGACTTACACATATTTTATGCAGAATAAAGTTAAGCAATACATAATGAACTTGTTCAGGCTCAGAGCCTAGATCTGTCACTTAAGACATGTTCCATATCCTTCAGGATTTCTCGAAAGACAGCATCTTTCTCGATGCTCCAAGTATGCTACTATGAGGACCGTGCTGGAGGTTGGCTGAGTGGGATACAAATACGCTGTTATCAGTGTAGGACTTTCCAGTGGAAGGGCCTGGTCCTGCCCCAGCTGGCTGGAGTCCCTTGACTGGGATAGTCAGACTGGGATGGGCAAACTGGTCTCAGACTCCTGTATGCACACAGGAATGTGGAGGAGCTGCTGTCAAGATGCACGTCAGACATTTGATGTCATGTTCTTCTCTTTCTATCAGTTCTGGAGAGCTCTCCGGAGGCACTGAGCGAAAGATGAGGTGTAGCAGGTTGAGGTAAGGATGTCAGGGCACCAGGAATAGAAAAGGCATTATTGCTGGGAGACTGTGGTGTTATTCCCATGGAGACCCCTGCAAGAGTCCTTCCATGAATGACTTCTGAGTGCGTTTGGGCAGGATGCAGAGGCAAAAGGCAGCAGAGGGCACGTCCTCCCATGCCCACCCCAATGCCACTCTTGGAGGGAAGCCAGGGTGGCTGCTCTACTCCCCAAAGCTCATCTGGGCACATCCAGCTCCCCTCTCTCACTGCCCTCGGCTGCGGGGAGCCCTGCGGGAGCCCCGTGGAGAGCAATGCCAGAGCCGTGAGCGAAGCTCTGAGGGAGGCCTGCAGGAGCGCTGAGGGGAGCACCGCTGGGAACACCACGGGGAGCCCTGAGGGAGCAGTGTCCGAGCCCTTTGGGGATCCCCGAGGGACCCTGTGGAAACCCTACCGAGAACCGTTTATGGTCTGAGGGGAATCCCTTGAGTAGAATCCCTGTGGAGAGCCCTTCGCGATCCTGAGTGGAGTCCTTTGGAATCCTTCGGGAGCGCTTTGTGACCCCTGTGGGGACAGCGGTGCCGGAGCGCTGTGGGGACCCCGCGGCGGCGCGCGGGCGCCCCCCCCGCCCCTGCGGCGCGCGCGGAGCCTCGGCGGGGCGGCGCCGCCCGTCACCTGCGGCCGCGCGAGGGGCCGGGGCGGGGCGCCGGGGGCGGGGCCGGCGCGCGAGGCGGGGGGCGGTGGCCAATGGGGGCGGGCGGGCGGCGCGCGCGGCGCTCTTAAGGCGGCGCGGGCGCTGTCAGTGGGCAGAAGGTGCGCGGGCTCGACGGCGGTGTGATGGCCGCCCTCAACGGCGCCGTGGAGAACGGGCAGCCCGACAAGAAAGTGCCCCCGCTGCCGCGGCCCCTGCGCAGCCTGGAGGTGAAGTACACCAAGGTGAGTCCGCCAGGCATGGGGCGCCGGGCGGCGGGTGGGCTTCGCCGTGGTGTCGCCGGTGCTCAGTGGAGTCCGGATGGTGGTGAGGTGTTGTGTTTTTAATACAAATTTTTCACCCTCAGTGTTGTTTTTCTTGGCTTCTTTTATTCATTTTGCTGTCTGAGATAGTGAGTTTATGGAGGTTTGAGGTTGAGCAAGCTCATGACAGTGGTGTTTCTAATGGAGCAACACTTGCCTCGATCCTTAGTGGCCAACATCTATCTTTTTCTTTTTCATGAAATAAGTCCGGCAAAGCCGTTGCTTTGCCCCGGGCTCCTCTCCCTGGCTGTGGCGCCCGGCACCATCTTCCCCTCCCAACCCACTCGTGAACGCTTCCAGCTCCCCGCTGGCGCTCAGCAAAATCTGATTTGGATGGGGTGAACCTGGGCAGGGTGAGGAGGGCTTGGTTTATCCCTCAGGAAGCCGCTTGCTGGGGTTGTGTTCAGCTGTCCTTGACCCACAGCTCCCCTGTGGAGCGGTGACTCTGTGCCAGTGGTGGGTTTGGGTGGTGGCGAGCACAGGGCCGGTGTCTGGCAAGACTGGGCCTTGTGGAAAGGCTCTGCCATGAGACTGGAGCCATCCTGCAGCTCCTCAAGAGGAGTGGTGCTCATGTTGGTGACTCTTTGTCCCAACTCAGTGGCCTCCCCATGGGATGAGGAATCGGGCACTGAGCCCACACAACCCTTCACCTCTCTGCTCTCTATTGAGTTTCTCTTTAAACACTCGCTCCTGACCTTTTGGTATAAACCAAAGGCTCCTGAGCTTGATATCTCTGTCCCTCAGAGGTGGGGCTGGCCTGGAGCTGAGCAGGGCTGCAGAAATCCCTGCTCCCATCGTAGCTGTAGCTCTGCGATCGCCGAGTCGCTTTTTGTTCCACAACAGCCTGACGCTCTGCCTTGCGCAGTGGGGAAAACGTCCCGGCTGGTTATGCTGCTGAAGAGCCTTGGCTGCCATAATTTCAACTTTGTGCCTAGGCTGAAAGAGCTGGAGGGACTGAATGAGTGTATTAGTGTTGCATTTTTGTGCTAAGTATTAAGAAAACACAAAATTTGAAGCTCATTCCCTTGTAGTCAGAAGGAGTGAACAGCGGTAGTTATCTGGTGAGGTGTTGATTTGAATTATATATCTAAAGTACTGAAACAGATTAGCAATTAGAAGTAATCACTGGACTAGATTAATTTTCAACATCCGAAATTTATCTGCTCTTTATTTGTCAGATAAACTTGTCATTTAGCAGCAAATTGGATCTGCAGCTGCTGATTGCAGAATGGCGCAATGCTGCACAAACAGCTTTTTCCTGCATCCAAAATGGACACGGCCATTTGAGTTCTTCTTAAACATCCAAATGTTCTGGTTTTTGTTATTTTTATTGTTGTGAACACTTTTAAACGCTCCTTAGGGATCTTATCCTGCAGCCGTGTATGTTTTAAAATATGCAGTTTATGCTCCACGGTTTTGCCAGAGACTGTGAGTGCTAAAAGAGTCTAGGTAGTATCTCTAAAGTAGAAACCAATATAAATTAAAAGTGTGAGTTTGATGCTTGAGCTGATGCTGCCGGTGCATCTGATAAAGTAATGAGCAGCCGTCAATTTTTATAAAACTGTGAGGGGTTTTGTGCAAGCTGTGAGTTTCACCAGATGTTTACAGCTGACAGCATGCTTCCCTCTGCTTAGAGGAGATTTTTATTTTTTATTCTACCAGTTATGGGGCTGGGGGAGAGGCAAAGTTTTTCAACAAAGATCTTTCTTATAGAGCAGCTTAGTGCTTGTCATGGGTGTGTGATGGAAGCGATCTGTCCACAATTCCTTGTCTCAAATTCTGGCTACGAAGCATGAACTGCTGATATATTATTCAATTTGATTTCAGTTCCTGGCACTAAGGACTCATGATATGTGGTGGATTCCCAGAATGATGCCAGTGTATATGTTACATTTGAAACAGCCTGATCCTGTCACTCGTGTTTTACTACTTGGTAGGAACATCACTTTCCCACAGAATTAGCACTGAATGCAAAGGAAAAATCAGTCTCCTTCCCCAATCCTTAGTTTGTGAGCATATACCTGATACTGTAATTTTATGGTTCCTGTCATATTTCCCACATTTTATAACACAACATTTCTTCATTAGGGAAATAAAGAAATACCGAAGTTAAAATGTGTAAAAGTTAAAATCTAGCACTTGGATAACAGATGTTGTTTGGGAGTACTGGTACTTCCTAAACCGAAGTTAATATTTCTAACATTGTATCTTTTCTTGTGACTTCCCTTGGCAACATTTTTGTGAAATTTTCTTTTTCTCAGCCTGTGTGAAACAGGTGGGTCCAGCAGTGCAGTTTCTATGCCAATTATGCTTTGGGTGCTTTATGCAGAAGTAGTAAGAAAAAGTCCTTTCAGGAAAAAAGCTGCCCAAGGAAAGAAAACTATGACCCAAAGCAGTGAGAATTCCGAATGTAAGAGATGCAACATTAATCTCCTGGTGGTGTGTAGAGACTCATAAACAAGATTGCAAATGTGGATGACTTCCAAATAAAAGTACTAGCTTACAGCCACTAGCAGGCTACTAATAAAGATTACTTCATCTAATCTTATTTAAAGTATATTTATAAAATATAACACTGCCAAGTCAGATCACAGCGTGGATAAGATGCATGTTGAATCAATTAATTGTATATAGGTATTCATGTTCTGTTTACAGTGAGTAACAACACTCCAGTATTTAATGCATTTTCAGTTACGCAACGCTGGGACTGTTTGTTCTTGCTCTGGAAATGCAATATTTCGAAACACTTAAATCTTGTCACAGATGACTCCAAGTGACGTGGGAGGCTTGATCTGGCCTGTGACAAGGCATGGTGGGGTAGAACCGAGCCAGAACCCGCCTCCTGCGGACACTGCCCAAGGGGGGAGCAAGCTGTGGAGGTAGCCCAGGGCAGGGCACAAACAGCCCGGTAATGATTGTACAGTGACACGTAACAAGGGGCTCCTTCTGCCCCAACCATACCAGTTTCTCTTGGTGTGTGCTTGCTGGTCTCATGGAGATGTATTTCAAAAACTGCCCGTTTCTCACTGCCAGATCTCGGTGGTGTTCTGTGTGGGACCCATGCTCTGTCTTCCTCTGGCTCAAAACTAACTGGGTGCACAAAGTTTATAGAAATGCTTCTGTGTTGCCACCAGTGTCCCTGGGAGAGAGACTGAGCACACTTGACTCTGCCATGGATGGAAGTTGAAGAGCCTCTGGACCTTGAAAGAGCACTTGTGGGTTTTTTTTCTGTATCATTGTTTTTTTTCTGTATCATTGTTTTTCTTTCTCCTGCCCATCCCACTCCCCTTGCTCTCTCTTCAGATATTTATTAACAATGAATGGCACGAGTCTACAAGTGGAAAGAAGTTCCCCACTTACAACCCTTCAACGCTGGAGAAAATTTGTGACATTGAGGAAGGAGATAAGGTAAGTGTTGTTGGATAAGCTGTGCAAAAGACATTTTCCAGGGGATTTCTTTTTGTAGGGAAGCACACAGAAGAAAAGCTGGCTTTTAACAATAGCTCTGGCCAGCCTGAGCTGGAGGTCTGGGACACTGGATGTGCTGCTCAAGTATTACATGGGTGGCATCAATCTTGTCCAGCCTGTCAGAGGCACTTTCCCTGGTAGTAACTGGCTGCTGAACACTGTCAGAGGAATGAGACTGAGCATCATTCTTGTGCCATAGACTGGAAGGAAGTAACCAGCCTGAGGAAATAGCAATGATGGTGTGTGCACACCCTCACAGGATTTGGGCCCTGTGTTGGGGAAGGTTTATACCCCAGCTGCAGGGCAGCCTGCTGGAGACACTGAACTGAAACTCCTCATTTTTTCAACACAAATAACCTGAGTGCTTGGGGGAGTTTAAGCTTGGTCGTGCAAACATTGACCACTTGGTGCTGGAGATGTGGTGCTGCTTTTCCAGCTGGTATTGCGGGATCTGGCCTCCTGCACAAATGTGGCAGCTCTCACTAAAACCAAACCAGTATTCAAGAGCTTTGGTAGTCCCTGGCTGGCCCTGGTGTGCTGTAGGGTAACCTGAGATGTAACTGCTTGGATTTGGTAAGAGTCTGAGGTGAGGAACAATCATGTGACACTTTTTTTTTGTCCAAAGCAGCTCATCATGTATGGGCCAACTGGTCTGACCTATGGAAAAGTGCTGGGCCAACATCTGGCTTTGTGCAGGAAGTCATGGGAAGGTGATTCAGAGCTGCTATGCTGTGCCAGGGCTTTGGCAGCCCATTGCTATGGGCAATGTGGCCATTTCTGCCTGCACTGAGATCTTTTTCTTGGTATTTAAGCTTGTCCAAGGCTTGTGAGGCAGCCTCCAAGACTTATTGCCACTGGGGATCTGTGCATCAATGGGGCAATTACACATTGAAGCAGGACCAAACATTATGTGTCATTTCTTTATCCTGACTGGGTAGGACACAACAGTGTTTAATTGCAGTGGCATGTAAACAGTGGAATTGAAGCTGACTGATGCAACTGTATTTTGATAGGCAGAAACCATGACGTTGTTATTGTTCCCTGTGCAAAGTGTCTCCTCAAGCAGCTCCAGAGCATTACATGAGCAGTTTGTGCCTGCTTCTGAATGTTGGCTAAAGAAAATTGTTATACAGAACTAACTGGCTGGTTTTGCCTGCTTGAGATTGGTCCCTGTCTGAATTCTGCTTCTAGCTTGCAGGAGGGTCACTGTAAACTTTTCCAGACAGTGGAGCTCTCTCCTCCTGAATACTCAGTACAGGTGATTGATTTCTTAGTGGAAATTGCAGCCAAAATGTAAGCTAGCTGTGCTTTGGGTGCTGAAAGCCTCTTCTATACATCACAACTTTTAAAACAATATTTTCCTCTAATTAGGGTTTTCCAAGAAGCTGAGTGGGGATTAGACCTGAATCTGGATTAATTAAAAAGAGTCATGGGTGACAACCATCCCCAACCAGCTGTTTGCCTTCTGGTGACACTTGACCATGTCCTACTCTCTTCTGGCAAACTAAGGTCCCTGAGGCTTCCCTTGCTCTGGTTCATCCCCTCCTGGGGCTGTAACTCCAGTCTGCTGAAGTCACCACTGGAAGTGGTGAGCTGTGTGTGGTGGTGCTTTCCAGTGCCTTGTCCCCATACTTGCTGTCCTGGCCGGTGCCACTGTAGGGGTGGCAGTTCCTGGTACTGGTTCTGGCTTCAGCTGTGCTCTGCCAGGTTTGGCTCTGCCTTCCCAGCAGGCTGGGAGCAGAACTCCCCTTCCCAAACCCTGAACAGAAACCTGCCCCTCCCTGGCCATGCAGAGTGTTTTGCTTAGGCTGCCCGTGAGGGGTGGAAATTTGGCAGCCAATATCTCAGCGATGACAGTTTAGTCTGGTGCTGAAACTTGGCCAATGCTTTATAAGCCTAGAAGCAAAGGTTTTGTTGTCTGTTCTTTAGTTACAGCATTGTTCTTGATGGACAGTTGAGGGATAAAGAGAAGTCTGTGTGGAAAAAGAAGCCTTAAAAATAAAATGGTGGATGTTTCCACTGGATGCCTCACAAATAAAAGCTTAGTGTCCAACTGTTTGCCAGGTTGATAATGGAAAAGGAGTAACTCTGGTGCTGTCCCTAACACTTGGAGACAGGCTTTTTCCTTCTGGCAGCTTGCTGACATCCATCAAGGGCAGAGGAAAAGTGCTCCTTCCTTAAAGGAGTGCCTGGCTCTGTTGCCACAGCTGTGACTCTCAAGTCTCTGTCATGATCATTTCTAAACAGCACACTCTCCTGTAGATCTTTGAAGGGTTGTGAGAGGGATTTGTTCACAGTCAGCCTGCCCTCTTCTTCAGATTGTAATGACAGGCTGAGGTAAGACCACAGCAGACTTGCAATGCCCTCATAAATGATTTTTGACATTTCAGGCTGTTAGGATGCTGTTTGTAGCTGTTTTGAATTCAAGTTTAGAACTTCAAGCAATTCAATGTGTGGAGTATTTGCAGGGGAGCAGGTCAGGGAACATCTCCTAACTGAAAATCTGTAACATTTTCATGCCCTATGTCAGAAGAGTGCCTTTCAAAATTGTGCACAGAGGAGGCTTTTTGAAGAAGTCAGTAGGTGAATTGAAGAAAGAGGGTCTCCAGTGGGTGTGCTCCATTCCTGGCCCATCTCCACTCTGGGGCACTCTGGGATTGAAGAAGAGCAAGGCTTTTTTGCAGGTGTTTTCCCCCCTCATGGAGCCAGTGGGGTGATGGTCTTCACTGTGCTCTGCAGCATTCTGCTGGGGCAGGAGAGAGGAAAAGAGGATGGGAAAGGAAAAAGGAGTAGCAATGAGCAGGAGTTGAGGTAGAGGAGGAATATGGATGAGGCAGCTTAGGACAAAGAACAGTGTTCAGATTGTTCAGGGGGAAAGGTATGTGATTGTGTAACCGGGGGTTGTATCATAATTCAAACACCCCAGGTGGGTATGAAAGTTTGTAGGCATTTCCCAACACTGTAAAGACCTTGCACTCTTAATATTCTTAGTGGAGCTTTTTATGTAATGCTCAGTAAATCTGTTATAGATCCAAGTGGAGCACCAGGATGCATGGATCTCCTCCTGTGGTTTTGTGCATCACAGGGTGTTCCTGGCACCTTGACAGTTTGGAGTCACTTTGTCACGCCTTGTGCCTACCTATTGCAACATGCCTGCAATGAACATGCCATTCAGACTCCCCTAATGCCTAGTCATAACAGGATGGATTAAGAATGGCATTTCAGCCTTCCTGAAGAATTTCCTTGTTTTTGCTGGTCTCTCAGGCCTGTTGAGGATGTGCATTGTCTCAGGATATCACTTGGTGCTGCTACCCTGAGGGTGTTTGGGGAAAGCCTTTTTGCCTGTGTGACAGTGACTGCAGACTCTGAGCCACTATTTGTACCCAGAATGTCTGAGAAAGATAGTTGTCTTCATTTTTGTCTCTACAAGAGCTGCAGCAGGGCTCATGTGCTCCCATTTTTAGAGGCTTGGAAAGATCTGGGCATGCACTGAAGTCCTCTGCCCACACAGTCGTCTCACTCCTGTTCTGAGTGCCAGGGTGGAGGGAAGACCCTCGGCTACCAAAGGCATTGTGCCACTGTAGACACAGTGCAGTGCTCCCAGCCTGGTTGCAGAACTAATTAATTGCTGCTAAGGGAAGACTTGTTTAAACCTGACACACTTATGTTCCTTTGCCTGCTCTGTCACATAAAATATTGCCTTCTTTCAGCTTAAGCCTTGATTCCAGCAGGCAGGATGGGAGGATACATAAGTGTGCAGTGAGTGGTGGTGCCTTCTGGCTTTTGTGATGTGCCAGGCTGAATCCAGGTCAGCTCCAGCAGAATGTGCCATTCAAAGGCCTGTTGTGCCCATGGGTGATGGGCCCCAGGCAGGACCTGCCTGTCTGTGCACAGTGGCTCTGGACACCTCTGCCCCATCAGCATCCCTTGCTGGACCAGAGTCATCCTGTGACACCACAGGTTTCCTCCAATGGCTTCTCATCAGTGCTCTTTCAAATGGATGGATTTCTTTTCCTGACAGTAGAGGTCAGATTGTTTCAAAGATGTGTGATCTTTGTAAAGAAATGGAGCCCGATTTAATGCAAGGTGCCATTGCCTTGGGTGATGACTTGCAATTTTGACCATGAACTTTTTAAGAAGGCAAAGTGTCTTCCTACAACATTTTTTTCTTGGTTGAGCTCCACACATCCCCCTCCATGAGGGAGATGAGGCCAGACCTTGTTGGATCAGAGCAGAGGCTTATTTCCTAATTGCATCCAGATAAGACTTGAGAACAGGTATAGATGAGAGCAACTGGTGAAGTGCTGGGAGGAATTGTCAAGGTCTGATTCCCTCCTTGCCAGCCCTTTTGAGCCATATATTGCAGTGAGGTGTAAGTTCTCTATCAGCTGAAGTGAGCCTTGGGCTGTGCCAGACTTTACATACAGCAGGAGTCTGTCCAAAGCTTTATCAATGCTTGGGGTACAACCTTGACCTTGTGGATGTTGGTGGCAGTGATAGATTCCATTGGAACCCTTGGGAGCCCTTGGCTTCACTCTTTTAATCAATGTATGTGAGGTGAAGGGAGGAGTCCAAGGCATACCATGGCCAGAGCAAATGCATGAAGCTCTGGTGGTGATGGTGTGGGAAGAGAGGGAATTTGCTCCCCATCTGGTTAGTAACTTGGTTAAACAAAGTTGGAGTTGGTCCAGAGGATGGTAAACCTTTTGGGAGATGAAGGGAGAATGGCACTAAGTGTGTGTAGGGGAAACGTCTTTGTCATAGCACTGAACAGCAAAACCATTTCCACCAGATGGGAAAGTTCTGGGAATGTGTTCTAGGATCTAAGGGAGATTTTTAGTGTGTTAACTGCCTTGGCATGGGCTCCAGGGGAACTGGATAGTGGGATCTGAGCTGTAATTATTTCCCTGGGTAAAATCTTGATCTCATGGGGGATTTTCCTGCCCACACTTGTTTAGAGGAGGCTAATTCATGTAGGCCAGTGGCCTGTCATGATTCTTCATCCTCCCCCAGTGTCACATCCTGTATTGGCAGGAACATGATTCTGGATTATTTTATAAACAAGTCAGTTACGTTAAATTACCCTTGAAAGACCCAATTGGTATTCAGACCTCAAGGTTGTTTATGAGCCCAGGCCAAACCTAAAATATATTCCAGGCTTGAATTCAAGTCCAGGAGTGAAATGAAAGTGGTTTTGTTGGACAACTTGATTTTGGCCACCACAGCATCAACTAGGAAGCAGCCTGGGGGGTGGTTCTGTGCCATTGTCCAGCTCCTTCCTTGTAACCTGAGGTTTCCTTGTGTGTGTGTTGTGCAGCCTGATGTGGATAATGCAGTGGAGGCAGCGAGGGCAGCGTTCCAGAGGGGCTCTCCCTGGAGACAGATGGATGCCCCAAGCAGAGGACGGCTCCTGCACAAACTGGCTGATCTTCTCGAGCGGGACAGAGTCACCCTGGCAGTGAGTACTGGGAGCAGTGATAAGCCAGCAACAGTTGGGTCATAACTCTGCTCCATCCCTCTGGTGTATCCTTATTTACCTAATATTTTTCTTTTCTCTCCCTTCATGGAGGGGCATGAGAGTCTGTACAGGAGTCATGACTTTCTTCCTCTTTCTGCAGGATTTCAGGGGTCTTAGAAGGCTGTCAGTTCTTCTACATAGCTGACTTTTGCAGAATTTTAGCTAGTTATTGAAGTGATTAAAGATATTAACATTTACATTTTCAAAGCAATGTTTTTTGGTTTATTTTAGCAATCACTGATGTTTATAGCTGTCTCCCAGCTCTTATTAAAAAAATAAAATGAACACACCAAGCCACCACAGCTGACTCATTCTTTATTACAAAAATGCAGGTGGTTTTGACTTCAGTGCAAATTCCTTCCCTTGAAATGGGAGGCTAGAAAGATAATCTTTCTCTTGCTAGATATTATCCAAAGTTTAAAATGTGTGAAAGTGGGAACTGTTTCTTTCCCTATTGAACGTACTGACAGTGGGAATTGACACCCATGGGATGTGCTCAGGAACCCAGGCCTGTGTGACTATTTTGAGCTGGGTCTCTTTCTCCAACAGTGTCTCTCAACCATATGACAGCTTTCAGTTTCAGCAGGGCAAAACCAAAACATTCAGTTCTGAAGACAGTTCTGGACAGCAAATAAGAGGGAAGGAAAAAAAAAAAGTATATGTGTGTGTGAATAAACCCTGTTTATTTTTTGCTCACTTTTTGATGTGGCTGTGGAGCTCCCTTAACCAGAACACATTTCAAGCTTTCTGCTGTCCTTCTGGTCTGGGAGGGCTTGTTTGGCCTTGCTTTTTGCCCTGCAGAAAACCAGCCTTGGCTGCGTGCTAAGCAAGGACTTATAAAAATCAGTTATTTTAGCAGACATTCAGTGGATAACAATCCTTGCTGTTCCAAGGGGAATGTCTGTTCGTGTGCTGTTTGGACCCTAATGTCTGTGGAGGATGACAGGGTATGACTTAATGTGTAAACAAAGATGTTTCAATCTACCAAGGGATAGTACTTCCTTTATGGATGTGCTGGCCATTTGCACTGATATCCCATTTAATGACCTGAGTGGAGAACAAAGCATTCCCTGAGCTAATGTCCAGAACAGTGTGAAGGACACAGGCTCAGCCTGGATTTTGTTTAGAGCTGATCAGCACCAGTGGAGCAACTTCTGCCTTGCCCTGGGCTCAGCACAGATATGAGCCCAAATGTTACTTTACCAAAACTCTGTAAAAAGTATGTTTACCATTGGATAATAGAGGCTTTTTGAAAGTTAGGTGTAGGCTTATGAAGTAGAAAAATTTAATTATTTCTTTGTAATAGAAGGAAAGTAACTCTGCCTGATTTCAGTGACACCATCTGGACTCCAGAACATCTGTGTTGGATGGTCAGTCAGAGTGAAATCATGATACTCACATTGTTTCTGACCAGTGCCCCAGACCCCAGCCCTGTATCCCACCCACACTCACCTTCTGGAGGCTTCTGGAAGGTGTTCTTTCAGCACAGCCCCTGAACAAAGCAAATTCTGTAACATCAGAGTTACTGTGTCTGCTTTCCCTTCTGCATTATTTGTATTAACATGTTCATTCTCTAAACATAAGAGGAGGGAAGAACATTCCATGTCTTCAGAACAAGGCACAATAAAGCTGAGAAGAGGGTTTCTTAAAAGCTCTTTCTTAAGGAAAAAAAATCAAAACAATGACTTTTCTCACAGTGCATGCAACTTGGTGTATTTCAGACTCTGGAAACAATGGACACAGGAAAACCTTTTCTGCAGGCTTATTTCATTGACCTGGAAGGCTGTATAAAAACACTCCGATATTATGCTGGATGGGCTGATAAAATCCAGGGCAGAACTATTCCAGTGGGTGAGTACCTTCAGACCCAGTTTCAGAGCTGGGATGGGATCAGGCTTGAGGCAGAGGGAGATCCATGGAAAGGCTGACCTGCACTTCCTTTCTGTCTCAGGATGCATTTTAAGCAGATGTGTTTCAATATTGAAATTAATGGGAGAACTTGGTTAATGCCTGGATAGATCTCTGGAAAATAATGTGTGGGCTCTTCTGTTGCTTTTTTAACAGAGAAACTTTTGGTCAGAGCAGTCACACAGAGAGAACACTTTGGTCCATTATAGAAGTTCAAATGTGGTTTTGGTGTGAACAAGTTAAGAGAATGGATGCCCTTGTGGCACAATGGGCAGTATAGAGTCTTTTCAAATTCAGCCTCTTCAGTCTCTGCATGTGGGTGATCACTGAGGCTGTGTGGACAGACACTGTAGACAGAAATTAGTCACCAGAGGAAGGGCTCTGAGGGCTGAGCTAGTTTAGTCTGTGCAGATAGCAAAGGGAACCATGGCAGTCTTATAAACTGAGATTTGTCACCCTCATTCAGAGTGGTGGAAAGCTTTGCTTGTCTGGACACTGCTTGTTTGTCCTGATTTGAAGTCACTTTGAAAAAGCATCATTAGAAATGTTCTTGTTCTCTGTCACATCTTCCCAATGAAGCTAAGTGTTCAGCAAGAATGAATTTGAAAGGCAAATGTTCTTCCTGCTTTATCCTTGGAAGAGTAACAGCAGTATTTTAAGATGAATGGTATTACTTTAGTTCCAGAGTTTCACCTTTTTGTGAGTTCTTACCAGGAGTGTAATTCCTGTTACACTGAACAGGATTCCTGCATAAAATGGGTTTTAAAACTCTCTCTGTCGAGGAGACAAGTGCTTTGTGTTTTTCAGTAGGACATAATCTGAATGAAATTTATATTTGCTCTTCAGTGTGATAAAGAGTTCTCCTCCCCTCAGCCTCAACACAGGGAGTTTGTAGAAGGAACTGAACCCTGGTTTTAAAAGGTCCCTGTGTGACTGTGGGTGGTGTTTGGCTTTCAAGCTGACACAAGACCTGTACTGAGGTCTTCATCTGCCTGGGGTGTTCCAAAGACATGACTCAGGATGAGCAGACACAGGGTCCTCTGTCTCACATGGGTTTAGTTCTGTCCTGAACCTGTTACTGTGCAATTGTCTCACACACTTTCTGTAAAAGTGGGGATTTTGAATGTTTTGTGTCCTTTTACTCTCTTGTCTTGCAGATGAAAATTTTATCTGTTTCACCCGGCACGAGCCGATGGGTGTCTGTGGAGCCATAACCCCAGTAAGTGACAGTCCTGGTGCCCTTCATCTCCCGTGGAATTGGAAATTCCATGTGCACTCCATCCTACCCTGCAGCCATTTGCTGCCTGGTTAAGCACAGCTGTTCTGCAGGGAACTCCCATCTCACTGGCCTGATGTAGTTTCATGTTTTACCCCCATGCCAATTGCTCTTGGCAACAGAAATGCTCTGCAGTGGAAGGGTGGGACTCCTAATCAGATGCTCTGTTGCTCTCTGAGGCTGACACCAGTCACCAGAGACCAGTCAGAACTCTGACTCTCACACTGCTGGGACAACCATCTCATCATTTGGAGTGCTGGCTTTTTGCTACCTCGTGCTGATGCATAGTTTTGAGTTTTAAATCATATCCATTATCAATTAATTATGTCTGGCTGTTCTCTGAGCTTTCTGGGATTAAATCTCACTGAATAGAGTTTTCTTTCCCTTGAGGTCTCATTCTCTGCTGAGGGGACAGTGTGGCTAGCTCTTGGAATGCCTCCAGTGTTAGCATGTGTTGCTTGCTCTGTTTCAACAGACAGCCAGGAAGACTTTACAGCTCATGGGAGACAGATTTTGTTCCTGTCTGGTTGTAAATTCTTTGAATGTGGTATCTTACAATTTCAGAGGCAAATGGTGCTGTGTCAAGATTCTCTGATTGGAAACAGCACCAAGTCTGCCAGAGCTCAAGAAGTGTTTGGACAATGCTCTCAGAGCTGTGGTGGGGGCCTTGGTGCTGTCCAGTGTAGGTCCAGGAGTTGGAATTTGATGATCCCAGTGGATCCTTTCTACCTCAGGATGTTCTATGATTATATGGTATTTGGATCAATAAGAGTTCATTTTGACTTCTGAGGTTAGATTTTGACTTTTGAGATTAGATTAAAGACCGAAAGAAATGCATGTGGAGCATTGGGCTTGCTGGACCCTGGGAATACCAGGTCTGGACCAAATCCCAAAGATGTCTGGGGAAATTCTGCTTTTTCCTTTAGCAGGACTGAATTTATACACCAGATGATGAGAGGACACAATCTCTTTGGCGTGTCAGGGTGAGGCAAAGCGGGAGGTTATCAAACATTCGTCTTGGTGACTATGCAGCTTTTCTGGCTGAGCAAGCAGTGTGACTGCTAGTGAGCAGAATTGATGACTTAAGATCAAAATCTGAGGTTCCTCACACTGATCACCAGTTAAAAGGTGTTTCCCTGTCACTCTCAGCCACCTTTGGCACTCAGCAGTGCTTTGGAAATTATCCCTTTAAAAGCCTAAATGGGGGATGCTTTGGAAGGCCACTGTAGGGGACATAGTGGGACTTGTAAGATCTCAGGTTGACCCTAGACCAGCAATAAATGCAACAAAGTACAGAACCAAATTTGACTTAAGTTCAACACTGTGTCTCTATAAAGACTGGTTGGGGTCAACAAAACCACATCTGTCTTCAGTTTACTCAGAACAAATCTTCTCCAATTTTTTTTCCCAGTTTGATCTCGATAACACCAGCAGCCTGTGGGTTTGTATATTCCTACTTGATTGAAAAAGATTCTGTCACTGTTCTGGGTATGTTTCCCCAGAGCAATTAACAGTCCTCTCTTTTTCCTATAGCTTTACTCTATTTAAAGCAATGTTCTTAGCAGGAGAAGCTCTTAGGAAGTGCAGCATATGGCTGGTTTTTATCCCAAGGTGATATCATGAGGCAGCCCTGGAGTCCTTTACTGTTACTTTCACCAGCCACTCTGCAGCAGAAAGCTCCTAATGGAGCTGTTTCATGCTCTGAAACTGTAGAAAAGTAGTGTAGGTGTAAATGGCTCAAGCTGCACAGCCAGGCCTCCAAGAAAACTTAGGAGAAAAAGACAAACGGGCAAATTATGGGATGTGGCCATTGGAGAAGATCACTGAAATGGAATAGGTCTGGGAAAAAGGGTGAAGCAAGTTGAAGAATAACACTTGAGACTAAATTCTGCTTTGTCTCAGGGTTAGAATAGAACTCATGGCTCAAAAGGTACACTGCTAATTTATTTGTAAGTGTGAATTTGTGGATTCCTGACATACTTGGCTTCTTTGTTGATAGCTGAAGGCCCTTGGCTTGAGTCTTGACAAGAAGCCCCCTTGCTGTTGGCCTGCTTCCATCATCCCTGAAGCAGCATTAATTATTTTTAATGAAGAAATACTTTCTGCTGCCAAATGACCTTTGAGGTTCTGTGTGAGCTAGATTTTCCACTTCTTGCTTAGATTCCAAGATCCCCAAATACACATGACCATGAAAAAGATTAGCACAGAGAAAACTGATGTAGACTGGTTCCTAATTCTAAATGAAAAAAAAAAACTAATTGGAAAGGGACAATTTACAATATGAAGGGAGTATAAGACCTCCCCTAGATTTCCATGACTGAACAACTCACTGCAGTTCCCTAGTTATAAAACTGGAACTGAATGATATTATATAACTCCTAACTACACAGCCAGTGTTTAACAGAGAAGAATTTGCTTTTTTTTTTTTTCAATGAGCAGTTACATTCTGTAATTCCCCACATACAGATGCTGTACAGAAGTGATGCATCAGGAAACTGCCTCCAACACAGTTTTGGTGAAGAGCCAAAATGACAAAATGTGATCAAACTCCTTTAAAGAATGAGGTCACATCGTGCAGAAGGTTGTCCAACTTACAGGATTAGTGTGAGGACTGCCAGCAATATCAGAGATCTCAGGGGGAAATCAAGGAAGTTATATTCCTTAGTCCAAGCAAACACAATATTACAAACAGACACTTCTCTTTGTGGCTTTCCTCCCAGTTCCTTTCCTCCCTGAGCTGGGAAAAGGCTGCATGGAAGTGAGTAGGTGGCTGTGCCAGGCTGATCTGACCAGTGACCTGTGTTCTTGCAGTGGAACTTCCCCCTGCTGATGCTGGTTTGGAAGATGGCACCGGCGCTGTGCTGTGGAAACACTCTGGTCATTAAGCCAGCTGAACAAACTCCGCTCACGTCGCTCTACATTGGCTCTCTGATCAAGGAGGTGAGGAAATCTGAGCAGCCCATCGAGGTTCTCTTCTCTTAAGGTCCTAAGCAAGGCTGTATTTTGAATTGGCTGTCCAGATTTTTGGGTTTTAAAGAGTCTGAGCATAACAAACAGACTTCCAGCTTTAGTAGCCTGACAAAGGAAAGTGAGAACGACCTGTCTTCAGTCTTTTTTCAAAAAGGCCTTTGTGACTGACTGGGAGGTGGTAAACATCACAAAATGCACAAAACCTGTGCGCTTTTCTCCTTTCTCAGGAAGCTGCAGAGAGGAAAAACATGATGCTTTTCTTCCCCTCTCCCAAATGAGGGAAAGACAATAGCTCAGTTTTATTAGACAATGAGACAAAAAAAGTGTGATTAGACAGCAGTGTTGTGTTTGTTGTCTTTAAGTGGGATAATTCGACCAAGACAGAGTGCCCTGGGAAACAATTCCTCATCATTTCTGTGGTTCATAGAACAATTTAGTTGTGTCTGGCCTCTAAAGTCAACTGAAATAAAGGCAAGATGATGGGTTGGGATTTTAAAATGCTGGTTTAGAGCTTGTCAGTTAGGATCTTGTGTGCCAACAGATCTGTTAATTGTACAGAGGGGGTGGGAGGTGCACAGAACCTTCCAGCACTGCTCAGTACATCAGCTTCCTATAGCTATGGATGTGACTGACTGAGGAAAACTAAAGGAGCTGTAGATGGGCTTCTGCCTCTCAGCTGGAAGTCTGTATGTTAGGCTCAGTCAAATGATGATTTTGTCCTTTCTTGGCTTAGCCTGGGAGAAAATAGACAGATATGTTGATAATTGACACTTAGGGCTCTTCCATCAGGAAAGGAAGTGGAAAAATAATACCAGTTAAGTATCTCCTACAGTTACTTGGCTTAATGAGATCACACAAGATGAGTGAGTGAGCACAGGGTGCAGTTGTCATGACTTCTAGTGAGCCCTGCCACACCACTGCTTTTTTGACTCTGACATGCACTTCCCCAAACACAGGCATAGCATTCAACCCAAAAAAACCCCATTCAATTCTAGTAAAGTTATTCTTTTTCAGCTGAAATTCTAAGCTTGCTGTTTCTCACAGTTGTCCTTCAAGGCAGAAGTGTATTTAGAGCAGAATAATTTTATTTGAAGATGCTCCTTTCCCCACCCAAAATTAGCTAAATTCTTTGCAATTTTTCAGAAAAAATGAGTTAAAGTTTTCTGGTTTTCATCTTTAAAAGGATGCAGAAGATGTTACCACACACACAAAGCGATGTGTTACGTTAAATGAAATAATTTTTGGCCAACCAAAATATTTTGGCTTTCATTTTTGCTGAAAAACAGAGAACTTTTTGGCTCAGGGTATTCGGAATCAATTTTTTGCTTCCTTGTGGCTTTGCTGCTGACTCCAAACATCATTACTTGCACAGTTTGACATGCATTCTATTTGCTTGAAAACTCATTAGCCAAGATGCAAACGCCATTAATGCACTTTTGTCTTTGTCACATCCACAGAAGAAATGAGACTGCCATTCCAACTTGTGAGAAGAAAAAATGGGGAAAAAAGTCTTATGAGGATTATTTTTGCAAGACAGTACATGAGCAATTGCTTCTTTTTTTTCCTCTGTTAAAAAGAAATGGCACTTATTGAGACTTTGTATTAAAAAGTCATAGGAAATGAAGCAAATGCGTTATATTCTGCTATTTCATCAGAAATTGCAGGGAAAAGAACCTTGTTCTATCAGTATAGGGGAAGGCTAACCTAGAAGAGCAATAATCTTTGAAATTCTTATTGCAGGAAGTAAAACCAAACCGGTCAGTCCCTAAGTTGTCCTTGCACTAGAATTTCACCTGACAAATTTTGCCATTTGTCTGTTTTGGCAAAATTACTAGTTGGCTATTCTAGGTTGTAAATGTGGTGGAAACATGCATAAGTCTTGTTACCATCTGCTTTTGTACTCCTGCTTTATTAGCCCCATCATCTAGTGAGGTTTTACTGACTTCTTAATCCCTCTGGTCCCTGAAGAACCACAAATGTCAACCTTTGTTCAAAACAAACTTTCATTCATTTACCCCTTGGCTGCAGCTGCCCTGCAGTAGCTGGGGGCCAAGTTTGGCCGAAAGGCTTCACTCTTTTGACTTGAAACTGGGACTTCTCCAAGAATTCTTACTGAAACTTGGCATTTCCTAAGCATGGCTGTTAGTTTCACCCACGTCTGCTCCAGCTGGTAGCATACAGCCATGTTACTGGAAAGTCTGGAAAACAGGGATGTATCTGGTAAGAACTCAGAGGAGTATAGAACAACTAATCCAGGGTTCCTGAGAAATGAGCTGTGCTCTCAAATTCTCTACAGAGCTGTCTTTAATCTGTTTCAGGTGGGTTTCCCTCCAGGAGTGGTGAACATTGTGCCAGGCTACGGCCCCACAGCTGGAGCTGCAATTTCTACCCATGACAGCATTGATAAAATTGCTTTTACTGGATCAACCAAGGTAGGAAAGACATCTGCTGTTCCTCTTTGCATTCTCTTGTAAACTGTTACCCATACAAGTGACCTATGAAATGTCAGTGATTTCTGTATAACCAACACTTCTTCCATCACATTCCACGTGACAGGAGTTCTCAGAAGTGTTTGGTGTTTGTCTAATTCAGATCCTTGTGCTTGTAATAATCCCACATCTCTGAAAGCTGGGTTTTGCCAAACCACCAGATTTCTGTAAGAACTGTAAGTAAAAGGTGCTCTGACCTAAGGTAAGGCTGGCAGTGACTTAACATCATGTCATTGACCCCATGGAGCTTCTGGGCATGTTTGCCTGCCAATCCTGCCCTGCAACTGGAAAACATGCCAGTCAGAGCCCTGAACAATTCTTCCTTGGCTTTAGTTATCTCTGAGGAACTAGGACTTAAATAAAAACATGGCTTTGTGCCCAAGGCCTTCTCTGCTGACGTAGAGGGGATTAACATTTGAGCTTCATTCTGAGACCTGCACAGTAAAGCACTTTCTATTTAGCTTTTTTTCCTGTAAATAGATGTGTCTGGCTTGTTTATGAGAGGGGTGGGCACAAGACCTCTGCACTGTCAATCACCTACAGCCATGTTCTTCCATATCTACATGGGAAAAGTGCATATGGCTTGGCCAAGACCATGGAATTGAGCACAGCTGAAACATGCAAACAAATCTGACTGCAGTAATCACTGCTGACAATTCTCAAACAAAAGCTTGATTTAAAAAGTGACAATTTTTCCACTGACTGCTTCAAATGTTTCTTGCAATAGATCTGCACCTCCAGAATAGAGGCAGTGTCCAAAGAATGGAAATGCTCACACCAGTGGGGGCAGCTGAGGCAAATTCAGTCTCTTACTCCTTTGAGGAACACTGTTCTTGTTGAGCATTTGCTGAATTCATCTATTCTTATGTCTGCCCTCATAATTGCAGAGTGTGATTTGAATGTATAATGATGACAAATTACCTTGGAAGGTGTTCTTGGTTGGTAGAGGTAACTCCAAACACTCAAAAGCTGCAGCATTTACCAACACTACCATCTAGTGGCTTTGTGTACATCCTGTGCTTATCCCATAGGAAAAGATGTGCTTAAGCCTCTGTTTCTGTACAGGGATCATGGGAACAAACAGAACACAACAAAGTAAAAGTTCACAGTGAGTTTTTACTTTCTTGATAGCTGGTCTAATCTCGGAGTTTACTCAGTTACATGCTGCTCTCCAAATCCTGGATCAGAAACTTTTAGCCCAGATGAGACATTAGCTGTGTGAAAACAATAGAGCTTATAGACTCATCCAGCCCACATGGATCTGTTTGGGTTTTTAATGAAAAAGGAGTATCCAGCGGATTAGTGGCAGAAGGAAAATCTCAGCTGCTGGAGCCTGTAGGCAAAAAACTCCTGTAGACACTGTGCTTGTCTCCTAATCCATGGGTGTGCAGGAAACACCAAGGGAGACAGATCCTTTGCTAATGCATGTGTAATTTAGAAGTGTTTTCTTCCCCCTCCACCCATCTGTGAGTTCAGCTGCATCTCTGCAGCATTTGCAGCACAATGCTACTGTTTCTGAGCCAGGAAGTGAAGCTAATTCAAAATATATTTTGACTTAGTTATTAAGCCCCAGCTTGGGCTCAGTGCCAGCTTGGAAACACTGATCTTAAACTCCACGAGAATTTTCCCATCTAGCTCTCTTCTCTTAGGTTCTTAACTTTGGCCAGCCAGCCTGCAGTAATGCCTCTTGCAAAGCTAGGATGCATCATTTATTTCTGCTGTCTCTAGGCCTAAGCTCTGAGTGACTAGAGATGATCTCTCCTAAGTTCAGGAGTCATGCTCAAGTAACAAGGGCAAACCAAGAGAAATGCACACCTGAAATTGCCAGCCAGCTGCCCCATGCTTTCCTTCCTCACTGTTCCATTCCAGGGCAAGAGTAGTTTTAGTCAGAAATAAAGGTAAGGTTTCCAAGTGCAAAGGTAAAATACAAGAAAATAGTTATAATATGATCAAATTCAAATATTATATCACTTTTAAGAAATTAACCTGCCCTAACAACTAAAGGTCCCAAATAGTTTTAATTCATACTGCTTCTAACAAAATTAGATTACTAAATTCTGAAAGCAGAGTTCATCAGGGTACAGATGCAGCACTCCCACACAGCCTGTCCTTTCAGACCTGCCTAAACCAATCCTTAATTCTGGGGCTGGTTTTGACCCAACACATCACAGCAGTAGGAAACTCAAACCATTTCAGAGTGTTCTCCCTAACCTCTACGTGCTTCAGCTGCCATCCAGGCTCTCCCACCACCCTTGTTGGAATCACACTTGAGATTTTTAGAGGAAACAACTCCTGTCCTCTTTGTGTCTCACAGGTTGGAAAACTGATCAAAGAAGCTGCTTCTAAAAGCAACCTCAAAAGGGTGACGTTAGAGCTGGGAGGGAAAAACCCCTGCATTGTGTGTGCAGATGCAGACTGTGAGTATGGGCTGCTGGGTGTGTTTGCTGTAAGAGGATTGAGGGTGCTGGGGTTTGTGTGTCTTTGCTGTCCTCTGGAAGCTCACAGGGCTGGTGTTTCCATCCCAAAGGCTGGAGGAAACCTCTGTCCAAGGGCAGGATACAGTTCTGCGTTCCTGGAGCTCTTCCCAGCATGGGGATCAATCCCATGGCCCTTGTGGCTGCAGTTGCAGTTAGATCTCGCTTTTGTGTGTTTGTGGGCTTTCTCTTTGGTTGGCAGTGCTGCAGAGCCTGAGCCAAGCACTGGGGAAAGCAGTTTTCTGTCAAGTAGCCCCTCTACAGGCATTCCTGTGACAGGGGAATTTTGTAGGACCTGATCGAATCCAGCTTTCACCTCAATCCTGCTGGTCTGCAGGACTCATTTTGTGTTTCATTGCAATTTTGTTACATGAATCAGTAGTACTAGGAGGTACGTGTAACCTGTGACCACCAAAATGGTTGGAAAGTCCTATTTGGCTTCAGGAAAATCCTCTCCAGCTCTGCACAGCACAGGTTGCAGGTGAGAGGTATTTGTGCCAGCTGCTAATAGTGAGCATTGCAAGGTGCTGGCCAAAGCTGGCATGCTGCTTTCTGAACAATCATGGCTGGAACTTGTTTTTAAGAACCAATGCATAGTATCAAGAATTCCCACAGCAAGAAAAACTGGTCACTGTCTTCAGTGAGTCCTTGTGGAAGAAAATATCAAGAACTATGGCCAACTAGACTCCAAGACAAAAGGCAGAAAGGGAGGTGGATACAATAAAAAAATCTGGTTTTAGGGGCAGTGAGGCCCTGTGAGTGCCTTCCATGGGTGTGGACCATTGTCAGCATTTTTAAGGAGGTTTTTTCCAACGAGAAAGGAAAACAACAAGTCTGGAAACACTGGAATGCTGGAGCTGTGCATGTGGTAACACTTTTCCCTCCTGGGTCATCTCCCAGTGGACTTGGCAGTGGAATGTGCCCACCAAGGCGTGTTCTTCAACCAGGGGCAGTGCTGCACGGCTGCCTCGCGCGTCTTCGTGGAGGAGCAGATCTACCCCGAGTTCGTCAAGCGCAGCGTGGAGTTTGCCAAGAAGAGACTGGTTGGAGACCCCTTTGATGCCAGAACCGAGCAAGGGCCCCAGGTAACTGTGTGTCTCCAAGCAGTTGTTGTTTGGTTTTTGGTTGTGGTTTTGTTTAATTTTCCTTGTGTAAATATTATCCTTACGGATGCGGTCCCAGCAGAAGTGCCGAGGGGTGAGTAATGTATCGTGGCTTTATTTTTCCTCTCTATTTTAAATATCAATTAATCACAACTGTTGAAATGTTATGTTGTAATTTTTTTTAAGAACACAAATGTATTTAATTCAGTTCTTATCCAGCTTTATGGAAGGGGCTGTCTCCCTGGTACAGTAATACAAAGCATGTTGCAGTGAGCCATAGCTCTGTGCAGAAGAGTGCAGCTAAATGGCTATTCAGCTCCTTGGCTGTGTGGGTGATGACAAGTAGTTAGAGCCCAGAGACTCCTGAGTCCTCACTTTCCCTCTCCTCCTCTGCTGCCTTTCTGATCCTTTGGAGAAGTTTCAGCTGAATTAGGAGGAAGAAACATGCCAAACTGCTGTCAGAACCAGCCTCCTCAGTACTTCCAGAGCCTTCCTCTTAGTTTTTCCTTTTGAGGCAATCTGACTTGTGCTGGAGAGCTCTGGGGGAAGATGATCCTTAGGTTACATCTTCTAACAGGCCCACTGTTTGGTACCAAAAATAAAGCAAGGTTCCCGGAAACCTATAGCCAAGGCCTTTTTTTCTCAGTACTGCACTGTGGGTTTTTCTTCCTTGATGTTCCCTGTGTAGGATCCCTCAGAGAAGGGGTGGCTCTGAGGACATTTGCCTCTCCTTATCTGGATCTGAATCTGCACATGATTCATGCATGGCAAAACCTCATTGCTTGCCCTCATACATAGCGAATAAGATGATGTACATCCCCTGCTCATGCTGAGGCTGCATCTGGCCCTGTAACTTGCCTAGAGACTTCAAACTGCTCAGGACTCTTAGGAAAAGAATCCCATGCTGAGGCTTGCTCCAGCAGAGATGAGCTGACCCTCAAACACTGATTTCACGAGAACAGCTCCTGAGTCCATTCAGTTGTGAGTTTTAAAGGGTGAAACACCCTGCAGTGATTGGAGCATGTTGAACTGGGCTGCTTGTTTAGCTTCATCCGTGTTCCGAGCACTTGCAGGGTGCACTATGGCACAGCCCCATCCTCTGGCATCGCTGCTGTGACTTAAGGGCTTTGCTTACAGATCTCTAATTAAGCCAACCTTCAGGCTGACAGTGGTTGTAGCTCATGATCTCTTTGGTCCTGCATCAACTGTAGGTGATGATAATCCTGTTCCACAAGAACTTAAAGTTTGATGTAAGCTAGCCCTGGAAGAGTGGCCCCATGTGCAGTTGTTTGTTCCTACATTGCACTGCACTAGATGGAGGAACTGGCTGATTCAGGTCTAATTCAGCCTTTTTGGAAGTGAGGAAGAAAGGTTTTACTCAGGTTAATCCCCTGATGTGGATTACTGTTCACTGGCAGAGATGCTCATGGCATGGCAGTGGGGAAAAGATTGTGTCAGCTGCAGTATTGGGTTATGCTGATATAAACTATAATGCTCTGATTAAAATTGGGTCAACTTTAAACAGCATTAAATTTAGACAGAAATGAGGCATGCTTCTGATGAGAGTTCTCCAAAACTCACATGTGTCTGGCAGTGCTGACTGGCTAGAATTCAAAGGACACCACAAGAAACCTGAGGGGTGATCAGGACTGTTTGAGCAGAGTGCCAACCTCAAATGCAGACTAAGGGCAGTTTTTAACTTTGGATTCCTGGGAGCTGTATCACAGGAAGCAATAAAGTAAATCTGCACAGATGGCAAACTGGTTAACCAGTGCATTATACAACTGTGAACAGCAAACTGCATTAGATGAGACTGACATCCTGGAGCACTAGAACAAGGATTGGATTAGAATGAGACTAGTCTAGTTTTGTTATTTTAGAACCCCAAATACTGGGGTTTGTGGACTACAAAACCTACTCTACAGAAATAAAAAAGCACTAATTGTGCCACTTGTCAGCCAGTAATTATTCAGCCCCAAGCATATAATTTGATTTATAAGACAGTGAATATTTTCTTTATATTATAGACATACACTTTAGGATTAAAGTGTGAAAATAAAATATTTAAGTAGAAAGGGTTGTGTCTAACAGCCTGTTGGACCCAGTTGTGGGCTATTCTGTAGTATTGCAAACACTAGGTTTGCACATGGAAAAAATTCTCCTTGTGGTCTTGACTGAAATGAAGCAAGAGATGAAGATCTGGGGGTTCCCAGATTTTCAGTATTGCAGTGATCCTTAGAAGCTCCCTCCTCTATTGAATTAGATGAACAAATAGTAGAATTTGCTTTACCAGATCATGTGGTTTTAATAGAATTCAATGCTTGAACCATAAATAATAGTGGAGTAGGGGACAGAATTTAAACAAGCCTTGCAAGCTCTAGTTACAATGACAAACAGTTCCACCCTTGCATGTCATTTTTACAAATGTTTTCTTTCCCCAGTGTCTTTTCATCTAACTGTAGTTTGCCTTGCAACAAGTTACAGCTGTATAAATATCCTTGTTTTGTTTTCTGTGATGTGAAGTGGATGGACTGGATTGGTCTGGATCACAGACATGCCAGGATGGAAAGCACTTGCAGATATTTTTGAATTATTTACACTTGGCAACTAAGCAACCAGACAAATAGACAATGTGCATGACACCTGCCAAACTCAGTGTGACACTGTATCCTACAGGAGGGCACACATTTCTTTGGGCAGTAGCAGGAATGAAGTGTGTCCTTGGGTAGCACCTTAACACGTGAGAGAACACAAGCACTTAGAACACGCTCCCCACAGTGCATGTGCTACACACACATCTGTTTGCCTGGAGCTGTGCTGGGCTCTGTTTCCACTGTGTACCAGAAGTACCTCAAGGACACCCTCCTGCAGCTTTGATATTTGTCTAAAAGCATGAAAACTTGGATTGTGTGTGGCCAGGATTAACTAGGGACAGGATATAGTCTGTAATCTGGAGGAGTCAAGTGTGGAACACTCCATGTAAACAGTCCCAACTGGCAACTGGCCCTGCTGAAATAAAACCAGATGCCTAGGGAGGGGGATTGAGCCAGAATAAGCATCTGGAGATACCTGGCAATCAGAATAACCCCCCAGGCTTCCAGGACACCTTGTACCAGTGGGTGGAGTCTTTTTTCTTTAATCACCTCAATAAATTTGTCGAGCTTTTTATTCAGGTTTTCTTTTTAAAAAATTATCTGTAAGTCCTTTACCATCTCCAGCATGCTATCATGAGGAGTTTCATCACTTAATTCCACATCATGTCAAGAGCTAGGTCTGTTTGTTTGAAACCTGCAGTTCTGCAGCCCACTGTGCACATGGAGCACAGAAGAAGATCAGCAGTGATTGCAAGTGCTGTGGCCTTCTGTACCTCTTCCCAGCACAGGACACACTGTTCTTGTGGAGTACATGTTTCCTCCAAGTCCTGGTGCAGCTGTGCAGCTTCAGGATCTTGTCACTGGACTGACCTTTCCCTACCCCTACAGAAATCCCTGGTTAAAGGCTGAAAGCAGCACTCACTATACTCCATATTTAGGAGAAGGAGTTAGAAAAGGTAGTTAAAAGTGAGGATATGGCTCCCAGTGCAGAGAAAAAAAATGCAGGATTATACCAGTCTCCAAGAACTGTGAAAAGTGATTCTGATTTAAAAAGCAAGGCTTTGGTGTAGCAGTTGTGGTGAAGTCACCCCACCAACAGGGCTTATCTTTGAGTCTGCTCACTGTGGAAGGAGATGGAGGCAGAGCTCACTGGGTTCTTCCAGCTGGGGACAGAGAGCTGTGGGTAAAACTGGACACTGCAGTAAAATTGAGTTAATAGTTCTTATATCCTGGTCCTCCCTCTCCTGTACTGATTCTGTTGCCAGTCAGATCCCTTGCTGAGCTTTCTAGTCCATCTCAGGCAGTTCTCCATACTGCTACTGAGATAAACCAGTGCTTGGAGAAGGTCAGCAAATCCCAGTGCTCGAGTGAGGTGAGCTGTGGGAGAACATATCCAGGACAGGGAGGAGGGAAAGTGGAGAGACCCCTCCATGTGGCAGAAAACCACTCGATCAGATTAAACTGCCCCATGTCACTTTACCTTCTGTTTCCTGTGGCTCAGAGCTGTGTCCATGTCCCCTCTCCCTGCTCACTGCCTGACTGGCACATCCTAAACTGAGCTGTAAACTGACCCAGTTTGACAGTGCCCTGCAAACCTGCCCCTGGGCCATATTCCATGACTCCTCTCTGGAACCACGATAATAAAGGTGCTGCTGTTTGTTTCTTTTCCTTTTGTGCCTGACAGATTGACCAACAACAGTTTGATAAAATCCTGGAGCTGATAGAAAGTGGGAAGAAAGAAGGGGCTAAGCTGGAGTGTGGAGGTCTTGCCATTGAAGACAGAGGCCTGTTTATAAAACCTACGGTGTTTTCAGAGGTCACTGACAACATGAGAATTGCCAAAGAAGAGGTACAGTACAAATCACCTAGAAAAATGTTGCTTCAGAATCAGAAATAGCCATGATGGAGGGGGTTCTGTCTGAATCCTTTATTTTAAACATAAATAACTGAGGAAAGATAACTGACAGTGTGGCAGTCTGGAGCAATTATTTACCCTGTAATTGCCAGTGACAGTGGACAGTGTAGAGTGTATTCTTGCTCCATTACTTTGTAGAGAAGGGGTTTTATTGCCGAAAGGTGGGAAAAGAACTCTGGGACCTGGTGGCGGCAAGGAGCAAAGGAACAGCCACTGAAGTTCTCTGAAGCAGCCTTAGCATCTGAAACAATCCCAGATTCCATTCTCATGGCAAAATCCCCTGAGACTGACTATTTCTTTCCTATATGAAAACATGGTCAAAGCCAGCAAAGTGCAGATCTAATACTCTGGCTTTCATTATTCATATGCAGAGTTGTTGAACAAGCTGCATGTGATTAGATCCTGTGATATTCCTTTGAAATAGAAGTTAATCTACTTTTCATCATGTTCCCTAATGGAAAATAAGTAGTTGCCAAAGTCTAACCAGCATTTATAGTTTGTAGTTTAGCCTAGTGCTTTTTATGGGGCTGCTTGCTGTTCACTCCTGGCAAGATGTTTAAATGTCTCAGATCTGCCACAGAATCTCTAAGGAACCTGGGAAAGATATCAGTCAGTCAGGGCATGAGTTATATGCTAAAAATAGAGGGGAAAAAAAGGCTGAAAATCCCATGACAGACCTTTTCTTAATGAACTGACTCCAAATCCCAGGCCATGATTCACAAAGCTTATCCAGTTCCATTCATTGGCAGTTTTGTTGCAAATGCACATTCACCCTTTGCGGAGGATTGAGGCTCCACGTAAGAGCCTGGATATCCCAAAACAAAGACATTTAGAAACCCTTGTATGAGCTTAAAAGTGGCCCAAATGAGTCTCTATCTCACATTCAATGGGCTTTATTGTGCTGTGAGAGCCTGCAGACAAAGAAAGGGCTCCACCTTTGATACTGTACCCGATGAGAGACTTCATCCCAAAATTTGGGAAGCTTTCTGTATGGCTATTGCCTCTACTGGCAAGCCAAGTTTGTGGTCAAACACAGACATGGTTAATGCACTGCATGCAAATAAAATGCATACAGCGACAAAATCAGGGTTAAAACCAAGGAAGAAAACTTGCAGTCCTTGAAATAAATTAATTGTTACTTGAGTACACTCAGCTTTGGAGTTCAAAAGGAGAGTTGTAAATGGAGTAAGGATGAATCGTTTGTAACTTGTCCAGCTCTAACTTTGCTTATTTTGATTGTTACGGATGATCCATTACTTGTTGGATCTTAACATTTGTTAACTGCTACAGCACATCACAATGCTTCCTTTGAAGTTTAATTAGTAGTTTTTAAGACACTCTATCAGTGACCCCTGGAAGGCTAAGATTTAAGATTTTAAATATATTATCCAAACAGAGCATCTGATTCTGATTACTTCAAAATTACCATGATTAGCAGATGCTTTCCTGTACTAAAGTTTAATTGATATGTGCAGATTTTTGGGCCAGTTCAGCCAATTATGAAGTTCAAGAGCATAGAAGAGGTGATAAAAAGAGCCAACAGCATCGAGTACGGACTCACAGCCGCAGTGTTCACCAAGAACCTGGACAGAGCCTTAACCCTGGCTTCAGCTCTGCAGTCAGGAACAGTCTGGTGAGCAGGCTGGGAACAGAGGGGAGCTGGGGCTTTGTTTCCTGGGAGGAGAAAGGGATTTAGGACTTGCAGTCATGTTGGTAAGGTAATAAGTTTGCAGGCTCCATCCTCGTACGTGCCGTTCATTTAAGAGTTGAACTTCACAATCCTTGTGGGTCCCTCCCAACTCAGAATATCTGTGATTCTCTGAATGCTGGAGGTAAGATGTACTAGTAGCCTGCCTAATTCTTGATGTTCTGCTCAGAAGCAACATCCATTCCTCAAAATAAGGTGATGAGGCCCAGACAGCATGTCGAGAAATGGACTGTGTTTTTCCTTCAGTTGAGGTATTTCTTTTTTGGGGTTGTAGTAAGTTCCACCAGATGTGATGCCTTCCAAAACCCTGTATGTAACAAAAGGTAATTCTCATGACCTTTAGCCAGCACCGGGTAGGATTTTGCTGCACAAACCAGTACGGACAGTAGATGGCAACACACCACTGTCACAAAGAAAAGTAGCTATTTTTGCATACAAAATTTCCTGTTAGAATTGTTTTAAAGATGGAATCCTGATTTTTTTTTCCCCACTTAAGACAGGAAGTTGATCTGGTGTCTGATTCTCAGGATTAATTTCAAGAGATGGCACCAGAAGAATCAGCCTCAAATATTTACATAAAAATGGGATTTGAAGGATACATGTGCTGAACACATCTAGGGGTGCACACCTACAGCACAAGCCACACCTGTGCTGTGTGACCTTCAGTCATTTGATCTTACTGAGATGCCGGGGTAGTGTCTGCATTTTCTACTTGATATCTATAGAAATGGGCCCACTGCTTTTATTTTACTGTAACACAATTGTCTGATCCAAAATGTTTTCCATACCTGGAAGGGGACATTGTGATTGTTTAGATAGCTTTCCGAGTAAACATGTTCATTTCAGAATGTGCTTAACAAATTAGGGAATAGCTTGGATTATTTATTTTAATCATGGTTGTGAGCATGGCATAAATTCTAGCTCAAGCATGAATATCTTTGCCATTAGAGGATATGAAGTGAGATGTAGGTCAGACTGAGAACTACTCAGATGTTTTCTGTTTCTTCAGCAAAAGAAGATTTTATTGCAAAAATCTGATTTCTCAACTGACTGAATTGTATAAAAGAGAAAACTGAGATATTTCAGCCTTTTATTGTATTGTTGCTGTTGTCATCATCTTGCTTTTCCTTGGTATTGAATTGTCTCTTTAAAATTGATGTTTTTATTGTAGGATCAACTGTTACAATGCGCTCTATGCTCAGGCTCCTTTTGGTGGCTTTAAAATGTCAGGCAATGGCAGAGAACTGTAAGTTTTGCTCAATATTTTGTTTCTATGTGGGTGGTGAATGCAATAACATTTGTGACTGTGAAAAAACTGTTGAATTTGCTTTTAAAGTTTAATCAGGCTTGCAGCATGCTCCACAGGGAGGTGCTAAGCCAGTAGAGCATGGATGTAAAGCATTCCTTTAGGAGCACCTTCATCTGCTTTATAAGCTTTTAATAGCTCCAGTTCAGTCAAGTCCACTTGGAAGTACATTTCCATACAAGTTAGATTTTTAGATGAAGGGAGAAGTATGGCACCATGGCTGGGGACACTGGTAGCCACCCCAAACCTGCTCCATCTTTCCATGGTGGTGTCTATGCCTCTCTTGGCTGCTGTATCATTGCTCCTTCTTCAGGTGGGAAGGAATGATCTCCCAAATTCTACATCCTACCTTCCAAGGTTGCTGCAAAATTACAGAAAAACCCTCTGTCCCTCTTCCCCTTCTGGCCTGTTACAGTGGGGCTACCAGACACTTAATAGTTACTAAAGCTGAAGTTTTTAAACCAAGGTCACCCCATGAGTTAGACACAGAGCTGAGACATTGTCTTAAATCTTTATTTTCTTTTTGTAAAGGAGACAGGTTTTCTTAGACCATTCAGCAGACTCCTCAGAGGAATCTAACACACCTTTTCTTTCACAAGCTAGATTTAATCCCAGAAACCATTTCCAGTAACTGTTCTGGTACATCTGCTGCTCCAAGACATTCAGGTGCCTCATTTGCTAAGCACGGCAAATAAACGAATCCTCAGATGGGACATAAATATATATTGAGACCTTATGGTTTGCTTTGCCTGACTGCCTGGCTAATTAAAGGATGTCAGAGGTTTCCCATGGGAAAGGCATGGGAACAGAGCCAGTTATCACCAAACAAAACATAATGCAGTGGTGGGCTCTCTCACCAGTATGTATTTCTGGAGCAACTCTGCCCTCCTGATGACATGGTATCTTGTAGATAGAAGCTTTTTTTTTGGTGAAAAAATAACTTTGATTGCTGTCTAAGCACCAATAACTGTGTACTGTGTGTACATGGCTGTCTCTCATATGGCTTCTCACAGCAGCACTCAGTTTGCACTAGGCAGAGTCACAAGTGTCATCTTGAGAGTTACAGTGACCAAAGCATTCTGTGCTTCTTTCACAACAGGGTGTAATTGGAGGTACTTTTGTGCATGTACTTGGTGGTTATTAGAAGTGATGGGACAAGGGGATAGCTAACGTGAATTGTTCAGGTCTGGTTTTAGTGACCTGATGTCAAAAATGCACATGTGTACAACTCTCTTCTCTCAGAGAAATACACATTAACATTCAACAACTGTTTGTCCCTTTCCTCCTCTTTTATTTTGCAGTGGGGAATATGCTTTGGCAGAATACACTGAAGTGAAAACAGTCACCATTAAACTCTCCCAGAAGAGTCCATGAAAACAGGAGGCCTAAAATGCTGACAACTCTGAATGTGACACATGGGGGATGTGTTCAGATCAAGGGGGAGGGGAGGGGTGGGAAGGAAAATGGAAACACCTGTCTTTGTTCCTCTAGAAACACTGAATCTACTGGACTCCATTTTGCCAACTGGCTCTTCAGAAACTGATTCACTGACCCTACTGGCAGTACACACTTGTACTCTACAAGTCCCTGGCTGTACATCTGCCTGCTCCCTGTGGCTCAAAAGCTGGTCTGTCACAGTGTTGGCAGGACATCTGCTTCCAAACTGTACCCCTGAAGGACGTGGACATCACTGGCATGTTAGAGAGACTGCTGGTACCATCCAAGATACTGGCAAATACCTTCAGAGGCACTTGGGTTTCCCTTGGCAGGGATGGACTCAAGTGGCAAGGGTTAGAACACCTTGATTTGAGTTGGTGGAGTTTGTGTGAAGATTGCAGCTGGAGTTTGGAATGGGAGTGGAAGCTTTCACGGAAGGATCTGTAAGGAAATTGTCTTTGAAAGAGCTGTCATGGTCTCTCTAAAGATATGTGCATTCTCTATCCTGGTGATATTCTAGCCCTGAATGAGATTTGTGGGAGTTTCCTAGAGGACTCCTTTGGGGCCATTATGTCACCCAACAGAGCCAGCCTTTCAAGTGTCCTTGGAACCTGATCTTTGGGTGTGCACACACTACACATGCTGCAAATGCAAGTTGCTGACTTGCTGACCCTTCTGACTCCCGGTGAGTCCCAGTTGTATCTCAAACCTTCACTACAGCACTTTTCTCAAGAGGATTTTGCACTGCACTCACTGTGGTGACACCGAGTTGGATGCTGAGCATGTAGCATGATAGATACCCCACAGAAAACACCCCATGCCAGTCCTGATCTGGAGGAGGGAGCAGAACAGCTGCAGGAAACTGTCCTGCACTCTTTCTCTCCAACTTTCAGGCTTTTTGAACATCTCTTTGTTTTTTGAGCCAGGATTATTACTATAAGAGTAAAACTTACAAGCTCTTCACACTGCTTCTTTACCATGAATGTAGCTTCAAGTACATTCCTGGAGGTGCAGTGTGAAAAGGCAGGTGCTCCCAAGCACACCTTGAGTGCTAAAAGAGGAGGGTGTACAAGCCAGTTACCATGGAATAAGCTGTGGCTGGAGTTCAGTCCGTCAGCAGCTTTGCAGCCATGGTCCCTGTGAGTGCTGTCACCTCGTGGCCAGCACAGAGTAGCTGATCCTTCACTGAGAAAACTGCCTTGGATTGTCCCTTGTTCACAGCTGTCCATGGAGTGCCTGTCACACCAAGTTCATGCCTTAGCACCTCCTGCAGTAACTTCTTTGCATGCCCGGACATTATCATGAGATTAATTATTATGAGATTATTGTCAAGCCACAGGCTGTCTTCAGTTCCTGGGTTCACTGCTTTCCCTCCTCCTCTCGTCCTCACTCTGCTGGAGATCCCTGGCAAAGGCACAGCCAATCCCACGTCTGTAGGAGTTAATGGTGACAGCTTGTTAGGAAGTTCAGCTGATCCCTCTGGGCTTGTCCTCTGAGAACAAACCCACCGAGGTTCCTTATGACTTATCAGCAGATCTCCAGGGAGCACTGATAAGGATTGCTGCTCCAGATGTCAGAGCTTGAAGCAGAAATGCAGGTTTAACCTCTCTTCTCTGCTGCAAGCCAGGATTTCCCCAGTACCTTCCTTTGCTCAGAGATAGGCTCAGACAGCAACACATTCTGTTGCATGAGTGGAGCTTTTTTTGGAGGAGGAAGGAAGGTGGGTGGCGATAAGTAAGGAAAAAAGTTTGCATGAGCCTAAACTTCCTTATTAGTTGGTGAATGTTGAAATTGCACTTCAACATCACTTCACTTCTGACATGACATACCTCCAACGGTGTAACCAGGAGCCTGTCCTCCCACGGGGTGTGAGGCAGGTAAATCTCCCCATCCAGTGATGAAAATGTCCTCCCTTCCCCATGAAAGACCAAATGGGATCATTGTAAATAAGTTTCTATTTTTTAAGACACTTAAAGAGTGCAAACATCTTCTCAGACAAACATTTTACTCTTGCCCACCTGAGGGTTTCCTTGGGCTGCAGCCAGACAGGAGGGAGGTGAGGCAAACAGTAAAAGGCTGGTTATCTTGATATATCTCTGTATTTTTGATAAACAGTGGTTGGAAACTGAAATAATCTGAAATTCTTAAAATCCTACTCTTCTGGCTTTGTATGTATGATATATATTTCACTTTTTTTTCCCCTTTATCAAGTTTTTTAAAAGTTAATGTATCTCTTATTGTATAAATCAGGGTTTGACTCTACACACTGAATTTTCTAAGTTATATAACACTAGACACTAACTTTAAAATAACCCCTTAGAGGGTATATATATTCCTCCATTGCACAGTAAGGCTTTCATATGAATACTAGGGTTTTTTAAAAGAAAAGAACTATATTTATAAATTAGGATACAGTTAATCTAATGTATTTTTATAGCTAAAGGTACATGAAAATGTTATGTCTAAACCTCATGTATATATTTAGACTATGGATACCTTTTTGTAATAGTTCTTGTTCCTAATAAATGTTTAACTTTGTGAAATGAGTGGATCTGAGGATTTAGTATCTCACTCGGAGACTGTGAAGGAATCTGCAGTTGGATTAATTTTTGCAATTTGGGAAGAATTAGCCAATTTTAAGAGTAACATGCTAAGTGTGGACAGTGTTCTGCACATAAAAGCTTGAGTTGTGCTATTTACTGTAAGCAGAGAGAGGAGAGCAGATCTGCAGCTGGCAGGAGCAAGCACAAAGTTGGATGGATCCTCTTTTCCTTCTGAGGTGAGCCTCAAAATGAAGTGTTTCAAGACTGGGGCTCCTGCAGCCAGATGGGGCTTCCTGCCTTGCTCTGGCTGCTCCCTAAACCCCTTGAGAAACATCCACCATCAGCGTGGCTCTGCTAAATGTGTTCCCAGCCCGGTTTTATTTCTCTCATCTGCAATGTAGATACAGAGCAAGAACATTCCATTGTCTTTTAACTCTCTTCCCATCTGATGTGTGAGAAATTCCTATCAGCTCCCTACACAGGCCAAGCCAAACTCCTTGAATTTTCCACTGGCTGACAGCATCACTCAGCAGCTTTCAGACTTCAGAAAAGGGAAGGCTGGAGATACAAAGGCATTACTGTGAGTGACACAATGGAGACATAAAGAAGAGTGGGATGAGATTTGGGGAGGGGAAAAAATAACTTGAAAAATTATTGCTGGAGGAAATTAGAGGCTCTATCATAATAAAGGAAAAAGAGTTATTTTAGGGTGTTTTCAAACAGTGTGCTAAAAATGGTCTAAGAAAGGTCTGGGTAAAAGCTGGGCTGTGAGGCATAAAAGGGAGCAGCCTGGGTAAGAGGTGGAAAGGTGTGAAAACAGGTAACGCTGGTTTTTAGCTGTGTTTAAAGTCAGAAAACAATAGTATTGGTACGTTCTTGCTCTCTGCCTATGGCTGCAACCGGACACAGATTGATGGGGACCTGAACACAGGAAAAAGCACCGGTGGACACCCATCTGTGTCTCCACAATCATCCAAAGAAGCCCCTAGGCTGCCGCAGCCGTTCTGTGAATGCACATCCATCCTCTAGGTACGGACCAGGGTAAAAAACATCCTCTGTGTCTGATTTACAGAATTACTACGAAAAGCAAAGCAAAAGGCACGCGGAAATCGGGGTGTTTTTTTCTCAGTTTGTCCGACGGGTGGAGGAAATGGAGCAATCCCCGGCTTGTCAGAGGCTCCTGGACAGGAATGGGTCAGTCTGGGGACGGGCTGGGCACACCAACATCTCACTCCTTCCGAAGAGAGAGGGCAACCTCGCTCTGCTCTTCCAGCGAGGACCAAACTCGCCGCGACCCGGGGAAGGAGCAACTTCCAACGTGCGAGCTGTGCTGGGCGCTGCCGCGGTAAGGCCAGGCCCTGCCGGGACGATGGGCACCGCTGCGGGAGGGCTCCTGCTCCAGCCACCGCCACTCCCAGGCTGGGTTTTCCTAAAAAACTCAAATCCTCGGAGCCTAAGGGGCCGCCCGGGACGGGGCGGGCGTGTGGGTCGAGTCTGGGGAAGCAGCTCCATCCTCCTCCGGGCCAGCCCTGCCCTCGGGGGCAGGCGCGGGGCCGTGCCGGGGGACTCGCCCTTGGCCCCGGTGCGGGCCGGGGGCAGGAGGAGGAGCCGCCGTCCCGCTCCCTTTGCTGCCGGCCTCCCTCCCCCTCCCGGGCCGCGGAGCGAGGCGTGCGGGCGGCGCCGGACGAGGAGGAGGAGAAGGCGGCAGTGGCAGCGTCGGGAGCGCCGGCCCGGGACGCAGGAGGTACCGTGGCTTTGCTGCCGCTTGTCGGGCACCTGCGCCGCCGCCAGGGCAGTCGGTGTGAAGGGCTGCCGGAGCGTTTCAGGTGGAAACGAGGGGGAAAACGCGTTTGTTTTTAAAGAAAATGAAAGTTCGGAGGGAACTTTGCGGGTGGAGCGCGACCGCCCCGCCCGGCGGGGACGGAGAGCTCCGGGACTCGCTGTGAGGGGAGGCCCCACCCCGGCGGCTGGAAAGACTGGCGAGACCCCCAAAACGGGGTGTAGCGCCTGGTGTCCCCCCAGCCGGCGGCCGTAGAGTGGGAGAAGGGGATGGCTGGGTGCTGGCTGCTCAGCCGGGGAGGAAGGATGAGGGTCCCTGGGCGGGCAGGGGTCCCTGGGCGGGCTCTCCGGCCCCAGGTTCGCCATCGCCTCCTCATCGCCTCAGCGCCTGCCCACCTGTCCCTCTCAGGCCCGTGGTGATAACCAGCCCCAGATGGGATTGTCAGAAACAGCAGGTGGTTTGGGTAAAGCTCTGAAGTTTTAGCAGGGTGGTGGGTGGTTTTTTGTTTTTTTTTTTTTTTTTTAATTATTATTATTATTATTATTTGTTTGTTTGTTTGTGGGTTTTTTGTTTTTTTGTTTTTTTAATTGGTTTGGTTTATTTATTTATTTATAATGATTTAGGAAGCGATTTTGGGCAAACCGTGATGTTTCTGGAGGCCTGGCTGTTTTTCGGCACAGTGCACAGGGTAGGACTGGGCGGGCTGGTGAAGTGAAGAGGAGATGGTGGTTCAGGTGCGGGCAGTAGTAGGTGTCAGGACTGGGAATGTGTGAAATGGGATGTAAATCTCATTTACACGTGTTCAGATGTATTTTGCATGGTCCTTCTCCTGAACGAGATTCTGCAGAGCACACAGATTCCCTAAATCAAATCCACACGTGGTGTTTGCAAGTGTTACACTTGTGTGCACCTTCCTTAAGGTAAAGCTCTGTAGGGTATTTTTATATTATATACAAAAAGATCCTGAAATACAGAAGTCCTGCTTATATGGGCACTGTGTGGCAGTAACACACATGGCTACAGCATTCAGTTACTTGCAGTTATAGGGAACTGATTACCAGAACCGCACCACTATTTTTCCTAAAAGTTATTTTTTCTTTCACTTTATACGAGGAAAGTTTCAGCCTGGGGAATAGGCTGAGAGTAGAAACATAAAAATCAGGAGTGGGATGGTTTTCAAACCTCAGGGGTCCACGCTGACCCCCGTTCAGTGTTTCTTGTACAGTTGCTGTGGGTGCACAGGGTTTGTCCCCATCTCAGAGCAAGGAAGTGCCTCAGAAACCATCATCTGCTGCAGAGCTGGTGGCTCAGAGTGTGATGGGGAAGTGTTCACTCTCCCTGGAGCTGCTCAGTGCATCCAGGGCACAGGCAGGCAGCTGCTGGAAGCATCGCATCCCTTCCTTTATCAGAGTTTACAACCTGGACAGCTCTGGGGAGCTGTGAGAGCATCCCTGACACCTCTGCCTGGCATGGAGGGAGCAGTTCTTCCTCCCAGTGTGGTCAAGGGAAGCTGGGACCAGGAGAGAAGCTGAATATGGTGGGGCCCAACACATTCCAGGGCAGGATTCAGTCCTCCACCAACATGACCCAATTCACCAGTTTGTGGACTTGGATCTGGGATTAGAGATCACCTCCACCTCAGCCTTCTGCAGCACCCAGTGCCCAGACTGGGGCACAGGGGTGTGAGTTTTGGCTCTTGCTGCCAGGCACTACGAAGTCAGGGCCAGCGGAAGCTGAGTGCACCTAAATTCAAGTATTTGCCTAGAAACAACTGAAATAAGATGCAGTGATTTTTAGTGTTGTTGGCTGGAGAGTGTTGCCTTCCTGGAGAGTGATGATGGATCAGCATATTTTCATATTCCCTTTGGTCTTTGATCCCAGTTCAGGAAGCCAGCTCTGCTCAGAGGGAGTCAGGGAAGATCTCAGGCCTTGCTGGCTGGAGTGGGAGGTGGGTTATGAGCTTTGCTGAGCTACAGCCTCAAACCAAAACTTCATCATCACACACCAGACGTGAGAAGAACCAGTAAGAGTCAGTTGAGGGGCATCGTGTTACATCTGAGAGGTGTTTACTGAATGAAACTGAAAGCAGAAAATGAAGGAGCTCTGATGCTTGTTGGACAAACGCTGCAAATCCTCCAGGAGTTTGAACCTCTGTATGGAGAGGTTAAGGGGTGCCTGTGCAGCTGTGAAAAGGGAAGGAGTTGGAAATGCCTCGGGAGACTGAGTTGTGCAATTTTCTGCTGCCTGTTAATACTAGGCAGTTCACAAAAGAAGCCAACCTTTAATAGCTCCTAACAGCCTGATTTGCCTCCCTGAATGAAGAAGCTTGATGCTTCCAGGGTGGGAGAGTTCTCAAAAAGGATTGGGCAGAGGGGACAGGAGCTGGTGTGTTTCTCTTTCCTACAGAGGATTATCTCAGTAACCACATCAGTATTTTTCAGTTTCTCACAGTCGTACAAGAGCCGTGGTTGTCTTTGTGGGTGGGAGAGGTTTTGAGGTTGCATTTAGGATTTTTCCAGCTGCACTGCAGGGTTTCAATGGTCTGCCTTTACACCAGCTTGTGGAGAATCTGAAACTGCAGCTGTGACCCCTGCCCACCCCCTTGTCCTCTGCCCAAAGACTGAGCAGCTTTGGTGGTGAAAAATTAGGACCCTTATCTTTCTGTAGTGCAGAAATTGTTAGTCCCCTCTGTTAATTCATGTTATGCTCTTAACAAAGCTATTGTGAAAATAATTGTATTTATAGGAGGGTAAGTGTATTTCTGTAGTGTGACGTTTGGACAGCTGTATTAATATAGTGGAGAGGAATGAACATCTCTCCATTTCTACAGCAGAACAATTAATTTGTTTTGTTGTTTATTTTTAAACAGAATAAATGAGGTTTCTTCAGGATGGTGCTCACTAGCAGCCTCTGCTCCTGGATTCACATGATGGGGATCATCCAGCTTTGACAGCACTGCTCAGTCTGAAGTGGAAAGTTTGTCTGTGGGACCTTCACAACTGTGCCCCAGAATGTACTGGTGTGTGGGAACGGAGGAATCGGCTGTTTGCAGGGAGAGCAACATGGATCCACAAAATGGTAAATAGGAGGATTTGTTTCTTTCCTTTTCAGATCAGGAACAAAAGGTTCTAAGAGAACTCAGTAGCCCCTTGCCACTGGGCTTTGATGAAGTTTAAAAACGGGAAAGTTTTTTTGAGCCCCAATCTTGGAAAATTTACAGGTCTAGAACAAGGAATTTAACTTCCAGGGAGAATGATGTTGAACTATGGAGGTGGTAAGAATAGCATTCCCCTGAAGATGGATGTTCTCCAAAGGCCTACGGAATTAGTCAATATATGTATCATGTCTCACCAGTTCCTAAAAATGTTTTACAAGATCTGTGCTTTTTCAGTGTGTAGATGCAAATATGTTCCCAGTCACTGATGCAATGGGTATTCAGGATATGAAAGCCACTAAAATCAGAGCATCTCTTCTCAGCCTGAACAGATATTAATCTGTTCCAGTTTTACCCTCAGCTCCAATTCAGTGGCTTGCAGTGATTTCATGTTGGGCTAGATTAGAAGGTTTGTGTTTATGTAATAAAGAAATTCCCCCTTTGGAAAGGACATATGCTTCAGGTTGCTTCCTGTGATTTTTTTTTTTTTTTCCCTGAGCAGGCAAATTATTTTTGGATGGTTTCTCTCGCTGCAACCCTCAGCTCCCAGGCACTGCTGCCTTTCTGTGAGTCAAACCCCAGTTATGTTTCTGCAGCAAGAAATAGCCTCCTGTTCTTGTGTAACGGTGTTCCCCCCTTGCAGCAAGTGCTTCATTAGGAGGCAGCATCTGCGTTTGAAGTGTGGGAAGAAGGTGTGTTTGACGCTTTGTAGTGAGTAAGCAGGCTCCAGCAGAAGCTAATGTTTTTGCAGCCTTATTTTGGATTTTATCAGCAACTATGAAGCAAAACCTGATAGTTTATTCAGAGGCCTCCTTGTCTTGTCTGAAGACGTTTCTCGCCAGCGTCACAGGGAGCTCTGGGAACTCCTTCCTTTCTCCGTACGTATTCTGCTTGTTCTGCGATGCTGATTTTTCTATTTGCTTCTGGTTATTGGCATTGTACCTTTCTGTCACACCTGGTTATTGGGTATTCTTAAAATTCTTAAATTCTGTGTTCTGAGTTTATCTCTGGAAGAAATTATTTCCACTTAAGTACTAAGCTATAAACCATGAGAAGAATTTTAATCTGTGCTAACGGTCACAACTGTTCAGAATTGCTAAATTTTTGTTCTGCGGTAGTGATCTGACAAGTTTGCTTACTGCTTAAAGATACAGTAAATTATTGTAGGAGTGAATAATGAAGTGAACAGTGGAGTAGTTATATTTTCTACATTTTGAGTTCAGTTTTTTTTCTGGGAACTTTATTACATGTTGCTGTTACGTAATTATATTCAGTTAAATTGGTTAGCTGGAAGCATACAAATGTATGGATATTTCTGGGTTGTATTAAAATAGTCTACAGTGTTGGAAAACCGGGAAAAGGGATCCTTGTAAAGCTTAAGATCCCTGTACAAGGCACTAGTGCTGCCTTGGTGGATTTGCTCTTTATAAGAGTATTATACATGATTAAACTCATTGTTATTTCAGGATTGTTTGGGTCCTGCCAAGAATGATTGTCATTAGCTAGCTGCTCCACTCCCTATGTTAGCTGGTCCTTGCTCTGCGCTGGGTTCCGGTTCCAGGGGCTGCAGCAGGAACACGGTGACTCACTCAGCCTCCACATGCGAACCCATTGTTTACACGCCTTTAGGAACAATGTGGCTGCAGCCTCCTGCTCCCATTCAGCGGGAGCTGCTGGGAAGGGGAGTGAGATCCCGGATCATTCCTTTAGTGCCGACGACTTCGTTAGTGCTCAGAGCTTGGAGTATTTTTTTTTCTGGCAGGAGGGACCGGTTTGTGGTTGTGGGGGTTTAACCAGAGCACGGTGATGCCGGGGGCTCCAGGATGGGTCAGTTGGGTCAGCAGGGCTGGAGGCACCTTCCAGCAGGTCCCTGTGCACCTTCATTATCTGAAGCCCTAGGATTTTTTAGGGTTTTTTTTTCTGGCAGCTACAAAGCCCTGGCCACTTGTATGTGGAGAAAAGGTTCACGGCATCCTTGTTAGTTAGAGAATGTAACAGGGTGCAGGGGCTCACCTTGCTCAGGTGTCTCCTCTGCTGTTCCTCGCAGTTGCCAATGATCTTCCTTATCCCAGAGGATGCCAGCTTTCCCTGTATCCCAGCAGGATGCCAGCTTTCCCTGGAGTGGGTGAGCTGTGTGTCAGAACTGGACCCTCTCTGCCCTCCGGGGATGGTGCTGGGCTTGGCTTTGTGGTGCTGAACCCTCAGAGGGGATTTGTCACCAGAACACAGATTGGGGCTCCCTTGTGGGTGCACTCAGCGTCTCCCTTGCCTCCTCAAACCCTGCTTCCCCTCTCCTGGATTTGTTCATCTTGTCCTAATTAAAAGAAACTGAGCAGGGATATGGGGGTGGCTGCAGTCTCTCATGAAGTACAGGTTTTGGGGTTTTTTTAAACTTAGTTAAAGAGCTCTGCATAATACAGAGGAGAAGACATGATGTGATTTTTGTAGGAAGTACAATGGAAGCCCAAAGACATCACTATGAATGTGTAGAAAAGCATAAAGATTCATCTCCTTTCTATGGGCTGATTGATTTCTTTGAATCTTACAAAATTTCACAGCTAGGATTTAATTCTTGCATGGTTTTCTAGGAGACAGTTCCTCAGAGGTATAGGAGAACAGTCATTGTCTTCTGAGACATGAGGGTACTTGTGTTAAAAAGCTTATCTCCTTCTCACTGTGAACTTTATTCAGAGTCGCAGAGTTTCATATGCCACTGGTGTGTGTCTCAGAGGTGGGATTGGATTATCCTTCAAACATGCCAGAGGGTGTCTCTTCTCTCCTGCTAAATCTAGAAATGAGCACTGAAGAGGGTGGAAGGTGTCTAACATTACATAATTAGAGACAACAATGCCAAGGAGAGCTGCCTGAAACTTTATAGTAGCTTTGCAGATATTAACTAACTGCACCTTCACAACTTCTTTGGTGGCAAATCAGATGTAACTTGGTGACTTTCCACTGTCCAGGGAAGCACAGATGGACATGGACAGTGTGCCTGGAGAAGGGACCTAAATATTGCATGAGGGGCCAAACAAGTAACCCGAACATACGATTCTAGTTGTCATTTGGAGTGGACCAGAGGCCCCTAAAGCTGTGCTTTTCAGGTGCTGTTGTGACCCTGCAGCTCACAGGGCTTTCTGTTTTATCAGAAAGAAGCTGCCCACAATGACAGTGACCTTTACAACCCCGGCTGGGCCATGGCTCAGCTCAGATCTGATTCACAGGGGAAGCTGCTGCCTGCCATGCTGCTTCCTGAATCCTGGAAAAGGCTCTGGTGTGAGTAATGATTGAACTGGAAAAGCCAAAGGGAAACAAGAGGGACTGCTCAGGAGCAAATGCAATTTTATAGGGAAAGTTGCACAACAGTTTGAGTGGTGACAGTTCAAGGCTGGTTAAGAGCAAACAGAGCAGTTTATCCTCCTGGGACACACTTTGTGCCTCCAGCTTTGCTCCTGGTTGGCATCAGGGCAGGATATGTGCAGGAGTGGAATTAGTGGTCCTGATAGGTCCCTTCCAACTCAGCCTGTTCTCTGATACCGTGATTTCCTCAGAGTTCTGCACCATTGTTGCCTTAAATGTGAAGGGCAGGAACTTGCAGCATGAATAACTTTGTTTAAAAAGTCTTTCCTGCTGAACGGAGGAGGAATGGAAAATCAGCACCACTGATACCAGTTTGTTCCTCATGAAATCACTGTGCAAACCTTAAAACGTTCCCATCAGCCGTGTGTGGGGACAGGAGCAGCAGCTGGGCCTTGGGACATGTCGTGCTGTGTAACAGGGGAGAAGTACTCACAGCCTCTGTCCTGCTTTTTCCATCCACACATCACCCTGTAGTAACATTGCCCTGAGTGTTTTGTGACAGTGTGGGGTGAGAAGGACAAGGAGAGGATCTGGGAGGTGAACTGAGCACACAGAGCACTGGAGAGCTGCAAAGTGTGTCAGTCGTGTGAAGTTCTCCATAATCAGACTAAATCAGCCTTGAAGGTTTTCTGGTTTTCTTCCTGCTTGTTAAGCTGTGAGTAAATTCGAGTCCAAACAGCGAGCTGAAAGGGTTCCTATGAGCTAAAGAAGCAGAAAATAGAACAGGTTTTGTATGTGAGTCAGTCTCACTGCAGAGTGCCCTGCAGAAGGAGAAGTAGGAAATGCTCAGCAGTAATAGGAAGTACACCAGTAAGGCAGTAATAGGCTTGTATTTTTAAATATTTAAATAAACTCTTCATACAGAAGTGGTGCAATCTCACAGGGGGCCAAGGGCTCCTGCGAAAGGCTGGTCTGCAGCTGAACATGCCTGTGGTTAAACCTGCCCTCCTGTGCAGGGCTGGGTGTTACAACATCTCTCCAAACACAGCCTGCATTTCAAAAAGGGGCAAGGAATGCTGAGGCATTTACAATTTTCCTGACAAAAACCATCAAAGCCAGCCTGCACTTGAACTTGAGGACTGTATCAAGGAGGGCAGAGCTGCTGGGAGAGCCAGTGGTGCAGTAAAGACCTTGAGAAGTTAATTGAGCAGAGTCTGACCTGAGCACCAGTTTGATTTACAGGCAGCAGTAAAACATTGATCTTTATCTGAACTGCATCTGGAATTATTTGCTGCTTTACAGCTTTATTTTTACACCTTCATGTTAAAATGTATTTGTGGTGTGTTACATTGAAATGTAACTTATGACAACTCTATCAAGAAGCCTGGAAAAAAACAGAGGTGATAAGGTAGTAAAGAAAATCCTTTGCCCGTAGAACTTGTACACAGGGAGTTCTTTACAGTGTTCTGAGGTGTGATTTATGAGGGAGCTTTCAGGCAAGGGTTGATTCTGGGGTCATGGAACTGCTGTCCTCTGTTTCAGTGGGAAAATAGCAATTGATAGTGCTCACACCAACTCAGCCTTTACCAGGCCTGTAATTGATGTATTGTTTTGACAGAAATGTTGCAGGTGATTTTATACTTGCGTTAAGAAAATGCTATGAATTACGAGGTTTTATCTTCCCCAGAGCCTATGGGGGCCTTATCCAAAACCCATTAAATTCTTTGCACTGACATAATGGGATCTTCAGGGATCCTTACAGCATTAAGTCTGTGGTTTGTTTGTTTTTCACTGCTCTGATCAATAGCGGGGCTGCCAGGGCTGTGCTTGCAGAAGGCAGTGAGCTGGGAGGAACTGTTTGCATTGCAGATGGGGGGATGGATTTTATACCATTCAACTTCCAATCTGCTATATAAAATCACAGAATCATGGAATTTTTAGGGCTGGAAAAGACCTTTAAGATCACTGAGTCCAACTGTTCCCCCAGCACTGCCAAGTCCACCATTAAACCGTGTCCCCAAGTGCCACAGTGACACAGCTTTTAAACCCCCCTAGGGATGGTGACTCAACCATGAAGTCTGCCTCTTAATAGGTTCTGTTTCACATTTTACATCAAATCCGGCTGATATTTAATTCCTTCCCTTCATCCAAGTCTTTGTGCTCATTAGTGGGTCAGCAATTGATTATTTGCATGATTATGTATCACCACAGCAGCAGCTCTTTTATGTAAGCTGCTGATATTTTCACAACAGAAGCATCTCCATGTTTTTTTAATTTGTGCCTTGCCCTCACTTTAGAGGACCTATTTAAAAAATCTTTAAGTTTTAGGAAAGGCTCTCACCCTTCCAAAAGCCCTTCTGCAGTCAGAGGGATTCTGACAGTCACCAATTTGTGTTGCTGGCAGGATTTGGGGTCTGCCATGGAGATGCACAGTGGGAAACCAGGGGCAGATCCTCTCTGTTTTGTCTCTCCCTCTACACTTGGAGAGGGCAGCAGATCCCTGGTGAGCTTCAGGAACTTCTCATCTGCAAAGACAAGCCCCATTGGTGCCACCCAGGGGTGAGGGAAAGGGTCAGTCTGCCACAGGAAGAGTGGTGGGAAGGAGCAGGGACCTGGGGCTGGGAGCTGGAGGAGCAGCTTTATTTCCTCTCTCATAGTCAGTGTGTGGCTCCCAGGCGTAAAGGTTGGCATTTCAGATACTGCTGGGGAAAACTCAGTCCCAGGCTGTCCCCAGCTCCTCTCTGTGCATAGCTGAAAATCATGGAAAAAATAATGAACCAATGCAGTGACTCAAACAAGAAGTCTGGTTAAATTTAGCTCAAATATTCTTGGTATGTTTGTGGTCGCTGTGGAAATTGCATCACTTCTTGTTTTAATGATCAAAATATTGCTTGGAAAACTGGCATGGCTACCCTAGAAGAGCTCAAAATGAAATCCTTTAAAAGCAAGTATGTCTTTGGAATTGCCTCACCTGCAGTTAACTGGTTTTGGGGGTTGTTTGTTTTATTCCCGTCTTGGTTAAGGAGTTTTTGGACTGGAGGTTATTGCTGCTTAATTGAAAAGCCACAAGGTTTAGAGCTGATACACTCTGCAGCGTGATTATCTACTTCATATAAAAGTTCTGTCTGGGGAGTAGGATTCAGAAAGAGTGCTGGTAATTGCTGAAGACAAGACCTCCTCCAGAATCTGCCTGCACGTCTTTCTGTCTTTCACATCAAAGAGCCTTTGAAAATGCTTTTATTTTTGCATCAAACAGGAACATTTTAATTTTTTTTTTTTACAACACTAATGGACAGGATCCCTTTTCAGATCTTATACGTAGCCTGAAAAAGAAAAAGCCTGGCTCCTTAAGTGAGTTTGTAATCCTGGCCATAATTCTCCCATGTTTTCCACCTTGGACCTTTCACACAGTGGCAGGGTGGGAATAAAAACTGTCAAAACAAAGCTATTTGCATGGGCAGGACCAGGTTCTTGGATGCAGTGGGTCAGAGTTTGTCAAAGATTGGTGAGAAGGGGATGATCTGTGCCTTGCCTCATTTTGCTGTCTCTGCCTTGGAGCAGACATCCAAAAATGTTGTGAGCTGCAGTGGGGTCACAACATGGACACAGGAGCCTCCCAGGCAGAATCCTTGTCCTCCCTTCGCTGAAATGGGTGCTGATACTCCTAGGCACTAGGAAAACAAAAAACCTCCCTGCAAAAGCAGGCATTTCTGCCACTTGTAGGTTTTGTCACAAGTAGGGGAAGGTTTTATGGGGTTTTTTTGGTAGCCCCATTAATTAAAGCTTTGGTGGCTGTCTGGGCCAACAGCAGAGGACTTTCCATCAGGTTTCTCTTCTGCTCCAGACACAGCTGTTCAGGTGCTCTCCCTCTGAGACAGTCTGTCCTGGAAACCAGGATCTTCTCTGACTGCTGTGGAAGAAGAGTCAGGAGTGGGAAGTGCTCACATTGAGCTCAGTAGAAGCTGCAGTGGAGCCCCATTTTCTTCACTGTTTTGTGTGGATTTTTGTTTTCTTTTCCAGACTAACTTATGCATCCCTTTCCCCTGGTGCTCTTCCCAGCTCTGCACTTTCCTTGGCTCTGCTGTTGCCAAATTATCCCTTCAAGTCTCTTCATGCCAACCATATCCAATATCTTGATTGCATTTTCTTCTTCTCTGCATGCAACACTTTTACTTAAACTGATCCAGAGTGGTTGTCTTAGTGATAAATGGGAAGTGAGGGTAGCAGGGAGTATTTTATTAGTCAAGCAGGCACAGTAAAGAAGCTCATTGAACTGTGTCTAACATGTACTAAGCTTGGATTTTGCTGCGTGGGATGTTTGCCCCCTCAAATCTCTTGAAAGGCTTCTTCCTTTATATATCAGGTTTTTTAATTAAAAAAATTCTCTCATTGTCCAAACTTTAGTCAGAGTAGCTGGAAGGAATGTGTGGGTCAGTGTCCTTGTGTCACACACCTACACCTTATGTCTTTGTAGAGAGACAGATTTTGGCTGCTTTTGTGCTCTTATTTTTGACCAGCAGTGGGGTTGCAGTGCTATAAATGGTTTTTGCATTGAGGAAGGTGTTTACATGTCTTATTAAAGTGAAGCACAAGCTTAGGAGCTGCTTTTCCCAACTCAGAGAAGGTGTGTGATCACTGGATGTGTCTTTGGTGGAGCTGGTAGAAGATTTGAGCTGAGAAGAGACCTGAGCAGAGACCTTGGGCCCATCTTCCTCTCGCTCACATGCAGCAAATCCCTCCTGAGACCTCCACATGTAACCTCTCACAGCTGGGGCTAAAAGCTTTTCCTTCTTTCTGAAGCAAGTTTTAAATACGTGTCTAAGCAGCTGGCCATGAGGTGGTGCTCCCCCAATGAGAATAATTAATGTTTTAACTTTTTTTAGAAGAAGAATTTTGAGCAAATTATTTCTCTGAAAGAAAGAAAACATTGCTGTGGGGGATTTTTTGCCTCCTGATGAAAGTTTGAATGTTAGGGGAAAAGGTTCAGAAGAAAGTTAGCCATGAAATTTTATTTTGTGGAGTTTCAAATGAAATCCAGTCTTGGTTTGGTTTCATGGCTGTTATATTTGATTGAGTTGGACAGGAATGGTCTCACTGGAGACACCTTTCATCATTTAACAATTCTCCCTTTCCAGCTATGCCTGGAAACGAACACAAAGAAAATCCAAAAGTGTTCTCGTACTTCTGCATGCTTAATGTATATCTTCCAATTTAAAATTTGGAAAGCAAGAGTGGCATAGCTGGCCTTGCCTGCAGAAGCACATTTCTGAATGATTCAAGCTGTAGGATGAGAACCAAATCACTGAGGCCAAAAGACAAAAATAGAAACTTTCACTCCAGAGCTGAGTCATTCGTATTTTCAATACAGCAACTCTCTGGCCATTTGGAGCTGTCAATAGCTTCTCTTTGGGGGTGGAAGTTAACAGCATCACCATTCTCTGTGGGCTTTACTGATCCTTTGTCCCCAAAGAGGGTATTGCTGGAGGGATGGAGGGTATTCGCACCTTCTGTGACAGGCAGTATTTGCCCCGTGCTTGCTGGAGGACATCCCTGCCCCATTCCTTCCCTGCCCAGGGGGAATCACAGCCCTGCTCCTCCCACCAGGTACAGCCCAGAGCAGTAGAAGTGGAGCTTCCTTTCACCAACAACCAGTGGTGAACATCCTGTCCTCTTGCAGAGGAGAGGCACGTCCCAATCCCTCATTTCTTTTCCATGTATAGCTGCAGGTGTCATTAGTGACCCTGGATCTATTCTGCACTTTTCCAGTGTGGTTTGCACAGTGCCGTGATGGGTTTGTTCTGACAGTCATATTCCGGTGTAATTCTTTGTGCTTTCTCTGACCCCACTGCCTTGTAGTGCCTTTGTGCAGCCCCTTTTGTACTTCAGTAAAGAATAACCAGCTCAGTTTTGTTTTAACTTCTTGGACCATACAAACAATTCCCAGAGTCCCAGGAATTTGGGAAGTGCACACATGAATGCAGGAACCTGCCCAGATCTGGCAGTGCTGGCGCTGCCCACTGATACTGCTGAGTCCCAGAGTGTTACCAGGCTGATTTGAGGCTTTTCTGTTCCCTCTTCCCTCATTATCCTGGATGATGAAGAAATGATTGTGTAAGTGTGGAGCTAAAGCCTTTGGAGGCATCTGTTTCTCATAATTCCATTCTGGAGCCCAGTGAAAAGGCAGAAATCCAGAGCATTTTTCCACCCGGGACTTAATATTTTCCTTTCAGGCTTGCATTAGCAAATGTTTTTGTTTTTTTTTTTCCTTGCAGGTTAAAAGTGTTATAAATAGAAAATTTCCAGTGATTCTGGTGATAATTGTTCACTTTACACAACTGTGCCTAAAATTGTCAGTGTGCCCCGGGTGCTTGCTGGAAAACGTTCAGTGCCAGTCAGCACGATGCATGTGTGGTACTGGCATGTAAACAATTTCAAAATACTTCCAGAATCTGCAATAACAGTGAAAAAGATCCCTTCAGCGCTGGACTTTTGCCTTTGAAGCATTTTTATGTGTCTCATATCTGGTTTCTTTTGGGGTTTTAAGTCTCCTTTTGGGGCAGTGAGCATTGATTTTGAGCTCTGTTGTAGATGTGGGTGGCTTTTGTGCTCATCATCTTCTCCAGTGCCTTTGGCAGGCAGAGCTTAGTGGAGAGCCACTCCTTTAATTAGCTGAAATAATGGATGTTTGAGGGAAATGGAACCACAGGAAATAGGCAGAAAAAGTGTGTGGAGGGCTCCCACTGTCCTGAGAAGCTGGCACATCCCATTTGTTGTGGGAAGTATTAATTAGGGTCAGAGAGGCCATGACCCAGTTTTGGCACAGGCTCTGTGGAGATTTGGAACTACCCAGATAAACCATCTTGTTCTCAGTGTCTTCTCACAGGGTCATTTATTGGTAGTTCTGGCCATTTTTGAATCCTGACAGGAGCATTTTAAAGCAGAATTGGTTGAGCCACATGCATTTCATCTAAACTTGAGAGAAGGTAAAGCAGATCACTGGCTTCTTGCTGCAGGATGGTTTGAGTCAGCCCCTGGCAATGTGGGCAGGTGGGGGGCACATGTGATCTTGGTCTGTGGCTTTATCTTCTAAGAAATAAATGAATGAACTAAATCTTTTAACTTTTATTTTTTAAAAAGAAGTGTCAGCTAATTAGAGAAGGAACACGAAAGATACCTTTGTTTCATAAAGCGTTTTTACCCACTTGGGCTGACTGAAATATTTATTTCTTTATTTTTTATTGAAGAGCCCAGTGTTTTGGGTTTTCTTCTTGGTTTGGGATGGGATTTTTCAGTATCTCAAAAATTTCCAGAGGGCTGAAAAATTTTTCTTAGCCATCTGAATGGAAAGTGCAATGTAGGGCAGATCCATCATCCTTTGAAATCACTGGAGGCTTCTCCTTGGCTGCTGCTCAGTTTGTTAGCCTGAAGTTTTCCAAAGCAGCACAAGATGCATGAGTCTGTTGCAGAGATTCAGAAATAACGTGGCTTTCTATTAATTTTGCAAATGAGCTGGGCAGAGCTTTTGTGGAGTAGTATTGAAAAATGTTTGGTGACACCGGTGAGTTTTGGAGTGTTTGGAGGTGCTGGCTTTAAATATTCAGCACATCTTCAACCTCATCCCTGTCCCATTTTTTTTTATCTGTGCTGTGGCTGTGCTCAGAAGTCAAAATGGCAAAAGATTAAGCTGGTGGAGGTTAGCTGTAGCCATCTGGTGCTGTAGAGGAATTAATGTCTGAGCTCAGCCCAGAGAGGCTCCCTGCCCACCCCCATCCCCACATCCTCTGCACCAGAGGCTTGGATTTCACTGTAATGGGACATGGGGATGAAAATCTCTGTCAAGGCTAAACCGTGGTAGTTAATTCAGACAAAGGAGCAGCCAGCCAGCCATTCCATCCTGTGGCCACTGCAGGAGCTGCTGGTGCTGGAGCAGAGGTGGGTGGTTATCAGTCCCAGGGATTAACAGCTCAACTGGGCATCGCTGGCTGGGATGCTGTGTTAGAGCATCAGCTTGATTTGCTCCTGTCTCTGGAAATACCTGCACGCATTATGACAAGGTCAGTAGCAGTTTTCGAGTTGTATTATTATTGTGATTCTGCTTTTTGGAGGAGGTTAGCTTCCTGATTTATCCTGGGTAAAACATCTCATTTATATCTTTCTCTGCTAAATAAAAACATCCTACCTTGTTGCCAAAGGACTGCTGGTTATTGCAGGGCCTAATGTAGCGTTTACAAACTTTTGTGAGTTTACGTATCAGAGATGCAGTGATTTGGGCTATAAAGACAATAATCATCTGTGCACTGTGCTTCTTTGTTATGCAGCTGTTTGCTGATTCACAGCACTGACCTGCAAACCCTCCCCTTGTACTAATGGCATACTGTCAATTTAGAAATTTTAGAGGGTTTTTTTTTCACCTGCTGTAATAATAAGGCTTGTGACAGGGTCTAACTACACACGACCCTAAAATTCTCATGGTCCTCTTTATTGCTAAAAAGGCTTATTTTTATTTCGTTTCTCTGAGCTGGGTCAGCAGTCTGTTGCACATTAAAAGTGATACCTTGTGCCCTTTAAATGCCAATAAAATAACTCTGTTTTTTTATTGATAATCTCTGGTTTCATTAGGATATTTTTTAAAAGAAAAATTAGTCTTGCCCTCGGCTTTTGTAAAGGGTTGTTACAGCAAAGCCAAACTTAAAAGGTATTTCCAAAGTATAAATCATTGAAACCAAGAGAGAAATAATTCCAAAGTTAGTTGCTTTTGTACAAGCTGTTAAGTGGTGTGAGGAATAGATGATGGATGCATTTTTAGTGTCAGCAGATGCCTCCCCTTTTCCCCTCACAAACAGCCCTGGGTTTGCTTACAGCTTTTTTTTAGTAGAAAGCAAGAAAAGAAAAGAAGCTGTGGATCTGTGGAGAGGTTAAACAAATACAATGGAGGGATGCAGAGGCTGCACATTAGGGAGTAAACTCCATGGCTTTATTTTCATAGATGTTCAAAGGTGTTAGAGAAAAGAACCCTCCTCAATTCAAATAGGCTTCATTTATCTGCTTCTTGGTGCTGCTTTGGGGCAGCACAGAGGAACCTCAGCCAGCACAGGAACTGCCCAAATCCGTGTGCAATAAAGCAGAAATTAAAAAAAGATGTCACTGGGTGTGTAAAGTTTCTCAGATAGTACAGGAATATCCAAGAAGTTCTGCTGGGATATCATCCCTTGCTGAGCAGGTTTGCACACAGCAATGTGCATTGTGCAGTAACACAGACCCTGTTGTGCAAAATGCAGGAGCTAGTTCCTAAATCCATAAAATCTAAGAATTAAAAACACTTCGCTATACATCTGGGCTCAAATGCTCAACGTCTTGCACATCCAAGAAAAGAGGTTCAGTGTTACTGAGCTCCAATATTGCTCTCCTATCACATTGCTCAAGGCTGGGTGTGAGTGAGGTGACTCTGACAGAAAGCCATGAAAAGCTCAGGCAAGGAGCAGGAGACATGTGAGGTTAAAAGCAGAGCAGAATTTCTTTGGATTTGAGCCCAGATTTCTGCTAAAAATGGCTGCTGCATGTATTGGCAAAACTTTATTCCCAGCCTACATGAATGCCACTGCTGATGGTAGGTCAGTCATGCATCTTGTAGGAATAAAACACTCTTTAGTCAGTAAAATGTAGTTTTCCTCATTTGTTTCCCCCACCACTGATGAGTATAAATTAAGCTTACAGAACATGCTGGTTCTTAATTTGCCCTTGTATTTCAGAAATTGATGTATCATTTACTAAGTCACCAGGAAGTCTTCTGTGAACTGGGTAATTTTGTTGGTGAGATGCTTATCTTTGCCTTGGATGGTGTGTGTGTTTTTTGAGAATTTGGGAATGGATAACCAACCTTCTCTCACTCAACCTCTGAAAGGTCTACTAAAATCTGACAGCACCATGTGAGTACAGTTGTTGGTTGGGGGCAAACTTTTTCATCTGTATTTCACCAGTTTTGCTCTTTTCAGGCTTTCAGTTGATAGTCACAAGGACTATTTTTTACTGGAGACCTTTGGCAGCTTCTTCCCTGAGGCTTTAGGCAGGAGGTCAATTTACTCTGCAGAATGGAATCATAGAAGGAAGTTTTGGTGTAAGAAATTTGAGAGATGGGTAGCATTATCTTGCTGCCAAGAATATTTAATATAAAAATATTGGTTTCAAACAGTAGAATTGCCCAGATTTCTTACACTCAGTGAAACCTTTATTGAATTCTACTTGATGGATGTTCAGACATTCAAAACTGAGCGGTTTTGATTAGATCAGTAAAAAATTGCCTGAAACAAGACTGAAATTGAGTTTAAGGACTAAAATGAATATACTGAAGACTCTTCTGGGAATAAACTCCATGGAGCCAGCTGTGACCTTCCAATTCCTGGAGGTCCCAGAATTCTACACCTAACTCATGGCCAGCCTGTGTTCTTCCAGTGCTGATGACACCAGGGGTTGTGACTGAGCCATTACTCTACAGAGGACTTCAGAAATGGTGGAGGGACAAAAATGTAAGGGGAAGCCCAGCACATTGGCTGAGTTGTTTTGTGAAGCAGTCATTTGGCAAAACACAGAAGTGGTTTTGGGATTAGGGTCGAGCAGGCAGAGTTCCTCCTTCCCTCAGTTACAACCCTGTGACCCTGCTTGTGCTGGTTTGAGTGGGGCAGCTCCAGCAGGAGAGGTGGAAAATGCTCCTTTAAGGAGAGTTCTGTGTGTGGGAGGTGGGGTGGAGACCTCTCTGCTCAAGGGGGACTTGACACCAGGATCTGATCAGTCTCTGAGATTCTTGTACCTCCGCTCTCCCAGGCCGTGATCTAAAATCAGAGAGATGTTCCTGCTCAATCCTTGGCAGAAAGGCTGTGCTTTTACATCTGGAATGGCTGCAGATGTGGGCCTTGAGTGGTAGTCCCCAAAATCAGGACTGAGGCTGGAATTGAGTAAAATTTGTACCTCCTTTCTGCAATTTGTAGGAAGCAAATTGAGGTTGCTCTGCTCTGTCAGCCCTGGTTTGCTGGGCTCCTTGAGCAGGAAGCTGAGGAGCTTTCCAGCTGTTTTGTATCTCCAGTGTGAGGCATTTTTTCCTCCAAGGGGAATTCCACAGCTTCTCTCTATGTTCAGGATTTCATCACAGGGTGCTGAGAGGAGGATGCTTATTCCAGTAACTGCGGTGTTTGCTTGGATCTGTACTTCTTGAATGTTCTTAGTCCAGTTCTGAGTTGTTTTGACTGGAGAACTACTTTGTTTTAAAACTCTCCCTTCCATCATCCTTTAAACATACTTGCCTAAGATTTTTTTCTTTCCAATCTTTGGTGTCCATGAAAATGAAAATTAAGTCATATGTGATCCCTTATAGGTGTGATCCCTTACAGGTGTGTGGTCCGCTTTAAAAGAGTGAACAGAATGCAGGAAGAATTTCTTTACCCGTGTACTCCCTAAAATTACAGAATTACAGAAGCACTACACCCATTACCATGAACTCTGAGATACTGTTTATTGTGCTGTAATTTAATCCCACTTTCATGGGCCTTGATTTCTGCTCCTTGTCCTTCACACGTTCTGCATCATCTGGGAAAGGTTATTGGTGAGGGCACACTTTTAATGGCACAAACCTCTGGAGCCATCTCCAATATCTGAGTGATTTGAGCTTTGTTTAAATAATTGATGAGAACCTACTGGTGATTCAGACTGCATTATTCAAAGATATTTACTGACAATTTTAGATTGCTCAGAATTTACTTCTCTTTCCAGGCTCCATTAAACTAGGCCCTGTGTGACATAGGTGACTATTTAAAAAAAAATAAATCCTTACTACATGTGACAAACTGTAGGCTTAAGTGCCTTATTTAACCAGTTGCAAATAAGCAAAGTGTTTCAGCAGGAAAAAGTACTTTGTTTTCAAATGGAAAATGCTTTTTTCTTCTGCCTTGCTTTTTGTTCAAGAGTGGACCTGAAAACATCTTGTATTTCAGTGACTTGAATGCAGCTTTCCCTGTACTGGTAGCTGGGGACTGGTTGGATGTGAGACTTCCTGCCTGCCTCATTAGCCACCCACCAAAGCATCTTCTCTAATGGCTTCATCTTTTAATCCCTGACACTTAAAAGCTCTTCTGCCTCCCAAAACCATTTAGGAAAAGAAAGTCTGGTCGAGGAGATTCTCCAGAATTGATTAAGGTGACACTGGGCATGCTGCAAAATCTCATTTTACCTTTTGTTGTTGTTGTTGTTCAGAGTAAATATTTCTAATTTCTTTTATTTCACACTTGTAGAGGTGCCTAAAATTCTGGTTTAAAATGCTGGAGGACAGTGAGATTTTATCAGGTTGTTGTCAGGAGTGAAGTGTGACTAAAGCAAGGCCAGTAATACCAGATTTGCCTTTCAGATTCCTGGCTTTGTCAGAATTCTTGCAGGTGCCAGTCCCATGTAATTGCTCCTCAGCAGGAGGAGTGTGCCAGGCAGATGAAGGGTTCATGTGCCCATGTGTGAGAGCTTCCACACCTTCCTTTGGGAACCACCTCTGGGAGCCATCGGGGAACTCACTGTCCCTCTCAGTTTCATGTCCCTGGTGGGAAGTGCTTCCACATTTTATCACTTTCTTTTATCGGGCTCTTTTTATTTTTAATTGTGTGTAGTAAATATTCCACTGAAAATCACCAACTTCTTTTATTCTCAGGATTCACTGATGTTGCAGCTGTGCATGAGTAACGAGCAGGTGCTTCTCCCTGACTTCTCTTTCCTGTTCTTCCTGCAGGAATTGTGGACATGGGTGGCAAACAGTCCACGAGTGGCGACGTCTCCGTCATCCAGACCCCTGTGACAGAAAGCATCCAGGATGCCTACAAAGCTGGGGACACCAGCAAGGCCCAAGAGTTGATTAGGTTGTCCTGTGAGGAGACTGCACTGCAAGTGGAAAAGGTTGGGTTGGGTTACTGCTCTCTCTCAGATTTTATTGGCAAAGATGCCAAAATTTCAAGGTGTCATTTTCTCATGGAGAAAATCTGTTTGGTTGTGTGGGGATCTGCAGAAATGTGCTCAGGGACACAGTTTGCCCTTGAAAACACAGATCAGGAACGTGGGACAGGGAGCAGTGTCTGTAAGAACAGGAGGCTGTGTCAGGGGTGCTGCTGCTGTGGTCACCAAAACAGGGAAATGCATTTTTCCCTGTAAAAAGGAAGCAGTTCATAGACTTAGCAAAAAATGTATTCCCCAATCAGTGCAAAGATGGTTAATGGCCCTCTGGGAAGATTTTGCTGCCTGTTTGTGGAATTTCATCACAAACTCTGTGCCAGCTTCTGCACTGCTCTGCCTTCAGAGCCCTCCTTTTGAGCTTGCTCTTGGCACAGAGCTGATGTGAGTGTTTTGGGAGCGTCCCTGCATGTCAAGTCCAGTCATTTTGGCCATCTCCAAAACAGGTAATACTGCATGTTGCAGCTGAGCTGTGCAACTGCTTTTTCTGTTGGTCCATGAAAAATGGGTTTGTACTCACAGTTCTGTGCCTCAGGCACTTGTGTGAAAAAAGCATACAAACCCCAACAAATTAATAGAATACATTTATCAACAATGACTACAATGACCACCAGTGTTTATGACATTCCCAGTTAACCATAGCGACAGTGGACATGCCTTGGCATGGGCACAAATAAACCCATCCAGCTCTAGAAACGCACTTTCTCTGCCTGCTGCCCTGAACAGAGAGTCTCTTCTGTTGTGTTTCCTTCCCCAGTGTCAGCTTTTAGGCATTGCAGCAGCGTATGGAGACCTGCAGGCGGTGAGGTACCTGCTGAAGGAAGCGTTGGTGGTGTTACCAACCGAGCCCAACGACGACAATGCAGCGGTGGTGGCCGCGTATTTTGGGCACAAGGACATCGTGAAGGAGCTGCTGGATTCCCTGCGTGGTAAGCCCTGGGCTGACCCTGCCTCTCCTCAAGTTTTTCAGGAGCTGTGTGCTACAGCTCCAAGAGGCATTTGGGGTTTTCTGCATTCCTTGGAAGGGGAGGGGTTTAGCCATGGGAAAGTGCGTGGAGGGATCAGATTTCTGCGGTGCTTGAAGAAAACTTCCCCCTGGGGAAGAGAAACACGGTCATAAAAATATTCCATGTTTGCAGACTGGAAGTGGAGGAAGATGCCATTGAGACAGTTCATTCCTGTCAGACCTCACAGCTGGGTAACATCCCAGACCCTACAGTGAAATTAGGGGATTTTCAGGATGCAGCAGCATCATCCCACTGCTGATCCAGCAGTCTCAGTGGTGCTGGCAGTGAGTGGCCTGACTGGCCAGGGACGCTTTGGTTGCACAGCTGACACCCACTTTGTTCTCTGCTTGACATTTTGTTTTGACTTTTGGGGGAATTCCTTCTTTAGAATAATCGTTATATTTTACTTAAATTTTATTACAGTAATTATTTCAGAGCAGAGACATTTTTTGACTCAGACACGATTCCTAAGGCAGCAGTGGGAGCAGGGGGCAGAGCCCAGCCCTGACTCAAGACTAAGGGCTGTGTTTGGGTCCCTGTTGCTCTCTCAGTGTTCTGTGAGCTTGGCAGCTGCTTCTCCCTGGGAAGAAGCAGCCTCCCTTCCATGCATTTGAGGTCCAGAGGTCCTGCAGAACATTTGGGGCAAACCCCTGGCCTCGGACACTGCAGTAACACAAGAGCTAAGCTGGCTTCTGCAATATTTAACCTGAATATAGCTCTAGCTCCTCACTGGGACTAAACAGTTGCCAGTGACCTCACTGAGAACGGGAATAACTTGTTGGGAAACCTGCTTATTTGGTGTCCTGTTGGAGCACTGGTAAGCAAAATAAATGTTCCAGTTTGGGGGATGCAATTAAATGTAAAATTTCCTTCAGCTAGAAAGGAAGCTGAGTAACCTAGTAGCAAAAATGAAATTATATTAATATAATACACTGAGTAATGAATAGTGACTTTAGCAGTTTCTGGAAACTTAGCTCAGAAGTTCAGAAGTGACCAAATTCCCTCCAGCTCTTGCTTTGGGGGGGTCAGTGGAGGAGCTCTGTACAAACAGCAGAAATCTTTTCAGAAATCTTTATGCAGGACCTTCCAACTGTTTTCTTGGGAAGTTACACAAAAACCAATCACAGGGCTTAGGTATAAATTGCATAAATTTTCAATTTGGCTGTTGCACTGCAGTGATTCTCCCTGGAATAGTGAGAACTACTTGTGGCTTACAGCTTAAGTGGAGCCCGTTTTTTGCAGCAGGAGGGTGAGGGATTTATTGGAGTTGTTAAGAATGCAAAGAGCGATGTAATTTCCACATGGATAAGCTGCAAAAAAGCCTTGACATGTAAAACTTGGGCTTATGGATGTTCCTGTAAGTGTTTCAGAGAGGACGTGAATTTGTAAAGTATATGGAGGTAGTACAGGAAATCAGGGGAGATTTGGGGACTGCTTATTGTTAAATAAGAAGAATTCTGTCAGAATTAATTCTGTCCTAGGCATTTAGTTACGTGCCCAGAATTAAGCACACCTAGAGGAAAGTGGAGTTCTACAGGAAAACATTGTTTCTGAAAAAAAAAAAAAAAAAAGGCAGTTTGAGAATGACTAAAACATCAGCAAATCCATGCAGAAATCAGAACATGGTGTTTTAGTTTTTTGCCTTAAATGTCATTTGTTTGACTTTACTATGAATTAATAGTAAAGAGTTGACCTGAAATGAAATGTTTGAAGGGGAAATGAAAGTTTTCGTGGGAGACTTCAGGTTGCAGCAAAAACAAACTAAAAGAATTAATTTTTGGTTGACTGAAGCATTTATTTTTTGTTTTATTTATCCAATAACATGAAAACTCATCTGGCTTTCCCCATTCTTTTTATCCCCTCTCATGAACTTGGAAGAAGTGGCCAATCCTGGGTGTTTGGATCTAGTATCTGTTTGGATCTGGATGCAAAGACAGTCCTGATCATCCCTGTTTGGGATCAGATGTTTATTTTATCTGCTGGTGTTTTAGCAGAACTGTTGCAGCCTTATGAATGCTTAGGTCATGGATAGACAAAAACTTTCACCCATTAGCTGGGTGGGTAAAGCAGAACAGTCAAGCAAAGCTGAAAACTTTGTGCCTGACCAGCTTAGGAACCTTCTCTGACACATTTTTGCAGTGTAGCCTGTTCCTTCTGTCTTCAGGAGCTTCACCCTGCTCCAAACCCCTTTGCATAACCACTCTCTGGGTATTCCTCGCACATCACAGCCCGCTGCCACCAACTAAGCCACATTTTGTGTGTTTTTGGTAGGTCCTAATACCTGCCAGCAGCTCCTGAACTGGATGCTGGCCATAGCCTGCCAGCAGGGCCATTTGGACATTGTCAAGCTCCTGATCCGTGCCTACAGTGCTGACCCCGAGAGCTGTGCAGTCAGGAAGAACGAATTCCCCGTCCTCATCCGCCTGCCCCTCTACGCTGCCATAAAGGCAGGTGTGTATTTGCTGCTTCCACATTTTGCCCCTTCTCTGCCAGGTCTTTGGAGAATGGGCTGAGCTGTTCACACACAGGATGGTATCCGTGGCTTGTCTGGAGTTGGATTTCCAGCAGAATGAATTAAGATAAAATTGGCTCTGAATCTTTGGGTTCAGCCAGATTGGAGTCAGGGCCTTATGAAGTTAGATTACTGTAAATACTGAGAGGCTGAACTTTCTTCTATAAACTCCTTAGGCAGGAGTTTATACTCTTTTTCCTTGGGAAAAGACCCTTAAAAACCAGAATCCTTGCAAGTAAAAGCATTATTGTTATGGACACTCTGGCACACATGCTTGATTTAGGCTGAATAATTTACACTTCAAAGCACAGCTGTGTGTATAGTTTAATAAGATGGGGGAAAAAAAGAAAGAGCCTGGGCCAGCACTTTTACACAGTGTCTCTGCTGTCTCAGTTTGACCAAACTGAGTCCTGCCACTGGAGGAAACAGCCTTTACACAGTTCAGTTTCCTTTTTGAACACCCCCACAGTTTTTTTCAGAAGTGGTTATTTCCCAGGATTTCTGTTCAGCTCCTTGCTGGTTCATTTACATGAGGTGAAGGGAGCAAACAATCTGCTTTTCTCCAAAGGGAATGAAGATGTAGCCGTGTTTTTGTTGAGGAATGGAGCTTTCTTTTGTTCCTACATCCTGATGGACAGTCCTGAATCCAGCAAACACCTTCTGAGGAAGTATTTCATTGAGACAACCCCACTACCAGGTAGTGCTCCAGCAAAAACAGTAAGTAACCATTTATCTGCCTGAGGAGATGTTGTTTCAAAGGGGCATCACGTTAATAACTGATAATTGTCTTTGCATGCCATGTGGCTGCTGATTCTTCTCAACTAAGAGCCTTGTGGTTTGCTGCCCTTTTAGAAAGCTGTGCAAGTGGCTTTGATGCTGAATTACAGGGTGTAAAACATCAAGGCTTTGAATGGCATCACTGTGCAAGACACAGCAGCACCTTCTGTGGGGCAATTTGAACACCATCGTGTGATCAGGGTGTGCTGGGCAGAGGAAACACCAACTTTGGGCTCAAAGTCTTCCAGAGAAGAAGCTGGGCTGCTTCTAGCACAGATTTCCTCTGTACCCCCAGGGTCATCACTTCCTTTAGGTTTCTTTTGTGCCCCCTGGTTGCAGGGTGATGCCACGAGCTCTGTGGTGTCCCTGAGTGTTGGTGTGGCACAAAGCTGAGCTTGGGAACCCTTCTGTGTCAGACACTTCAGGTAAAAATGGGCTTGTGTGGCTTTGTGTTAACAAAGAGCATGAGCAAAGCAATGATCTGCTGAGTATCTTCCCTCCTTCAGATCCTCAGCAGTAAAAAGTGTCTCACACTGATATTGTTACTACTTTATAGGGAAGCACACGGTGTTTTGTATTATTTATACTGTTCTCCAGCAATTTATTATCAGGCATTTTTAAATTATTTCCCTCAACATGTAGTTTAACCCACACTGAATAGGAGCATCAGATCCCTGAGCTTTCAATGTTTACAGTTTTCATCAGGTCACAAAAATTTCGGAGTGAAAAGATGTCCCTAATAAATCCAGTTGAGTATCTGTCTGCTCAGCTTGTAGCCTTGCAGGCTATTAGTTCTGCTTTGGTGTTAAATGAAAGTAAGAAGAGAGATTTTAGTAGCTTTACAGACTTCTCCATTCTCTGTTTTCCTGCCAGAATCCTCTCACTGGGTTCCTGTTGACACCCTGAGTGTTAGACCACATAAGTGAGCTTGACTTCTTTAAGTTCAATCAGTAGATTTAGAGCCCTCCCTGTGCTACTCTTAATTTTGTTGATAGATAAACAAAAGAAACCTGAATTCTAGATGTGGATAAGAGTTGATAAAATGTCTTTCAGAAGAAAAAAAGAAATCCAACTGGATAATTCAGCTTGAATAAACTTGGAATAAGTGTTTGAATCACAGGCAAGAGGTCTGTTTTCCATGTGAATTTGCTGGCAATATTTAACTTAGCTGCTGTAAAAATGACTCAGCTTTGCTGTTGTCACACCCTGAGCAAAGAAGAGAGCAGTCTTCAGACATCAGCTAATTGCCAGAAGGGCCTGGTTTGAAAAGAAAGAAGAAGGAAAAAAGCAGAGGAAAAAACACAGAGACTTGACCTTGATTCTCCTAGTAGCTGTTTATTTTTAATATGTTTGCTTATTTAATGCTCTCTCTTTGAATTCATTTTGGCAGACTGGGACAGATTCGGGAGGATCTGGCCTGGTTTGTCTGCAGAGCTCAGATCTTTGGGAAGTGACACTCACACACGCTGATAACTTCTTAAAAAACAACTTTGTGGCAGCTGCAGACAAACTGCCTCGGCACTTTCTTCTTGTCTCAGAGGGTTCATCCTGAGATGGATTTTGTGCTGGGAGGAAGCAAAACTGGATTGTGTGGAGACTGGGACGTGTGTGGCAGCCAGCTGGATGTCAGAAAGTTCTCCCCTTGGACAGGGAGGGCAAACCAAGCACCGATCATTTCAGAGTGAGCCCTGAACTTCAAAAGGCTTTGTCCCTTCTCTGCTGTCTCTGAGTGGAAACACTTGAGCACAGCTGAGCTCCAATGGATTTCACAGTAGTGAATGCAGAGCTATGCATAAAATGTGCCTCAGAGCTGGTTTTGGCTGCCACACCTTCCAGACAGCCCTTGCACCGAGCAGAGCTGCCCTTTCTCAGGCAAGAGGAGTTACATCTCATTTTTCTAATATCTGTTTCTCCTTTTTTTGCTCTTTCCTGGCATAAATTTATACCCACAGCAAACCACAGTTTTGCTCAAGAGAGGAAGTGGTCCATTTTTACAGGAACAGGTAACAAATGCCAGAGAGAGCCTTTGCAATGAAGTGACTGGGCACAGATTCCAAACTGCAGTTGATGTATTCAGCAGAAAGATAAATGTAATTTTCCAGTGTGTACAGAGTGAGATGTATTTAATTTTTCCATTACAGGCCAGAGAAGAGCTTTGTCTGCTGTATTTTCCCTAAGAGATATTTTACCAATAGTTTTATATTCAAGCATACAAATGTTTGTGTGTGGGATCCTCCTCTCATTTCTTTAGCCGGGTAATCTCACTTACATCACCATCAGCACTGAGCTCTGCAGCAGTCCCACACAACATTCAGAGCTGGGTTGTTGACGGAGGGAGCAGATCCCTGTCCTCAGATTATCCCATCTGCAGCAGGAGCGAGGTTCTGATGGAGCACGTCACGTCATTTAGGAGAAATGCACAACGGCCTTTCTTAATCACCTTACCAGACAGCTTCAGATTTCAGTAAATATTTTTCATATTTATAGTTGATCCTTTGCCCGAGAGCAGCGGGGTTTCTTGCTCCTGCACAATTTCCAGTCCTTTGCCTCCGTGCATCCCCTGACGTTGCTGCAGTAGAAGATTTCAATTTAGTCTTGAGGGCTTGTATTGAGAAATTCTTCCTTTGGCAGCAGAGGGGAGTCTAGAGAGGTTTTCCTTGGCCTTCTGAAGAGCAGGGATCTGCCTGCAGTCAGCCCTGAGCTAACATCCTCTGAACTCTGTCCCTGGTTTAGCACAGAGATCACCACCAGCCCCAGACGGAGAAGGGTTGGGCTGAGCTCTGTGAGTTTGGCATCACAGACCTTTGGCATCAGAGAAACAGCTTTTCTGGGAAAACAGTGCAGATGATTAAGTATGAGTTGGAGAGTAAATCCCCTCTCTTTGTGGCATTGCTGTCAGGATTTCTCTCACTTAAGTAACATTTTCACTGCAGAGTCCTGAGCCAACCAAACCCCTAACCACCGATACCAGGTTACTGGTACCCGAGTCAGAGGGGTTTGGCAGGTCCTCCAGTTTGCAGAGACACTGTCAGTCCTTGTCTCTGGATGGGAAGGAGGGCACTGATTGCTGGGATTCAAAAAGCTTCCTTGGATACAGGACACCAACCCGCAGCACTGATAGCAGGTGCTGGATTTCACAATCTTGTCCGTGGTTGGAGAAGTCATTATCTGCATTCTACAGGTATCTCCTTATCACATTAAATACCCTGAGGCCATGCCTCTGCATTTTTGAGGGAAATGATACACAGCAGTCTGAATGCAAAATAGAGATGGATTATCAGTCTGCAAAGAGGAGCAGCACAGACAGAAGGTCCTGCTTGCACCCCCTGAAAGAAGGCTGTAAGGTTATATTATTACTGCATTTGTTGGTGTACACAAGGACAAGTACTTTTTTTCCTAAGCCAAGGGATTTGTGGTACATGTTACAGGTGAGAGAAAAGTTCAGAGAGCTGCATACTGAATTTAAAACAAGAGTTTCTAAGCAGGAAGCTGTTAAATATGCAGACTTGGGAAATGTAGCAGTAAAGCAGGATGTGTTTGGTGTGAGAGTGAAAGCTTTGCAGTGCAGCTCCCGTTGGGTGCTGTACGCTTTGCAGTAGCAGTGGAGACTCTGCTTAATTTGATTTCTTGTTGCTGCTGGCTTGCTGTGTCTTACAGGGGTGCCTTGTGGCGTAGCAGTGGATGTAGCTTTAAACAAACAGCTGGAGCTCTCTGCCTTGCTTTCCCCAGTGGGACAGTGGGCATAATATTTCCATTCATATTTGCAGGGCTGTCCTGAGGCATCATGAGTGAAGGTTTGAAAAGCACAGTGTCTACACTAAGTACAACTACTGTCTATATCTAAAAAGTGCATCTGTTTGTACTTACCCTTTGTTTCCATTCTCCTAATTTGAAAACTGTCTGATCTACATGACCAGTTCTGAGTCTCAAATAAGCATTTGAGACAGGTTTTTGTTTCCCTTTTCTTTCTCTCCTTTCCCCAGATACATTCCTTTTAATTCTAAATTTGGGGTTAAAAATCCAAAGAGCTAAATACTGGGCATTGGAAAGCAAATTAAATTTGCTGTCGGGTTCTTGCTGCCTCCTGGTGGACAATTAACAATCTTTCCATTGAGGCTGGTTTTGGGATGAGTTATGTCAAAAACAAGTTTGTGAAAACGTTTTGGGAATATAATTTTTTGAAATGTGCGTTTCAGGACAAGGATTGGAATGCAATGAGCTGATCTTGAAAACGGAGCCTTGGGTTGTTTCCTTGCATTGATGACCACTATGTATTCACACTTTCTTTTGTCCAAGCTGGACCCTGAATAATTTGGCTGGTGAAAAATCCAGGTCTCCTGCTTGAGGTTGCTCATGGTCTTTGGAGTGAAATCATGGAGCAGATACGGCAGAGGCTGCTGATATCCAGGCATGATTTCATCTCTGAGTCAGTTTAATTCCTAGAAGCAGATTGGAAAGTGAGCAGAATGGGAAAGTGAGCAGAATGTTTCTGGCCTGTGCTCTGCTCTGCAAGATTCCCGGTGGTGTAGCACAGGCTGAGACCAACTGGGATTTCACTCATGTGGTTTTCTCTTCTCTCTTTGACACATGCAGGCTTTGTGCGTGAACTGGTCAAACCTCAAACTGCCCTGGGTGGATCTAGACTGGCTGATCGATATCTCCTGTCAGATAACTGAGCTTGATCTCTCTGCCAACTGCCTGGTGTCCCTCCCATCCGTGATCCCGTGGGGGCTGATAAACCTGCGGAAGCTCAGCCTGGCTGACAATCAGCTGACAGAGTTACCCACTGTGCAGTCCTCTGATGAGATCATTTGTACCAGGTGGGTGCTCCACACAAAGCTGAGCCTGCAGGGAGAGCAGCTCAAACTGGGCTTGAGGGAGGCTGTGCAAGGGGAGAGCACATTGCAGGAGCTTCTTGGTCTGTTTTGCGTCTGCTGCAAGGTGTAACTTAGGATTTGCCCCTCTGCATTCTCAGTGTTCCCAAGTTTGTTGGCAGGACAGTTGTGGGGACTTTTATTCCTGTATTGTCTCATGTTGCCTCTGCTTTTCTCCAGCTCTGGTGAGTCTCATTCCTCTAAGCTGGCTCAGAGTGACATTTACTGGCTCATACCAATGATTTGAACCGCTGTCTATCCAGACCACTTATCTCTGCTCCCTGAAAGGGTTAATTTTCTAATTAGGGTCTTTATGCTTTGCCTCGTGAGGTGCATTTCAGCTGCTTTCATTCAGAACTGAAGCTGTCCTGGTAAAACAGATGTCTGCTGCTGTTTTACTGATGCCTGACTGAGATTGTTCTGTACTCACAGGTTACTCGAGGTCGATGTATCCAGCAACAGGCTCTCCACTCTCCCTACTGGATTCCTACATCTTAAAAACCTTAAAAAACTCATCGCTTCCAAAAACTATATGGAGAAATTATTTGACGAGGAAAACAGTACGTACAGTCCAGTGTTTGGCTTGCATTTCAAGGCTGAGCTGTAGGGAAGAACCCTAAAATGTTAAAATAATGCCTTAAATGGCTTAAAAGCACTCATGCTTATACCAAGGCCACAATGTTTCATGTTTTCCAGCAACTAATTGGATTGGTTTAAGGAAGCTGCAGGAGCTTGACGTCTCTGACAACAGGTTGGTGGAACTTCCAACGGTTTTTCTATACTGCTTCAAGTCCCTAAACATACTGAATGTTTCCAGAAATCAGCTGAAAGTGTTTCCAGATCCCTGGGCCTGCCCCCTGGTAAGTTGAACTGCTCTGACAAAGTCAGAGGCTGAAAAAGCTGTTGAAACAATGCAAAAAAAAATTGACTGTGATGCTTAAAAGTCTGTTCTGTAGGAGTGCCCCTGGCAAATTTGGTTTATGGGTTTCAGATCCAGTCTTTCTGAGGTTCCACCCTGTTCTCACCATGTTGATGGCACTGGTGGCAAAGTTTTAGAAATGTGTCTTACATGGATATATTCATTTTCTCTGTGGTTCATCTGAACAGAAGTATTGTCAGGATCATTTTACAAAACATCCAACTTTCAACAGAGGTACCTTTGCCCAAAGCCATGACAAACTAGAACATCTGTATCCACACCCATCACTGTCACTTTATTCCTCATTTTCACAGGGACAGCAGGGGAACATTATGCTTTGGGGAAGTTCATGGTTGAAAAGCAAATGGGGGTGGGTGATTTTCAAAATAATTTTTGGAATACATTTTGCCCACCAAGAAATTTCCCCAGCAGTTGAGTGCATCTCCTTAGCAAACCCTAGGTGCCTGCATGCCCTGTAATTTATCTAGATCAAGATGTCTGAAGAGACCACCTAGAATTAATTTATTAAAGCTTTTAACTTGTGACAGCTGATGTACCATGTTATTTAAAAAGATGACTACTGCTCTGTAAGTGTGGGGCTTTTTATGTTTTCCAGAAATGTTGTAAAGCATCTAGAAATGCACTGGAATTCCTCCCTGATGCATTAACTGTGTTCTGGAAAAATCACCTGAGAGAAGTGGATTTTTCTGAGAATTCACTGAAAGAAGTTCCATCAGGACTCTTCCAGCTCGAAGTAAGTGCCATTTCTTCATAGTTCTCACACTGTTTTTCCTGACAGTTTTCAGCTTTTCAGCTTTCCCTTTCCTTCAGTGGCTCACTCTGTCTGCAGTTTTGTATTCCCTTCCCCAAACGCCAGCAAAGCCCGATTCTGCCCCTCTCCATCACTAGAGGGAGCGTTTTGCACGATAATTCCCGTTCCAGCCACTGCTGGTTGTCCATCGCTTACATCACATGGACACCTCGTATTTTTCCAATCTAAAAGAAGGGGAGGGAGGCCAACAAACTGGCTTCGTGAGACACTGTTAATCCTGCTCGATGAAAAGGGGCATAAAACCTTTTATATTAACGTGGAGCACATAAAACATTTAACACATTTGACACTGAAGTCTCTGCTGGTAAAACATTATTTCTGTGGGGTATAATTCATTAATATTGTTGTACTTCTGGCAGGAGATAGTTCAGCTGACATTCTGCTTTATCTCAGTTTTTCATGGAGGGAAGGGAGACTTGCTGGATAAACCTGGTTGGAAGCTCTACAGACAACACTGGTTTTCAGTGGAAAACTTGATTTTCAGCCAAATGAAAATGATTGTTTGAGCCTCCACATTATTAAGGGCAGATGGAAGAGCATAAACTTTACAAATCTGAATGGGAACTGCTTTTTGTTTTTTTAATATATTTCAGTTAAATGCAAAGGAGATCTTATGTTTAACTCGGTATTTCCAGCTGAGTCCTATCTGTGTGGTGTTAACTGTATGGTATCAATCAGCCTCACTTGTTTTTAAAATTCATGTCTCTGCTGAGAGGGGAAAAAAAAAGGAGATGTGTAACTTGTATAAATCTTGGAAAGTGAATATAAATCCTGTCCATTTTAGTAGAGATGTTATAAAAAACAATCATAACTTTTCCTTGGTGGTTCATGTTTTGCACTTTGATTTTGTGCTTGTACTGCAAGTGTAAGCCCACTCTGATACCAGCTTGTACAGACACACACATTCATTACGTATATATATAATCCATACGTGGCATCCTATGTTGGTAAATCAGGCTGTTCTTTTCCATTTGGAAAGGTTTCCTCACTGAAAAGTAAGATGTCCTCTTGCATGGGCTGTTTCCAAGTGCATCTGTCAGCAAGTGGAGCAATAATCTCCCCGGAGTGAGTGGTGCTGCTCCGTGCAGAACTTGCTGGGGACAGGGAGGAAATGTTTGCATGCTGGGCAGCACGGACAGGATGTTCTGATGAATAAGATGTACTTTCTTCGTGTTTCTGTTATTTAATAGCCACGCTTAAAAAGCTCTTTCTGTGTGTTTGGTGTTCTCTAACTCCAGGCTATTCCTCTCCTAGGCTTTGGTGTCCCTGAAGCTGCTGGGAAATCAGTTAGTTACGTTGCCTTCGCAGGATAAGTGGAATTGCAAACAACTTAAGTCGCTGGATCTTTCAAAAAACCAGCTTGGGAAGTAAGTGTTTCTTTCAAGTTTTGGCTAAGAAAACAAAAGCTGAAGAAATAACAGCAAACCCAATCCCTCATGTAACACAAAGGGTGTCAGGAGAGAATTAATCACCTGCATAGAAGGCATTGATACCCACATACCATGTCCCCAAGTATATTGTGTGTCTGTGACAGTGATGAATTATCCATTGCTGATTCTTTGGGCATTTAGCATGCTGTATCATTTATTAAGTGGATGGATTATTGATAATGGCAGTTTAATTTCTGAGCATGTAGGAATTTCTTCAGCCCAATGTGTGGTTCATCACTACAAACACAAGTTTGTGGGGAGCATATCTTAACCATAAACCATCTGGCTGGACTGCAGTTATTAGTTAGTGTGGGAGTATTGTTTTGGAAAAAATGAAAAGTCTTTGTTTTTTAAATGCAAGTATAACCAGCTGCAAGTTCATGGAAAAGATTTCCAACCTAAAGGATTCTGTGATTCTAAGACTGATGTGAATAAGGTCGTCCAATAAAAGAGTGACGTTCTTCTGTTTAGAAATTCCAATAAGGATGTTTAACATAGAGAGTTAAAGGTCCTTTATCATCTCCAAAATTACACTGAATTCTGTCATGCTGATATCTTCTCATTTGGGTGCCTGTCCAACACGGTTTTTGGAGTCCTTAGGAGTTCCTGTCTCAGTTGCAAAAGACAAATTATCACTTTTTGAATGTCCCAGTGCATTTCCAGAGTCGTGCTGGTGGGTCATCTTGTCCCAGACTCCCTGGGGAGGGCGGGCAGTGGCAGCAGGTCGGTTCTCCAGCGCTTCTGGTGAAACTCCTTCAGTTTGCTGTTTGACAGCCACTTAACCCTGACACCCATAAAGCTGGGGGTCAAGTGCTCCCGCCCTGGGAGCTGGGAGCACTGCCTTGAGGAGCTCTGTTGATTTGCCAGGAGAAAACCACTGGGCTGGACAAGTGTTGGAGTCTGATTGCACAGCAGGTTTCGATCCCATCTCTCCAGAGCAGGTGGGATCCTGTGGGAGCTGTGAGTGGGGTCAGACTCTTCCCCGTGTAGCTCAGCACCTTTCCAGGATCTTTTCCCCACGAGTCCCTGTTTTGTTTGGCCCACAGGAGCGATGAGGGATTTAAAACAAAGAGGATCCCCTTTTTCACCATGAAGAACAGGGTGCGTGGTGGCCCTGAGGCAGGTAAGGCACACAGTGAATGCTGGCAATGCCAGGTGAGCTGGGAAGCAGCAGGAATCTGCAGTTTGGCTGGAGGGAAAGCAGAGTAAATTCCTCTGCAATTTAAAGTGCAAATGCATTTCATTAAGAGAAAATATGTTCAGAAAAAATGTTTCTAAAGAGGTGATGCAGCTGGTTGGTACCAGCGATATAGAAAGATGGTGTGAAACCTGTTTCTTTTGCTCTTTAGCCAAAGTACTAAGCGGTATGTTGAAGGGAAATTAATCCATAATTATCCCTGTGGCTCTTAGGATTGTTTCTGTTGCTGACTTTGTAAATGGCACATTTTGCCCTGCCTGTGATTTGCACCCTCAGTTTGGGGCAGAGCACGTGAAATCCCAGAGAGAACAAAGGGATATCTGGAGATACTGCACTGCTTCCTGCTCTCTGTGGGATTCATCTGCATTTCTTTTGTTTGTTGTTTTATTTTGAAGCACTTGGGGAGTTTTCTCATTCTGGCAGCCTGCAGAATGCCTGGCTCAAAACATTCCCTGCCAGTCACAGAGTGGGATAAGAGCCGGCATCATCCTGACGCACATCCGAGCAGCCCTCAACTGCTCGTGGGAGGAAGAGGCCCTCCTGCAGCAAATCCTTCCCTCAGTTACTCTGAAAATTGTGCCTGAGGTGAAATTGGTAAATGCACCATGGACAGCCATAGCTGTAGGTTAGGGCTGGAGATCCTCACCTCCCGTTGGCTCCTCTGAGAGATCAGCTGAGCAAGGCTGATCCTGCCTCGTTTTCCTGTCCATGGAAGTGGGGGCTGCTCTGCTGAGTAAGGTGTGTGTGCCCCTTGAGGGGGAGAAGAGGTTGGTCTGTGCTGCTTCACAAGCAGGAAATGGAAATAGAAATGCTGGGACATTGTTGGAATATGGAACAACTGGAAAAAGATTCTGAACCTTGTGGATCTGTGGAGTCTGACATACCCTCAGAACTTTGCTGTGAAGTGTGACAGCAGCATTTCCCAAAGGAGAGGGAAGGGCAGGAGCAGCAGGCAAAGGCAGCTAAAACCAGCTCTAAAAGGGAATTGGTGTCCTAATGGAAATCTCTAGATGCTGCAAACCCAGCATAACTCCCTGCAGAAAGCAGGAGAGGATGGCCTCTGCATCAGTAACACTTGAACAGCCCTGGCGCCTTGCACCCTGGTGCTACCTGGAGCTGCCTCAGGTGGCCTCAGGTAGCAGGGGGCACAGAGCCCACCTGGCTGGTGCCACGGGTGAGCAGCCACAGAGACAGCAAGGCCAGCTCATCCTTTTCTCTCTGTTCCTCTGCCAAGTATAGCTTGGTGAGACGAGAGAACGTGGCCAAGAATTTAAACATCAAGAGAAAACAGAAGCTGGAGTACATCAGCTGCTCACAGAAGTCTCCTGGTGAGGTGGGGGTGGACAGGTTTTCATATGATTTACCAACAAAGCTGTTTACTTAAGTCTAGATTATTTCAAGAGAATAATTCATGGATGCTCACTATACTTGATTGATAAGTCTCAGAATAACTTCTTGCACATGCATATGTGGTGTTGGTAGCGTTTATTCATCCAAAAATACATTTTCAAGATGGGATTTAATTTTTCTACAGTTCTTTAAAAGAAAATTTGAGCTGAAGCCAGAGAAATCATAAATAACTCATGAATACATAATTACAATTCATAAACACCTCAAGCTTGCTTCCAGCATAGTACACTCCTTTCCACCTGGGACTTTTTGGTGAATTCAGAGTATTGCTGCTATTTTAGGAGTTTGCTCCTACGTGTCCAAGAGGGGCTAAATCTGTCTGTGCCTAGGTACCTACTGAAGAGCAACAATGCAAAGTTTAAGTCCAGCGATGAGGCAGAAAGGAAGTGAATTGCAGCCATGAATAGGCCTGCTGTTCTCCTAAAATAATCCCAAAGATGATTTTTAAATTTGAAAACTCAAAGGTGGATTGTGACACCGCCCACACCAGACAGTCCTGTCAGGTATATGAAACACCCCTGCAGACAGTGGGACTCTATCTTTCTCCTTTTCTGATCACAGCTCAGGCTGGAAGTGCTGTTAATATTAGAACTGAGGAGTTTTCTCCTGAACAAACCTCTACCATTTTTCCCCCCTCTTTTTGGCTGAGTCTTATTACAGTTCCTCACGTCTTCTCTGTAAAGGAAGAAGGGCTTGGTGGAAGTGGAACTGCCCCATCCCTCAGGAAGGGAGAGTCTTGCATCTCAGGGAGTTGCTTTGATTGACCATGGAGGCAGCAGATGGTGCTGGTTGTACTTTCCTAATCAGACTCCAAACCTGCCTGGTTTTCCTTCATTTCAGGATGCTCTCTGGTAGATAAATGTGACACCCTCAATACAGCAACACAATCCATGGCTGCTTTTTGTGCTGCTACCCCAGGAGCTATTTCTGGAGTGAAATGATGCTCTTTGGAACTTGCAGAGCTTCCCTTTGTTTGAACCTCTCCGGCAGCAGCAACCCAGCCATGCAGTTGATGCTCTTACTGCTTTGGTTGCTCCCAAAGTACCCAAGATGTTCCTCAGGCATGGAGGAAGTTCCCTGAGTACTCCTATCTAAAACAGAACAGAGGAGCAAACACCAGCATGTTTTAGAGGCAGCATAGGTCAGTCTGTCAGCTGCAGTTTGGATTTTTTTCCCTGTTGTTACTGATTTTGATCCACCATAAATTACTGCAGGATGCAACATGGGGGCCTGAACATAAATTCTGACTGGCTTCTGGCTTTTCTCAGGTAATAGGAGAAAACACGTTGAGAAGCAGCTGTGCCCTGGGTGTGCCCTTTCAGTGCCATGTTAAGAACCACTTGTGCCCCTGGGATGCTCTCTCAGTGCCAGCTGTTAGGCTGCAATAGGAGCAGTTCACAGGATATTTCCATGTATTCAACAGCAGGAAATAAGTTGCCACTCATCCCCTGAGCTGTTTTGGCAGACTTGGAGCTCCTCCCTCAGCACCCCATAAATCCTGGACACTGTCACCTTCCAGCACTGTGACTTTAGGACATTGAGATGTGAACGTTGATGTTTGATTGTCACTGAAGGCCATTTGCTGTTCTGCTCTTGCTTGATGGCGGCCCCTCCCAATGGACATGACCTCATGTCCTGCCTGCAAAGTTCAGGTGAAGCTCTTGGTTCAGAGCCGTGATGCCTGTTTTGTTGCTTCTTTTTTTAAAGGTGCAATTTGTTTCCTGTCTCGTTCCAGGTCCTTTTTTGGAGTTTCCAGCATTTCTGAGTGATTCTCTGGAGGTTCTTTATCTCAACGACAATCAGCTGGACTCTGTCCCGCAGTCCGTTTGCCTCCTGAAAGGTTTAACAGAGCTTTATTTAGGAAAGTAAGTCCGTGTCCTGGAAAAGCTTTGCAGTGTTATTTCCATGTTATTTTAGTGACCAGTCTTCAGTGGAGCCCCACCCCAGATGTCAAGTGCTTTTGAAGTCAGAAAGCTGGAAATAGTCAGCCCCTTGTTAGAACTGTGCCCATGGTTTGCTTTAGATAAGGAGGAGGCTGATCTTTTTGAGTTAGGGAAGATGATCTAATGCTTTGAACACAGGCCTGGGAATCTAATGTGCCTCTAGTTCATTCTGGCTTTTTGCTGTCAGTTTCTGTAATGTTACATTCAATAACTCATCTTTTTTGCCTTTATTTCCTCAACTATCCAGCGAAGATGATTACATTTGTCTGCCTCAGAGGATAAATTGAGGTTATACATCACTTTTAGGATGGAAATTGCTATTAAAGTGCTGAGTAGTCTTATTAAAATGTTAATGGAAGATTTCTGCAAGGATAGAATAGCGTAATCTGAGAGTCCGTGAGAGCAGCTACTTACACACAAAGCCTGGTTGTTGGTAGATTTATTTGTTTTTGTACAGTAACCCTGGTATCCGAGAGCTTCCTCCAGAACTTGGACAGCTGGCTAATCTCTGGCAGCTGGATATCGAGGAACTAAATATCAGTAACGTTCCTGCAGAGATCAGAAAAGAGGGTAAGGCTGATGCTGTGTATTCTTTATTAAATTGAGTGAACATGCAATCAAATCTCTTCCTTTTAATAGTCAAGAGCAGGAGCAGACTGTGAATGCCTGAGCCCTTGTTGGGGTTAACTGGAATTGCACAGGGAAACCTCCTACTCGTATTTACAAATTTGATAGTCAGTGCTGAGCTCTGGATGTAATGATCAATTTAAGACAGATGACAGTTTAAAATGATGGCTTATAAGTGCAGTATTCCATTTGCAGTATGCATAAATTTGGTGGCTTGCTTCCTGAATGTGGATATTTTAGGATATTTAGATGGTCTCTCTAAAGACTGAAGTGTTTAGGATCAGCAGTCACAGTCCCATTGAAGTGACTTCATTGTGAGCTCCTACATTTTTGGATCTATTACAGTGCTGTCTTCTCTTTTTTTTGTGCATTTTAGTCAGAAAATCCTGTGAGAACAAAGCTATTAGGAATTATTCCTGCTCCAGCAGTATACTGTTGAAGCCTCAATCTAACTTTTAACTGGAAACATAAAAGCAGAGGGAGAAACTGAGTATTTTCCAACACTAAATTAGTATTTTACGTTTCCTTTCAGCTTCTGAAGCGCAGGAGCCCAGCATTTGTTTCTCCTTACAGTGTTCCGATGCGGAGCCCTCCGAGCAGTGACCTTTTCTTGGGGTCTCTGTCTCAGGTTTGCCCGCTGGAGGATTCTTTGTTTGCTCTCAGCCCAGAGCGAGCCTGCAGGGACAGCAGGGCTGGAGCAGCTGTGTGTGCAGCAGTGGGGTGTGTGTGCTGTCCCTGGCAGTGTCTGTGCCCGCAGTCCCCAGCCCCTTCTCTCCCGCGCAGGCCCCAAGACGGTGCTGGCGTATTTACGGGCGCAGCTGCGGCGGGCAGAGAAGTGCAGGCTGATGAAGATGATCGTGGTGGGCCCTCCCCGGCAGGGCAAGTCCACGCTGGTGGAGATCCTGCAGACAGGGAAGGTGCCCCAGATGATGCACAGCGAGGCCACCATCCGCACCACAAAGTGGGAGCTCCCCAAGCCCGTGGGGCACAAGGCGAAGGTGAAAAGCGGTCGGAGGTCTGCAGGCCCAGTGGGGTGTGTGGGAGCCCTGCAGGGTCCGTTTGGGCTGAAATTGTCCCTCTAGAAAGAGCAGTTCCCATTACCTCACGAGTGGTGTGGTTTTAGACCAATTGCAATTCTGTTTCATTTCCAGTTGGTGCTTAGAGGGCAGTTCTGTTTTCCTGACTAAAGACAGCTGACTAGCCTGAGGTTCTAGCTCTCCCACCTTGAGTGGACACTAATTTTGAGAGAGTGCTTTAAATCAGCTTCTCTGCAGCACTGTCCTTTCATTTGGGACATCAGTACCTAAAACTGGACTTCCTTGATATCAGAACTGTCCTAGGTGGGGAGTGTGGGTGGAAGGTGTGATCCAGGGATGTCTAAGGCATGTCTTAAACACCCAAATCTCAGATGGCTCATCCATGGAGTGTGTCATACTGAACTCATTTGGGGAGCACTGATTTAATCCAAGCATTTGTCGGTGGCCCTGTCCCCTGCCTGCAGAGTAGCCCAGGGGTTAGAGGATGCAGAATTGGTCCTGAGGTCTTGTCAGAGCTGAGGGGGTGCAAACACAATTCCATCTTCACAGATGTGAGCCGTGACCACCAGACTGTTTTGGAAAGGGGGAAGGAGCCTGCTGAGTTCAGCTGTTCCACAGCAAAGAGTGCCAGGCCAGAGACAGAAAGAAAAGAGCAACACAGGCTGACTCCTTGAAGGGTAGACTTCAGTGGGAGAAGGGATTTGTGCATTTTGTATTGAAGAGCAGTTGAATAAAATAAAAGTGTAGACAGCACCAGAGACCTGGAGTGGGATCAAGACACTGAACGGGCTTTTGTCCCTATCTCTGAGTCCGTCTGTCCACACACACACTCACAGCTGAAGGTCTTTTGGATGAACAAAGCAGTCCTTGTGCTGCTTAGGGCTTGGTTTCAACAATATGGAAGTTCTTCCAGCTGTTTTTGGGAGACTTCACACGGATTGCACAGAATCAGAGCCCTGCTGAGCTCCTGGCTGAACTCTCACAGGGTAACTTCCATGTGGGATCAGTTCCCTCAGCAGAGCCCACTGGATGTTAAGTGATGCTCTGAGAATGGTGGCTGAAGGAAGGTTTGGTTTTGTGTGCGGTCTCAGGGGTTTTGACTCTCCAGGGCCAAGTGATTTAGGTGCAGAGCTTCCCAGGTATGCAGGTACTTCCTGCTGCAACTGGGAGCCTGAATTCCAGTGAAGCAGAGAGCCAGGCTCCCTCTTAGTGCTGTCACGGGGCTGCACAGAGGAATGGCTGCAGGGACACTGGGAAGAGAGCCAGAGCTGGAGAGGCCTCCATTTAAGCATTCCCGCAGAAACCAGTGAGTCTTGCTCACAATAATTGTGATTCTGGCCCGTCTCTGGCATGGCACAGACATCAGAAGCCTGGGAGCACCGTGTAGGAGGTGCTTATGGGAGGCCTGAGAAGCTTCCCATCTCCTGAGCATCTCCCTTCTGCTTGGCTCAGCTCAGTCTGAGCTCAGTGGAAGTGATTTCAGCAGGGGTTTCCTGTTCCCCACAGCAGTGGCAGATAAGCAGCTTCAATGGTCTTGTCGAGCGTGGCACAGGCAAGGATGAAACAGTTTCTATTACAAATGCAGTGAAATGCAGGGCTCAGAATGAGACCCTTGTTTGTACTGGAGAATCCACAGCATGAACTGGAGTTTTACCAGCATCAAGGGCACCTCTATCGTTTTAGCAGCCAGTAATTAGTCTTGATTTCCTGTGGGGAAGTGGTAGCCATGCTTAACAATTGCTTGTTGATTTATCTTTCCTGGAGGCACAATTAGGACATTGAACCCCTTCTTGTGTCATACATTATGCAGGCGTAGGTTTATACTTCAGCTATTATCTCCCAGTGATTTACTGCCACGGTTTGATTTGAACACTTCTCTTTGTCTAAGTAGGTTGATTCAGTGGAGTTCAATGTCTGGGATATCGGAGGCCCAGCGAGCATGTCTACAGTCAATCAGTGTTTCTTCACAGACAAAGCATTGTACATAGTGGTCTGGAACTTGGCACTGGGGGAAGAAGCTGTGGCAAACTTACAGTTCTGGTTGCTGAACATTGAGGTAAGAAGTCACTGGTGGGCTCTGGGATATCTATTTATCAAGTAGCAGCTCAGCACGCAGATATGTGATATTGCAGATTCTTTTTGCTCTGCTTTTAAAAGCTCCCCAAGCTATGAATTTTGCACAGCATTTGGAATTCATTTTCCATTACGCTGTAGGCGTATCGCTATATTTAATGGTTTAAATTTATCATTTGCTTTGTTCTCCCTCACACACAGCAGAGAACGAAACAAAAGCTGATTTATAAACCCTTGCTAAGTAAGGCTGAACATACTTATTTTGGAATTAGTGTTTGACCACACTGTGCTCCAAGGGGGGTTTGAAGCATTTTCTTTCTTGTGTGAGTTAGGCACACATTAGTCTTGAGGTTACATTTTTAACACTTTAGATTCAGGTAAGCTAGAGAGTATTTCCAAAACAGCTCTCATTTACTCAGAGCTACAGTGAATTCATTGCTGTGGATTGATTTTTGTAACACCATTTTCATAATTGTTTGTAACTCTTTATTATCTGATAATTATTTTAACATTAAATGCACAAAAACGGGTGCCTTTCGAAAAACAAATATCTTATAATTATCGAAATATTAATGGTCAGCAGCAGTCAAAAACCAAAACTAGGTAACAAAGCTGAAAGGAAAATTATTATATTTCAAAAATATATGATGTGTCCTTAATACATCGCAGCAAGCAACAGTAACAACAGGAAAAATGCAGAGAAATATGATCATGATGGTTAAAAGAAGGGAAAAATGAAGAGGGTGGTATGTAGACATGATGAGGAAAGGAGAAAACTACAAGAGAGTTTTTGTTCATGATCCTTTACAATAGAAATGGGAGAGAACAAGTGAAATTGCAGCTTTGAAGCAAACAGTGGGAAGTATCTTAAACACACTGGCTAACTTGTGGATTTTACTGGAAATACAGTAGGCTGGGGTACCAGAAATTGGAAGGACAGACTGGTGAATGAAAACTCCATCAAGTGCTGTTAATTCCGAGATCCTCCTTGATGCTGAGGAAGTCAGTGAGCTGCAGGCTGCTCGGTACTGGGAGAACACACTGAGGAACACCTCTCCGTCCTGCCTTGTGCTCTCCATGAGCCTCCAGGCAGCAGCAGACTGGGCCAGGGGGCCCTTTGGTGTGGCTTGGTGCAGCCACCACTCCTGGGCTTGTTTGGTGTCACTCAGGGCGGGAGATTTCAGTGGGCATCATGGGTGGGAAATGGATTGCCTGCAAAGAAGGAAATCTCTCTGCTTCTGGATATTCTTCCATGATCAAAATAATTTGGATGGGCAAGTGATGCCTGCTTAAGCCTGTGCAGTCCCATTGTATTTGGCAGCATTTTCCCTGAGATCTGGATACGTTCCAGGGTCGTAATGCAGTCATGGAAGGGTTGGAGGAAACCACGAGGTCACCTAATCCATTCCTTTGCTGTGATTCAGGATTAAGTAGATTGAGACTCCTAGAAGAGAGACATCCTTTTTCAGGATGTCAGATCTTCTGGCTGCAGGTTAAGTTAACTTTGTCTGGGCAGACATTCTTCCCTTTATTTCACTAACTCACAGCAACTCCCTTTATGTTAAACCCTGATGTAAAAACCCAAAGTAGCAGTTTCCTGCTCTGCAGTAGCAGGAGATGATTAAGCCATGCTCTGCAGAACTTCTGTGATACCCAGATCACATATAGCTGTTGTCAAGCTGCCACGACAGGTTGCCTTCATTTTAAGAATATATATATTTATTCCATTTTATTAGTATCTGTGACTCCCTCCTCTTAAATATAACACTTTTCACCTGTCCTCTCTGATGCAATCTGGATGAGGTCACTGTCAGTGTTTTCTCATGCAGGCCAAGGCTCCGAACTCAGTGGTGTTGGTGGTGGGAACACATCTTGATCTGATTGAAACAAAATTCCGTGTGGAGAGGATAGCAACCCTGAGGGCATATGTCCTGGCTCTGTGTCGCTCTCCCTCTGGATCCAGAGCAACTGGCTTCCCAGATATCACCTTCAAGCACCTGCAGTAAGTACTTGTGCCTTTGTGAAGTTCAGTCACTCACTCTTTATTTTATGACACTTTCAACAATTTTGAGATACTTGATCTCCTTGGCAACAGAACCAATTTAGAGACTCGTCAGCATTGCATTTCGTCTATTTTTGACTGAGATAATGTATTATAATGAGAGAGAAGGTCAGTGTTGCTCAAGGGGCTGATGATGAGTCTGAGAGCTGGAAGCGCCAAAGTCATGACCTTGACCAGCCTGTTTACTGCTCCCCCTTCACTCAGGTTTCTCACTGTTTAATGGTGACACATTAGTCACAAGGGGGGAAGGTGCAGATTGACTAATTAATGCTGTGAGAGCGTGACTGTCACAGGGTGGGTGCCAGGGGCTTTGCTGTGTGGAGCCTGTGGGTGGTACCTGATGTGGGAACACGGCTCACACGGCACTGTCAGCTGGGCAAGGAGGGCTCAGTCCCCTGATTTCCTGGCAGTCCAAACCTGTGCCATCCATCTCCAGATGTCACAGCAGAGGCTTGGGGCTGCCTAGTGCATGGGTGTCACTCAGGCCACTCAGTCTGACACCGCTCCAAGAGAATGCCCTTGGGAAGAGGAGGCTCCTCGGGCTGGGAATGAAGCATGTCTGTGAGCCAGGGGCTGAACGTGGATGCGGCAGCCTGGCAGCAAACAACGTGAAAATGCCTCTGCCCTGGGGCAGGAGCAGGTGGCAGCTGGCAAGTGAGGAAGGGCCCTGTGATGTCCCCAGCACTTCCCATCTGCTGCCTGGCAAAGGCATCAGCCGACCTCCCACACACTGCTCAGCAGGCACTGTCAGGCATCCCAGGCACTGTCAGGCATGCCAGCCAGCTCTTCCCCATTAGAAGGAGCACCAGGCACCCACTGTGAGGCTTAAAATCTCACCGTGAGAAGGAGAAAACTTTTGTGCTTGTGTCACCTCAAGGCTCTTTTCCCATCATCTCTGAACATCACAACACAATCTCGATTGTTCTTTCTCAAGGGGGCTTTCTTTCACCCTGACAGGCATCCTGAACATTTCTCTTCGGCTTCCTTTCCTCTTGCCTTTCTTCCCAGCCTGATTTCATACATCCTTCCTCCTGTGCCTCTCCACACCCCATCGTCCACCTGGAATATGCATGGTATTAGGCTCTGGGGCTGGAGGAGTGCGAGGAGTGTGAAATCCTTGTGTAGCTGACCCCAGGTGCTTCCATCAGTGGTCGGGGTCATCCAGCATCCCGGTGAGCTGCACACTTCCCAGTGCCACAGAGGGCTGAGGTTTAAGATAAAAGGATATTTCATTAGAGAAGGATTTTCTGTCTGCCATGGGAATATGTGTAGGATCAGTTAGAAAGACCCTTTGTTGGGGAAAGTGGAATGGGACTGTTCTTATCCAGCCCACAAAAAGATTAAAACTAGTAGGAGTTGAAGGGGGCAGGTTTTTTAGCTATTAAGGAGATAATGAAGGGCAGCTTTTAGGATCTAAGCATCAATTCCCAGATTGCAGGATCCAGCTGATCAAGGACCGGAATGAGGGTGGGAAAAGGTGTCTGGTAGTCATCATCCTGCCTCTTTGATCTGAGGCAGAGAGGACTGGACTTGTCTCCAGAGGCTGCTGGGGCACAGAGTTTTCCTCCTCCCCACAGCCGCTTCCAGGATGTCTGTGGCTCTGCAGAGTCACAGAGGGATGACTTTGGTCAGGCTGCCAGAGTTGTCCCCAGACATCACAGTGCACAGGGGACAGCAGTGCAGTGAGTGAAGCAGGCAGAGCAGAGGTTGCACTAATACAGATGTGGCCTAATACATCTTTTCCAGACGACTCCGTGTTCTCTCCAAAGTATTCTAAAAATACTCCCTGACAGCCTTCCTCCCATTCAGCTGACACAGGAAATTTAAAGTCAGTGATAAGGGAAAGTGAGCCTGGAAAGGAAGCCAGTGTGCTGATAAGGTTTGATAACCTTCCCCCTTGCATGACTTTTGCAGTGAGCTCTCGTGTAAGACTCTGGAAGGCCTCGAGGGACTGCGGCAGCTGATTTTTCATGTCACTTGCAACATGAAGGATGTTGGCAGCTCCATTTGCTCCCAGAAACTTGCAGGGAGATTGGTGAGAACTGGGCTGTCTTGGTGATCCTTGCCAAAGCAGGGCTTCTGGGAGGCTTGGGAGGTGAACTTCAGGAGTTATTGATGGAGTAAAGGGGTTGACGCAGGAGCCACGTGAATATTTAAGGTGGCAATCTGGCTTTGGGAAAAGACAACAGTAAAAGATCCCTGTGAAAGGAAGATGGCAGCCCGTTCATCCCTTGCTGGCAGATACTGATCCTGCTGGTTTTCTCACGTGGCTTGCAGATACCAAGGAGTTACCTCAGCCTTCAAGAAGCTGTCCTTGCAGAACAGCATAGAAGAAGTCAAAATGATGATGTGCAGTATTTAACAGACAGACAAATAGAGCTGATGATCGAGCAAACACCTGGAAATGACATCAAAGACTATGAGGACTTGCAAACTGGTAGGTTAGAGCAGACAAGTAATTTCTTGGAAATTAATATGTATGTCCAGTTGAAATATTCCACAAATAATAAGTACAAATTCCACCAATGTAGAGGTCACTTTGGAAATGGTCAGATATAAAATTAGTAGTGGGACTTTGGGGACAGGGCTGGGAAGTTTCTAAGGTGGTCTGAGGTTACTGATTTTTTTTTTTTTTTTTTTGACAAGCTGTGTCTCATTTCTAGTCTGCAGAGAACTGCATTTCTAGTCTGTGTAGAGTGAGGGTTGCCATAGTTTCAAGTCTGGCTTCTCTGTAGGGCCCCAATCTTGCGATCTTTACGGAGGCCTTGCTCTGCAGGAGGCAGGGAGAGCCCTTCCCTGTGAGGATGACAGGAGGAGGGTGAAGGGGATGTGTCATGGGGACAGAAATACTGGCTGTGAAGAAGTGAGATGTGGGTTTTACAAGTGGAGTGTCAGATAGCAGCACTCCTCAGATAGATGTTACTCTCTTGGCTTGGCTGCATGCTGATTGTATCTGGAATGCATAAAACTGCCTCATAGTCTTACTCTTCTGCACTGTGGTTTCCTAGTGCTGTTGTATTGCTAATCCCCAATTCTTCACTTTTTTGCAGCCATTAATTTTCTCATAGAAACAGGGACACTACTGCATTTCCCAGACACGAGCCACGGCCTGAGGAACCTCTACTTCCTTGATCCTGTCTGGCTCTCAGAGTGTCTACAGAGGATTTTCAACATCAAGAGCTCCAAGTCTGTAGCTAAGAATGGAGTCATCAGAGCAGAGGACCTCAGGATGCTGCTGGTTGGGACAGGTTTCACCGAGCAGACTGAAGAGCAATACTTCCAGTTCTTGGCCAAGTTTGAGATCGCCCTGCCTGTGGCCAATAACAGGTATGTTGATAATTAGAGAGGTTCAGTCAGGCTGGAGAAAAATGGCCATTTAGTCAGTGGATATTAGAAGGCTTTGCCACTCGAAGTGGTTGTCTTGACAGGGTTCTTGTGCCGAGAAAATATCTGAGAGCATTCAGCAGTGTCATGGAAGGCGCCCATCCATTTGGGCTGTATTTCCTGAACTGAGCATCCTCTGGGCCAAACCAGCCCCTGTGAAAGCTTTCCTAGAGCAGTCTTTGTCCACTGGGTGCATTGAGGCTGGTGACAGGCTCAGCCACCAGCCTGGAGGGGCAGTGACACTGCCAGGGATGTGGCCACGGGCAGGTGGAAGCTGTAAGGGCTCAGCTGGTGCAGCTGCAGCCTGGAGAGGATGTGAGGCCACGGCTGCCAGACCTGAAATATAGATGGGCTGGAGTCATCTGCTTCCAGTGAGAGATCCTCCCTTCAGTGTGGCAGAAAACTTTGGGTAATCAATAACTGTGTCAGCCCGGAAAGCAGCAGCATTTTATTCCTGGTGAAATCGGGAAAGCGTAGCCGCAGCAGCAGCGTGATTTACTTGATTTTTAACCTCAATAGGTGTCGATCAATAGTTTTCCTAGAAATGGTCTAAGAAACCTCATTCTCTTTAAATGTTAATGAGTCCTCCTCCCCTCTGCCCCCCAATCCCTTTTCCTCTGGGCAGAGTTCCCTGCGATTTTTCTCTCTCCCATCTGCTTGGCGACAGCCTGTTGTTGGGCTCGCGGTGAGCCCAGAGCTGTGTTGCACTTTTGATGTGGCATTTGCATTTCACTTCCTTGCCCTTGCAGGACAGCTCGGCTGCACCGCCCTGAGCCTCTCGGGAGCTCTGAATGCCAGCACAAGTGCAGCATTCTCTGTGCTGTCATTATGCCTGTCACTTATCCAGTCCCGGATGCCAGCAAATTTTCTCAGGCTTAACACAGATAAAGCAGCAATGTTTCTGCTCAGCCCAAAATGCCTTTTGGACTCCTTGTCACTATCTGCCATTTTTCACCGAGGCAATTATATTGTCTGTGCCTCGGGAACAAGGAAACTGCTTTTTCGTGGCCTGCCCAATGTTTTTCTGAGTGATCCAAGCCACATTAGCAGAATATTCTTCCCACTGACGGGCTGTAGCTATAGCAGGTTGGATTAATTTAATGTACTAGCCAGACACAGAGCAGTTATTTGTTACTGTGCTGCTGCAATTATTGTCTAGATTGCCAGATAGGGTTTCTGTGCAGTCAGTAAGAAAGCAGCTGCCAGTTTCTGTTCTGAAAGGGTGGAGGGGGGCATGTTTCACATATTTTCAAAATTTGCATTGGCTGTTGTTCAAGAGCGTCGAATCACCATCTGTGTTATAATCCATTAGATAGTGTGGCCCAGAAGGGCCTCACTGGCCCTTCTTACACTCCTAGACCTTTTCTTGGATGTGCTGAGGGAAATTTACTGGCTGTCTGATGATGCATCCACTACTTTTATAGAGAGAGAAGTTAGTTTAGTTTGTTGCACTCCACTTCCCTGCCTAAGGTGCATGTAACTTAGCTATGTTCTGCTTCTTAAAATAAACTTAAAAGCGTGACCATTCTTACTGCAATTTATAATTGAAACTTTAGCCAGTTTTACATTCCAAAGATGTTTCATGGAATAGATAATTTGATCACATAGTATGTCATCACGTGTTACATATGGAGAGAGCTGTTGTCTAATGGTGGCTGTGTTTTCTGAGCTGATACTTCAGATTTTACAGAATTCTGCAGCTGCCAGAGAGAAAACATGAGAGGCTTTAAAGCAGTGGATTCTGACCCAGCATTAGTTCTGGTTGTGTCTAGTCCCTGCCCGTGTTATTTTGGTCAGGTCTCTTGGCCACGTGCCTTGTTGCTGTCGTTGTGCCCGTCAACGATGAGCCCCAGATGCCAACACATTTTCTCAGGCTCAACACTGATAAAACAGCAGTGTGTCTGCTTATAAGCAAATAACATTTTAGATTGTGCAGACGTCCTGGGATGTGTTTGGTACAGAAGAGTATCACTGACATGAGATTTACTGGCAAGTATTGAAAGTCATAAGCTCATGGTTTTCAAAACAGTTGCAGTGTTTCAGGACGTTTAATTTCCCAGATACAAAAGATCAGGACGAGTGAATATTCTGGGCTTACTGGGAGATCTGAAAATGATTTGAAAACGTTGTGGTTCCCTACACCAGCATAACTCAGTTACTGCTGACTGGTCAGGCACAGATAACATCAAGTCTCCTTCAGACTTGGGCAAAGTACCTAATAATCTGATTGCAGAGGAATCCGAGCTAGACAAGTGGTTTCTCTGCTGGCAACAGCCTGGCAAAGTGAGCTCTTGCTTTAGGGATTTGGCAGGGATGTGGCAGGGATCCACCAGCTGCAGGATGGAGCAGCAGGAATCCCTGTCACACTGACCCATGAGATGCTCTCATGCTGGGGCTTGGTTGAGGCACAGCAGCCCAGTCCCTGCAGCCTCCTTTCCCCACATTCTGGGCTTACAGACCCCGAGCTGCTGGAGGTTGTTTTTGCACTGATCTCCTGTTCCACAGCTGTAATTCCCTGCTTACTACCAGGGCAGAGTAGTACCAAAAAAATGAGTCCTGACATCACAGCTGTTGTAATGACTCTTATATTTTAATGCATTTAATTTGTGAGTACACAAATGCTCATTACATCAATTTTAGCCCTTTGCAATAGCCCTGGCTGAATTATGTAATGTCTGTTTTGCCTCTGCTTGCTTCCATAGTGTAAATTAATTTCTCCATGTATTGCTGCAGCGCTTTAGTCTAAAAGCTTTTTTATATGCAGTAGGCTGTGCCATTAAAAATCTCTTTGGAGCCTGAATCGCCCTATTATCTGGTAACAATGTACTCACTGTTAAAAGCTGTAGCTAAAATCTGAGCTGTTGAATTTGATGTGTTTCAGCTACCTCCTCCCTCATCTGCTCCCTACCAAGCCGGCGTTAGATATCCACGGGCTCTGCCACCAGACCACAAACACGGTCCAGAGGGTTTTCAAGATGAGTTTTGTCCCCGTTGGCTTTTGGCAAAGGTTCATAGCCAGGATGTTAATTAGCCTGGCAGAGATGGACCTCCAGGTAGGTTACTGTGTCTGTCTGCAAACAAAAGCAGACAGCTAAAGTGGTTCAGTGTAAGTGGGATGTCTCTTCACATCCTGCTCGCTTCTGTCACAGACCTCAGTAACATTATTTGAGTAAACAGGGGGAGACGAGGCTCTGCACTGAAAATCTGAATCTGTTTTTACAGTAGGTGTCATGGAGAACAAAAAATTGGCACTGAGGGAAGAAAGCTGAGTTCTCCACAGCCTCTTTATAACGTGATCCCCTGGAAGGTCTCAGTTCCTCCAGCATCTTCCAATTACAATTAATTGGAGTTCTGCCTGCGGCTCTTGTCCACGACCATTCCACCAGGCCAGACTCCCTCACAGCTTTGCCAGAGGAGATCTGGAATAGCTCCAGCAAAGCCAAATATCTGAATCTCTGTGGGTTTAAATGGGAAGAAAATTACAGGACCGTTGCTTTCATGAGGCACCCCGTTAGTGCAAGTGCTGTGAGTGACATTAAAGTAGTGTTTGTGAGGTTCTGAGAGCTGAGTGAATTTTGATGTTGTTGCAGATGTGTTTGCAGCAGTTTCTATCTGAAACAGTAGTAAATACCTGCAAAATATTTATATTACTGCTCTGGTATCTTCTTAGCAGCTCTTCATTAAGCTATGGTCTGTCAGTGATATACAGAACATGGAAAACATCATACCTGTTTTTGGAAGTTCCTCTGTGTTCCAGGCTCCTGAAACCACGTAATAACTTCACCTCTTTTAACGGGCTGTCTTGGCAACCCCTTGCTTACATCCTCCTGTGCACTACATAATCCTAGAGCACCTTTCCTAGGGGCTTCATCCAGTTCCTCATGAAGGGAGTGGAGGGGATGCCAGGCGTCAGACCTGTCTGCAGGCAAATAAATGTTGGAGCAGTGAGTACAGCGGAGTCCTGCAGATTAACTTCTTGGTTTTAAAACAGAAATACATTTTGCTCTAAGTGCTGGTTTGAAGTGTCTTGGAGAAGAGCCATCTTCCTCCCACTAAAACAGGTGGAAAAGTTAACTCTCTGCATTGAGGACAGACTTCATCATTCCCTAGAACATTCAGTACTGGAGGTTTATAAGACTTTTGTGAATGCAGAATAAATACGGCAAATGTCACAGTTGTAGAATTAGCTTTGTGCACTGATACGAAATTGTTCTTTTTTGAGTGGCATGAAAAAGATTTCCACTGTGGAAAAACCAATTTTACCACATGTATTTCCATTCCATCGCAAAATTTTATATGAGCACAAGTCACTTTTACTGGAAGAGGTACAACAGCACCTGTGAAAGCCAAAAAAAGAAATCATTTTCTTGCTTGATTAAAACATCCTTATGAGAAAACTTCTGCAGTTTAACGATTTTCATGCTTTTCTGCTTGTTTCAGCTCTTTGAAAACAAGAAGAATACCAAGACAAGAAGCAAAAAGGTGACCATCTACAGCTTCACAGGCACCCAAAGGAACCGCTGCAGCACATTCCGAGTCAAAAGGACTCACACTGTTTACTGGCAGGAAGGTCTGTTCGTTACCTTTGATGGAGGCTATCTTAGGTAATTTGTGTTCATAATGCAGCATGTGTGACAGGGGACTAATAGAGTGTATGAAACACATCAGCTGAATGGAGATGAATGGGCCTGACCCAGGCTATGTGCTCACTCATCAGGAGAAGAGGAGGCTCTTCTAATGGATGTAACTCATCTGGTAACAACTGCTGACAAAAATGACAAATAACTGATTATTTGGCAGGTCTGAATGTATCAACCTTATCTGTTACTGCAGCCACAAATTGAAAGAGGCCTGAGAAGAGAAAGCGAAATGCGGAGCAAGGCTCTGGCAGCTTGAAATCGTGCATTTTCACATGCAAAGATTTCCTAACCTCAGTGAGTTTTCCACTGAATCCTAAAAACTTCACCAGTGTGTGGCAGTAATCCAGGTCAATGGAGGTGCTTCTGTGCAGCAGGGACTGCGGACAAGTGCCTCAACCTGGCCAAGGCAGAATGTCTGCTGGCTGCAAGCCTGGGGAAAACCTCGTATCCATGTTGTTTCACAAATGCAGACATTTAGGACTTCTGCTCCTTCAGTCCCTGGCAATACAGAGAGGAACCATTGGTGCTGTTGCATGGTTGGAGGCCAGAAGGAAACAGCGACTTTTCCAAATTTCCAAGCTCGGTAGAGACTTGAACTGCAAACCACAGGCTGGAATCCTGAATTCTGGACTGTGGTAGTGGTCATGCCGTTACCGCCCCGTGTATCTCAGGGAGTTACACTTTCATGGGAATTGTGCAAAAATTACGTTCATAAACTTTTTGTAACGGTTTCTGGAAATACCATTATTATTCCACTGGAATTTTGTTACTGAGTTTACAACTCCCAATCTTCCAGCATTCTGTACAGGGCATTTTTGTCAAAGCTCTCCAGCATGCTCAGCTCTCTTAGGCCACAGTTTTCCCTAGGCCTGACCTTCTATAGCACTTACCCTTTGTGAGGAGCTGGCATTTCTGTGCAAGAATTCTCTTCTCAAAGTCGTTTTCAGAACAGAGTGAGTTGAAAATCACCCTCCAAGCTAGATTGCTTTGTGTTTCCATGACTCATGAACTGTGTGTTATTATGTAACTCAGGTTTCCTGCCAGAAAGAAAGTTTGTTGATACTGATACTTCAGGAAAGCTTCACAGGTCTGTCTTTTGGCTTTCTCACACAGCGTCGAGTCTTCTGATGTGAACTGGAAAAAGAAAAAAAGTGGTGGAATTAAAATAATTTCCCAGTCAGAAGTGAGAGACTTTTCAGCCATGGCATTCATCACGGATCATGTCAACTCTTTGATAGACCAGTGGTTCCCTGGTAAGAGAACAGCTGTAATTTTCTGTGCAGTGTTACATCTTTTCAACAGAGGGTTCTTTGACAGAGCTCTCCAGGTGCACAGCCTTGTGTGTTAATTGAAGACCCCTCAGGCTCTGACAGTCTCAGGCCAATAACACTTGATAAAAGCTGATAAACCTGCAGACAGATCAAGATTAGTTGCCAACACCCTTTGGTCTAGACATTGTGTCTTCCAGTCTGTCTGTCACAGCAGCACAGGTGAAACATTGCAGTTCAAACAGGATCTGTAGGAGTTCAACAGACTTGTCTAGTGCTTGTAGTAGGGGCAGGATTTGGCCCAAACTTGGTGCTGTCACTTGAAGTAATTTTGGCATCAGCTGAGGTGATTTGCCCATCATTTCTGACTTTCTATTACAAAATCCTGATGTGAGAGCTATGAGTGAATGTTGTACCAAGGACTCCATGCCAAGGTAACTTCCTTGACTCCTGCAGCTGCTTTTCTTGTGCTCAGCACAGATCCTGCTGTTACCCAGCAGGCTGTTTGCAACCCCAATACTCTTCGTTTGAAACCAAAACAAAATCTGAAGTGCTCTTTGTCATCCTACCCTAGTCTAGAAAGCAGTGCCAAAGTCTCTTAATTGGAGGCTCTCTGAAGGAAGCAGTGATGCACTCTTACATACTCACGTTCTACGTGTTCTGAAGATAAAAGAACATTTTATTTGCCTTTGGATTAAAATAATGCTAAAGTTAATCAGTGAAGCTTGAGAAGAGCCATGACTTCAAAGGCTGCAGGCCGTGTTCACCCTGACTAATTATGGGCATTTAACAGAGCCTGTCACCACAAAATCTCTGTAGTTATGGGAGAGGTGTGAACCTCCCAAAGGCTTAGTCGTGATAGAATCTACATTTCTCCTGGAGGGGCTGAACACATTGCCCATGAGGGAGCCCACAGGACCTGTGTTCCCAGCCTGGGTGCTGCAGGTGAGTGCTGAGCCTGAGCTCAGTATGCTGTGCCTGCCAGCCTGCTCCCAGCCCCATTCCCACCTCAAGCCGTCTGGCAGTTTGCAGTCTGGGAAGAGACAGAGACACTCAGCAAGTAGAAGCTTTATTCACATCCAGTGCTTTATTCACATCCTTCTGATTTCTGCCAATCCTGAGTACATTTGCCTCACAAGCCTGTGCATTACCTGTGACCAGAGCAGGATGAGTGTTGGGTTATAACCACAATCGTGTCTCCTCAGCAGTGTCCCTGTATACTTTGCAAAGCTATTTTCTATTCCAGTCAATACCCTGCAGCAAGCTGCTGCTGTGTGAGCGTGACCATTTCCAGCCAGTGGATCCAGGTCGTGCTGTGGACGTTGGAATGCACTCGGGGCTGTTGTTCCTTCTCAGCTGGTGTGAATGACGTTGTTTCCTGTTTGTTTGCTCTCTCTGAAGCCCTCACAGCCACGGAGAGTGATGGCACCTTGCTGATGGAGCAGTATGTGCCCTGCCACATCTGTGCAGCTGCCAGGCCGGAGCAGGGCGAGGCTGGTGAGAGGGCAGAGGACGTGCAGTACTTCAACATGGAGGATTGTGTCCTGACTGCCATTGAGCTGGACTACATCACGTGTCCTAACCACCCTGACATCCCTGTGTCTCTCCAAGAGCTGGTCCCAGAGCTTTTCATGACTGATTTTCCTGCCAGGTAATGTGTGATAGACTTTCATTGAGTTTCAGTGTACCTGTGTGATATAGTTGGGCCCTATTCCTAGTGGGCCCTGTTAGAGGGACGTACTGACCACAGGAAACAAATCCATCTGCTCTCAATCCATGCTCTGGCAATTCATCCTGAACTGCACCGCTGGTGTTCAGCAGCTTGCTTAGACAATAGCTGTGTGCTGACCGAGTCATCACACCGGGGATCCTTTGAGATCACTGTGGTGCAACGTGAAAGTCCCTTTTTAAAGCCACAGCTGTCCTGGATTGCCCAGAACTCTGGACAGAACTTTCTGTAGTTGGAACCTTTCTGAGATCCCAGAAAAGAAGATTTTAATGTGGCAGAACTAAAAGGAAGTGCTGCTGCATCACAAGATGGGCACTGAAATGGCCTTAATTTTGTAAGGGCCTGTAGGTGAGTGAGTTTATGGACACCACAGGATTCCCACTGAGCTGGGGCTCCTGCTCAGCTGAGGGCTGCTGGATGTGTTGGGTGTGTGGCAGCTCTGAACAGCTGAAGGAGCTCTTCCCTACCCATTGCAGCACTGCCAAATCTTTAGGCTGCTTTACTGCATTCCCAGATGGGCTCAGTCTTACACCCCTTATTACTCAGTGTGCAGAGCAGGAGACCTGAGAGCAGGCAGGGCAGGAGAGCAATGTCCCTTTTGGCTCCTGCTCTCTCAGACTTCTGAGTGCCCAATGCAGAATCACGAGACCTCTAGAGCAGACTGTCCTGTCGGCTGCTGTCAGAGCTCTCTGTGCTCTCAGTGGCCCCTGTTGCTTTGTTGGGGTCATTTTTCTGGGCAAACACCCCACCAGCTTGTCACACCAGCCCTCCTCACACTGTTATCTCCTGCAGATATATTTGGCGGGTGTGAGGTGAGTGGAGATGTTTGAAGTGTGAACAGCTGTAAAAGTAGTCTCTGGGAGAGTGGGGAAATGATGAATTGCAGCCTGGGAACACTAAGCTGATTTGAATAATCAGGTTTCAGAGTGTGGAGCTGTTCGTAAACATCCTGTCCTGCCTTGGTGGAAAAAAGAGGAACAGGAGGTAAATGAAGCAAACTAAATCATTAATACTGATAAATAGCACAAATATCAGTACCTGTGTCATCTGCTTGGAAAAGGAGCTTATGTGCTTTCCAGATCTGTTCGATTCTTGTGGGATAAATTAGTAAAAAGCCTTTCGTGCTTCTTTGCTCAAATTACTTTTTTTCTGTGAGAAATCTGTTTTACAGTGTGAGCCAGCATGGAGTGCACTGAGGTGACCAAGGCAGTTTAGGCGATCCAGTCCTCTTGGTAGATAAGGCAAGAACCTGTTAGGCATTTGTGAAAATGGAAATTACATTAAAAACATGAATTTACAATGTCTTTGAAACTTTAATTAAAAACCCCCAATTTCTGTTTGGCAGACTGTTCCTGGAAAATAGCAAACTGGAATGCAGTGAAAATGAAAACAACGTTCTTGGCCAGGGTGGAAGTGGAACTGTTATATATCGGGCACGATACCAAGGAAAACCAGTGGCTGTGAAGAGATTTCAGATTAAAAAATGCAAGGGTTCCCCCACTTCAGCTGCAGGTACTGTGCACAGAGTTGGTGTCAGGCATCTGGGAATCTGGGATCCCAAGCTAAGACCAAAGAGTCTGCAAAGCAATGACAGCACCTGGAAATAGATAGCAAAACTGAAGGGTTTCAGTGGAGGAGCAGGATGCATCTGAGAGTTCTTCATGAGCACTTGTAGTGATGAAGGTCATTGGCACTGCAGGAGGCTTCTCTCCTGCAGATCAGAGGTTGGATTTATAGGGTGCCAAGACAGAGCCCTTGATTGGGAAGGAAGGTGAGATTTCAACTCCTGTTGCCATGCTGTTTGGCCATGAGGAGTGTGGGTTTTCTTGGGTTTGCACTGAGGACTTGTGAGTCTCCACCTCTGTATTAGTGTTTTTCCCCTCTGTGCCAGCAGCTGGAGAAAGCAAACTGGGAATCCTTCTGAGCCCACCAGCTTCTCCAGGAAGGGATGGGCTCTCCTGTGGAGCCCAGGTTTCCAGCAGAGCCTCAGTCCATGGACAGAGGAAAGGGCAAAGTGCCTCACATTCCTCATTTTTGTTAGGGGAGGACGTGGTGAATCCCTAAGCTGTGGAGGAGGCCAGCTGCTGTCCCAGTGACAAATAACCTTTGGGAAGAGCTGATCTGCCTGAGCAGCCTGTGGTGTGCTGTGGCAGCAGGACCATTACTGTGATGGGTCTCTCTTCTGGCAAGGATGCTGGGAAGCTGTAGGGAAGAGCCCTTCCAGCAAAGGGTCTGCAGTGTGCCACCTACCAGAGTCCCTGCTGGGAGAAGCACAGCACGAGTTTTCCAAAGTTGTCCAGGGGATATGTGAAAACAGCATGTGCCAGACACAGCCGAGCCTGGTGTTTAAGAACCAAGGGAGCCCTTACTTCCTGAGGCACCAGATACATCCTGCTTATAGCCAGTGTCTCTTAGTGCCTCATGCACCAACATAAGGGTTCAACTTAAAGCCTTGCTGTCAACATAATCCCACCAGCCGCCTTCCTCCCGCAGCCCTTGCTCAGTGATCACGTCCCAAAGAGTTTGTGACTCATTTCCTGAGCTGGGCAGTGAGAAGAGGGGTTGTGTGTCTTGCCAGATACCATGCTGAAGCACCTGCGGGCCATGGATGCCATGAAGAACTTCTCCGAGTTCCGTCAGGAAGCCAGCATGCTGCACTCCCTGCAGCACCCCTGCATCGTGTCCCTCATCGGCATCAGCATCCACCCGCTCTGCTTTGCCCTGGAGCTGGCCCCGCTGGGCAGCCTCACCACCGTCCTGTCTGAGAACTCCAAAGGTAAAGACAGCCTCTCCCTGCGCTCCTCTCCCAGTGACAAATGCTCAGAGATGGTTAAATTACTGCTTGATTTGCTGGAAGGGAATTTTTTTCCCAGACTAAGAGAAGTGGGAGGGGTGGAATTGTTCTTGTATTGTGCTTCTGGGAACCTAGTAAAAATTGATGCTCAGGATTCTCACAAGTACTTTGGAGACCTGGATTTTCAATTTCTCTGCAAATTAATATGGACTGCATCTGTCTTCAGTGCTGCATGGATGGTGCTGTGTTTTTCCCTGTGCAGATGGGTGTCTGGTACTCTAAATTATCTCATAATTATCTGTATTGCTGTCATTGTCAAATGAACAACACTAATTCCAAGATAAGTTGAGGCCACCTGACCCTCTTGGCACTTTGGCTTTGTGTCAACTTTCAGTCAAACACTATTTTTCACCAGAAGATTTAGCAGCCTAGAATGAAAAGGTTTAAAAAAAGAATCTAGCAGGACTGTCAGACACGTACAATAACATAAACAGTGTCATTTCAAATGGTGGCATTGAGTGATGTTTCAAAAGGTTGTCAGTTATTGCTCTGGAGTTAGAAAGAGGAGAGAGGGGGAAGAAGAAGCAGTTATGGCAATTACAGGAGCTGGAGACGGCGCTGTTCCTTTGTGCCAGGGTCCTCCTTTGTGCCGCTGGGACACATGCTGACACACAAAATAGCCTACCAGATCGCCACGGGCCTGGCCTACCTGCACAAGAAGAACATCATCTTCTGCGACCTCAAGTCTGACAATATTTTGGTGTGGTCCCTGGACGTCAGGGAGCACATCAACATCAAGCTCTCCGACTACGGCATCTCGCGGCAGTCGTTCCACGAGGGCGCGCTGGGCGTGGAGGGCACTCCGGGGTACCAGGCCCCCGAGATCCGGCCCCGCATCGTCTACGATGAGAAGGTGACTGGGGGGACAGTCTGTGGGGCAGCCCTGGGATGGCGCCGCAGGGCTGGCACCATCCCATGGCTCAGTTCCTTTATCCGTGCCTTGGGGTGGTGCTGACTTTCCCAGTGTGGCCTTCCTTGCTCTCATCTCCACCCACCAACGGAGCCTTGCCCTGATTCTCCCTGTTTCTGGCTGTAGGTGGACATGTTCTCCTATGGGATGGTCCTGTATGAGCTCCTGTCTGGGCAGAGGCCTGTGCTGGGACACCACCAGCTCCAGATCGCAAAGAAACTGTCCAAAGGGATCCGTCCTGTCCTTGGGCAGCCTGAGGAGGTGCAGCTCTACAGGATGCAGGCACTCATGATGGAATGTTGGGACACTAAGCCAGAAAAGGTACAAGACCACCCTCCTGACCTGGCTGCCCTCTTCATGCAGGAGGGCTGAGCTTTACTCTTGGTGCAGCACAACAGCTCCATTGCCCGTTTATCCCTCCTGCCGATCTGGCCCAGAATTTCTGTTGACTTAAACGAGAGTTTATGAATGAAATGATGACAGATTTGTGGCCTTGGACGTCTGTGGTGACTTGAAGGTCTCTTGATGTCAATGGCAGTTAGGCTGCTGGTTTCACCAGGGCAAGACATTACCCCTAATTTCTAGAAACAACTCCAGTGTCACGCTGTGAGTGCAACTACAAAGACTTCAAAATACCCAGAATTATAAAAGGAGGTATGAGGAAGAAAAAGCTACAAAGTGCAAGGAAAGGATTATGCTGCATTACATTCTTCATTAATTTCAATGGGTGTTTTAGAGCTGCTGTCCTTCAGAGAAAGGTCAGCCTGACTCTCAAACACCTACATCTACACTTTGTCATGCAGTGGATCAGCTTCCAAAATTCATAAGCCTGAAGAAATGAATCAGTAAAATGTGTAAGAGAATGACAAACCAAGCTTTAATAAATAATTACAGAATCAGAAAATGGTTTGGGTTGGAAGGAGCCGTAAGTGTAATCCAGTTCCAGGGACACCCAGCCTGTGCTTATGCTTGGGATTGCCCTGATCTAGGGGCAGGACCTTGTGCTTGGCCTTGTTGAACCTCCTGTTTATTATGGTTCTGTTTCATCTTGTGTGACGTGTCTTTCTCTCTTCCTTCCCCCTCAGCGTCCCCTGGCCATCTCTGTGGTCGGGCAGATGAAAGATCCAACCTTTGCAACATTTATGTACCTGCTGCCCTGTGGGAAGCAGTCTTCCTTCTTCTGCTCCCTGGGGCAGGAGTACACGGTGGTGTTCTGGGATGGGAAGGAGGACACCAGGTGAGAGGGCTCACATTAGCAATTTCTTTTTGTTTCTTTTTCCTTTTTAAGTAGAAAATCTTTCAGAATCTTCGCTTCTGCCTCTGAGAGGGAGGTAAGAAGGTGAAAGTGAACTTGGATGAATGCCAGGAATACGGTGAACACTGTTTTCCCAAACTCTTTTAATTGGGAACAGTGGTTGCTTTATAAAGGATATTTAATGAGCTTAACTCTGCTTCAGTTAATATGAGGAGAAGATTAGGGCGGTGTAATGATTCACACACACAGGATGAAGCATTTGCACATGAGAACAGACGTGTTCTGCCTTTCCTAATGAGGCCATTTAACACTAAACCTTTCCTAATTGAGGCTGCAGTTCCATCTCTCTTCTGCAAAGCAATTAAGCACATGCTTAAATCCTATTGCAATCATCGGGAGTTAACCACATGCCTGGAGCTGTGTGTGCATCCAAGTGTGCACTGCCAGTAAAATGTGTTCTGGACTGAAGGCATGTGCTTGAAATGTTATTAAATTGTGACTGAGGTGATGGCATTTTGCTCAGCCACATGTGACCTGCGGCTAGTTAGGTTCATTTTTATGGATGCTGCTGATTTTTATGGCCTCAGTCTTATTTGGAAACATTCACGAACTGATCTGAATTTTATATTAATGTGTTCATTATTTGTAACCATTAAGCTAATGGGAAAAGCATGAGATTTGTTGCTGAGCTGTTTGCTTTGCCATTTGGTCAGATGTTCAGTGCAGGCAGTGTGACTTTTCCTACTGAACTGATGAAGCACATGGCACTCCCAGATGTGTTTTGAATACATGGATGTTATCCAAATATTCACAGCAATATATCTCAGTGAATATGCTTCCTGACTGGACAATCCAGTTGCTGGAGATTGCTGAATAACAAGTTACTCACATGTGACAGATTTCAGCATGTGTAATTGCTTGTGCCACAGTTGGTAAAACATCTGGGACTCACAGATGTGGTTGTGAATATCCAGTTATTCTTCAAACATCCAAACACAATAAACTTCCCCAAACAAACAAAATCCTTTTAGCTACAAAAAACTATTAATTAGTCATACTTATAAATAATTTTATTTGGTTACAGATCTTTGCTCTGTAGAATCATGCTCCTCTGTTTATGTACTGGAATAATAATGAAGCCAGATAATAGCGAGGCAGTGAACTTGGAGACCAGATATTCCCTTGAGAACCTAATGGGCAAGATGGGCTGAGACTTCCCAGCTCTTAATTACTGCTGTTCAGCTGGAGCTGTTTGTCTCACAGCTCAATTACAGGAGCAGACCACATACGTCCTCATAACCCTGTGCAAAGTCAGGGAGCCAAGTGTAAATCTTCACAGAAGCAATTGCACATCTGCCCCTGAGGAAGAGCCGTGGCACATCTTTCTTTTCCTTTGGAAATGAGGAATTTACAGTTTGGAGGGGTGTAGATCCTTGCAGCATCATCCACATCTGGGCAGTTGTGTTATGGCTTGGCCACAAGTGCCACAAGTCCCTTGGCCCTGTGCAGGAGGAATGGTGACTGTATGAAATCGTTGCTTGCTCCTTTCAGGAACTACACAGTGGTGAACCTGGAGAAAGGAGTCATGGAAGTGCAGAGGATGAGCTGCCCAGGAATGAAGCTGTGCTGCCAACTCAAATTTCAGAATGCCCTGTGGGCAGCCACGGAGGTGAGCACTGCCTGTGCCCCCCTTGAGAGGGGCCTCGTTAGGGGAGACACAAACAAAGAGAAAGAGCCTGTTTAATTAGTAAAGCCAAGAGTGTTCCAGACAAAAGGGCGTCTCAGATGAGCAGCGTGACTTTGCATCTGCTGTCTCCAGGTGTTTTGTTTCTACCTGACACGCAGATCCAGACTGTGCCTCCCAGAGCCCAGGGTGATCGTGGGAACCTCGGCTTTCCGAGGGGAAACTCTCTTTGGGTTGGAGCAGTCTGTACCCAGGGGTTCATCTGGGAAATGTCCTTATCTGTGGGCGATAAAGGGAGGCAGGGACAGAAAACATGCATTTAAGGGTGGGGTTTTGAAAGAGGCCTGAGGGATTTGAAGGTTGGTGGGAAATGAGTGCCCAAGTTTTGTGTTCGCCGTGGAAAATTGCAGCTAAAAAGATAAGAATGAGAGAGTGTGGCTGATTTATCCCCCCGAGCCCCTGTCCACCCATCAAACAGGGCTGTTAAGTGTCAGCCAGTTCTGACACAATTGTTTCACACAAAACAAAGTGAAAAACAGCCAAAAAAATTAAATGTACCTGAAGTTCAGTGTTTTAGAGTAGGGGGGAAAAAAGGCCACACTCCCTGAGTAAATAATTTTTGTTGGCTATTTCATCCTGCCCTGGTATGGATGCTGTGAGTATATAATTTTTTTCTCCCCATAAGAAAATAAGATATTTTGAGTTTTTCTGTTCTCAAATAGAGATAAAGCTCAAATACTTTCTTTTGTTTTCATAATAATAAGTATAGAAAATTAAAATTCAAAGACCTTAAAGCCTTGTATTTCCACCTTTTGGATCAGAATGAAAAGTGTTGCTGGTTTCCAAACTGGATGCTCTTGGTCAGTCTGGTAGATTTAGGAGGTATGGGGCAGGTAATAAAATGTAATGTCCCTTGAATAGACAGATTAATGCAAGATAACATACAACCTGCTTCAATTGTTGTTTGGGATTTTTGCATTCAGGGTTGTCAGATGCTGCTTTTGGACGTGGTGATAAAACCCCTACACTGGTGATTTTTGGTGACTATTGGATAATGCATATATTGTTCACAGCCCATTCTGGGGAATACAGCACCTGTTTTCTACTCACATGCCAAAGGCTCTCCATGGAAAACAGAAATTCACACTTTGGATATAAAAAAATACAAATAAAAACCAGTTTTGGAACCATTTAGATCGTGCTCAGATATCAAGATATGAAAAGCAGGGAGGTGGTTTGCACTTATAGAATTTTATGTGTTCTTTCACAGGACCAGAAGATTTCTGTGTATGGATTGCAGGGCATGTGTCCCTTAAAGACTCCACTGAAGGGTTTAGACACTCCTGCCACTGTCAGCTGCTTCTTAGTGATGCCTCTTGTCAAAAGGGTAAGGAACAACCCGAAGGAAAAGGGGCAGTAGTGAGACTCTGCTTCTGGGCCAAGCTGCCACGCTCACCTGGTGCTGAAGGACTTTGCAACGCCCAGGAACATTTTGGCACTGCAAGGAGAAGGTTTCCAGGTCTTCCTGCCTCTACCGGAGGACAGAGGTGTGGGCAAGAACCTGAGTCAGGGGACCAAAGCTGGCACTTCCAAACCTGCTGGGAAAACAGTCAAAACAGATCAAATTCCCTGACAAGGAAGTTTTCCAGCTGCGTTTCCAGTTCACTGGAACACAAGGTTTAGGCTGATCAAGTAAAGTAGAATAGACATGAAACAATAATTAGAATAGAGATTTGTTAAGTGCTAATGCAGGAGGTGGGTACATCCAGACTCTTGCACCCACTGTTTTTCTGGGCTTTGTGCTGTCATTTGTGTGCACAGTCATTCTTAAATGTTATCTGGGCTAAGCCACGCTCCTGTTTTGGTTTTGAATGAGAACACTTAGATAATACAGCTGTTTTGGGTAATGCTCTTATGGGTAACACGGATAATTACTCTTATGGGCATTAAAACAACTTATACGTTATCTGCCTAGCCCTGGAATTGACAACATCCCGTTTCTGGCAGGAGAAATCTGACCCGAGTGCCTATTGCGGGCAAGTCTTGGGAGATGTATAAAAACTGTTTTCAAGCTAAATTACCTCCGGTTTGCTTACAGCCACCTCTAGTGAAAACATGTAATTATGTTCCAACATTACTGGTAGCTGTGTAGTCTCTGCAAATGCCAGCAGACTGGGATGTGTCTGAGAGCTGCTGCTTTATACCAGGCTTGTCCTGAGCCGTTGTCCATTTCTGGCTCTGGGATTGCTGCATGGACTGAATCTGAGGCAGATGGTTTGTGTAAGGTGTGCTGCTGCACTTCCAAACATGGTGTAAGTAGGACTAAAGTAGGGCGTTGATGTGAAGTTGGCACAGGGCTGGATTTCTCTGCATCTGTTGGCTTTCCTTGGCTCACAGACCTGCAGCGTTTGTCCTCCCTGAAGTTTCATTTCTAATGTGTTGGGCAAATTTCTTTTTCATGCTGCCTAAGGTTCCATCCAGGACAGTTGAAGGAGTCTTTTGCTTTCAGCTTTTCCACTGTCACACAGCTTGCAAAGCCATTCCTTAGGGGTTACGAGTGGCTTTATGTCTCCTGGTTTCTATTTCCAGTTTGTGGCTTGCCTAGAAAATGTCATAAATAATGCCAGGCCCTACAATAGCAATATTGAGTCTAGACACCTCCCTTCCTCCCCCAACCCTACCCAACCTTCCAGAAATCCACCTCCCTTCGGCTCACTCCTTCTTAGTTTATTGGACTGACTTTTTCCTCTCTCCTTTCTATGAATGAGTTTGGCAGTGAAATGGCTTGGGGATGTGCAGACCAGGCAGGCAAGAACTAAACCAGCCAGTTCCTCCAAAAAAACCTGTATGGAAAGCTTACACTTGTCACACTCACTGCCTGGCCAGCAAGCTCTATCAGAGTTATCACAGTCATTGCTGTGCAGGGGAGAAGATAATTGCATTTCCCTGGGAAGGAAGCCTTTAGCTGGTGAGATGTGAGGTAACTTTTAGTCAGAGAATTGCCGAGGGATGTTGCTGGGAAGGGGAATTCTTTACGACTGCCTTGGGAGGGCTGATCCAAAAGAAATAGGTTTGGTTTCTCATCCAAAGGCAGCATCATGGAAATTTGAAAGCAGGCGAGAGGGGCCCACGATCTGAAACTCACCTGCCAAGGAAAAGTCTTGTACGATTTCAGCTTTTTGTTGCATGCTTTTTGTCACCAGGATGATTCTTCTTGGTAAACAATACAATTTTCAGAAGGAAAAAGAAAACAAATCAGCAAATGAGCAGATTAAAAAAGGCAAACCAAGACACGTTCTGCCTTGGTTTGCAGCTTTCTTACAAAGAGATGTGGAGCTGGAGAGAAACCTGAATGGGTGCAAATCTCTGGCCTCAGACACAAACCTGGAACACATGGAAACAAAAGCTGCATTTAAAGGCTGCAGCCAGCAGTGCCAGACCCTGCTGGGACGAGAGCAGGAGGAGGAGGAGGTGGCCAGGCCCTGGTGTAGCATTTTTTGCCATTTCTCCTGACCTGCTGGCAGTGGGACAGGACGTCTGGAGCCGGCTCATCCCCGCACAGCCCAGCCCGGCACGGCCCCGCTCGGGCCCTTCCTCCTGGCACGGTGGGGCTGCTGGCAGCGCGGGGCCTTCAAATGCACTTCTGTTGCTGCGTGTTTTTGTTGGCTCTCCGTGGAGCCCAAATGTTGAAAATGAATTCTGAGAAAGTTACTTAAGGTTTCTGGAGGCTGCAGCCCTGCCTGCCTTTGGTCACTGCTGGAATACCCCGGTTGGGGAGTTTTGCCTCGGCGGTGCTGGATGAAATCTGGCAAGTGGATGGCACCTGTGGGGACGTGGTTTTTGACATGGTGTCCTGTAGAATTGGTCACTCCCTCAGCTCAATCTCCTGAGGGATGGCAGGGTCGAGGCATTTCTCAGCAATTGAATTCCTGCTCCTTGTTTCTTATCTCTCTGAGAGATAACAACAATGGCAGGATAGAAACAGGTCCTGATAGCCAAGACAGAGCATTAAACGCCCCAATGGAAAAAATACCTTCCCAATTTGCTTCCACCATTGTTCTGTCCCAGACAGGCCAGGTTCTGGCATTGGTATTACTGGTAACACCAGAAGGGACCCACCTCAGCCTGCTTATGGTGCTGACTGCTCAGTGCCAGGGAAATTTGGCCTGTGGAGTCCAAAAGGGAATAGCGATCCTGTTCTGTATAGCTGACACTAATCTAGGAATTCAAAATAATTTTTTTGTGAAGACTGTGCTTGGGTAATTCAGCATTATCAAATCAAATGAGACAAAATTATAATCTCTGAAGATTTTAGTAGCCCTGTGTCATGTTCAGGTTGACATACCCACATTTCAGTTAATATCTGATGTTCCCCTTTCAATTTAAGTTTTCCATTTCTAGTAAGAAATGCCTCTTGTGCAGAGTCCTTTGGACTGAAAAAGTTGGACCATTTTTTACCCGGGAAATGTGGGCTGTTCTGCTTTGTTTTATTCAGTTTTAAATAATTGAACTCTCTTCCAAAGAAAAAATAACCCAAAACCCAGCTTGTGCAAAGCATTGTGCCATGATCCAACCTACTGATGCAACTCCTTGGCAAAGCCACTTCCAGGAGCCTTTGCACCAGATCCACATGGCAGCAGGGACATGGCACTGAGCACTGCAGGTCGTTGGGGTTTCTTTTAATTAGTGGTTAGAGAATTGGGACTGGACTGAGTTAGTCCAAGCCCCATTTCACAACTTTCCACTTGCTTTCCTAGTTTTTCCCATTACAGTAAAATTCTGCTGTGATTTGGATTAGTCATAGGGGCTCAGTGCTCTCGTGGTTTTACTCATACTTGGTGTGCAGAGAGTGTCTCTTTGTCCAGGACTCTCAATGAGCCTTGCAAGCAGAGCTGTCAATTAAATAACACTTAACCTGCACTACCTGCCCCTCAACAGCTGGGGCAAGTCAAGATAATGATTTTTCTGTGGATTTACAGCCTGGGAACTATTGTCCAGGACTGGCAGGATCCCTGAAGGGCACAGGGATGCCTTAATTTAATTTTTGCACTCCCAGCAAAGGGTGACTCTGAGCCCTCAGCCCATCTCACTGGCATTTTGGGCATGCCAAAGGCAGGGCTTCCCACTGTGGAGAGGCTTAGGAGGGGTGAGGTTGTGTCAGCCCTGTGGTGCTCTGTCTGGTTCTGTTTGGTTTGCTGTGCTTAGTCCAGGCAGCAAGAAAGTCCTGGGTAAAATGGTCTTTTTTTAGAATTTATTGCTCCACAGGGAGGAAGTAGAAAGGCCTTTGAGGTAAGTATTGTTTTATCTGCTTCACAGATGGGGGAGTTTCTGGTAGAGGCCCAAGGTCATGGGGAAGTTTTGTTCCCAGGAGATCCATTTCCCAGTCTGTTTAACAGCATTTTTCCCTGCTGGGATGAGCTGGAGAAGTTGCTGAGCCGTGGCCTTCTCAGCAGCTCCTGCCCCTGGGACGAGGGATGCATGGCCACGGAGCTGGAGCTGCATCCAACACATCTGTACATTTAAGGACAGGTTTTTACCAACCTGCAGAATTGTTCGTGGCACTTGGCAGGTGCTTTGCTGAATTGCTGCTGCTTCTGTGCCCTCGGCTGGGATGTCTGAGCTGCCAGGGATCCCAGAGCCAGAGCACATCCCTGGGAGGAGCAGTGCTCTCAGAGCAGCAGATTCTGGATGTGGAGCAATCACTGAATGCTCTCGTTTGTGAGAATATTGGCTCCCTCTTTCCATTTTTACTGCATTTCTTCCATTCCTCTCCTACCTACATTGATAGCAATAGCTTTTACTCCTTTTTGGAAGTGAGCCGGGTTTCTCCAGCTGGATTCCTAGGATCATGATGGCTGTCTCTGAACATACTCCAGCTTGAATTTGTTAACCTTCAGGGCAGGCTGCCAGGTCTGTCTGTCTGCCCTTGCCAGTAAAGAGAGAGGTAACACTGGGTGAAAGGAGTGTGGCTCTGCAGCAGCTTCTAGGAAATTACTTCTTTTTATGTTGGCTGTTATCGCTGTTTTGGGATAAGTTGCTGGTGTTCTTGCAGAATGTGAGAAGCAGGCAGAGCATCTGGGATTGAAAGCTTTTCTATTATAGAGAAGTAAAGAAACAGGAGAAAATTCTTTGCTATGAGAGTGGTAAGGTCCTGGCACAGAGAGGTTGTGGACTCTCTGTCCCTGGAAGTGTTCAAGGGCAGGTTGGACAGGGCTTGGAACAGCATGGTCTAGTGGAAGGTGTCCATTGCAGAGAGATGGAATGAGAAGATCTTTTATGCTCCTTCTAACCCAACCGTTCTATAAATTCATGAAATTTTTTCTCTTTCTTGCAGAACTCATATATGGTGCTGGCTGGCCTGTCAGACGGACTCGTAGCCGTGTTTTCAGTGTCTCAGGGCCTGCCAGGGGACAACTGCTCCTACCTGTGCTCCCACACAGCAAACAGGTCCAAATTCAACATCTCTGACGATGACGCGCGGCAGAACCCGTACCCGGTGAGGGCCATGGAGGTCACCAACAGCGGGGCCGAGGTGTGGTACAGCAACGGCCCTGGCATCCTGGTCATCGACTGCGCCTCCATGGAGATCAGCAGGAGGCTGGAGCCCTTCAGCCCGCCCTCCATCATCACCTCCATCGCCTGCAACTCCGAGTGCCACGGCGAGGAGGTGGTCTGGTGCCTGGACAGCAAAAGCAACTTCCTGGTGATGTACCACGCCAGCACCTACCAGCTCTGCGCTCGCTACTTCTGTGGGGACTGCAGCCCCCTCAGAGACATGTTCACCATCCAGCAGCCCTCGGCTGCCATCCCAGCCACAGCCCCCATCAGCCACGGGGAGATGGAGAACAACCCTCCAGGGGACGTGAGCATCGTGTACAGCCCGGACGTGGGCACCCAGATCCTGAACCACCAGGACTCGCTCACAGATTATTGCTCGGTGTCTTCCTACTCCTCCTCACCTCCCAACGCTGTAACCCGCTGCCCCTCCAGCCTGCCCAGCTCGCCCACGAGCTCTTCCAGTGCACCCTTCTCCACAGATTTTGAGGAGTCTGAGAAATTCCATGAGCTGAAGGCTTCCCTGGATCACGATGCTTCGCCTGTGGGTGACAACACAGAGCATCTCCAAGCAGTCAAGATTCTTCCCGTAAAAGACCTCATCTGGATCCCCAGGTAAGTGGGTCACTCACCCAAGCAACTTAGTCAAAATCCCTCTTGGCTGAACATGAGATTAACTTGCAGCTTTTGCATTCCCAGTATGACTCACCTGGCCAGAAAGTGAAGTTACCATTAAGAAATTCTGTTCCCAGTCTAATGGGACATGGATTTTCTGTGCCTTTTTAAATTACGCAGTGTTGAGCAGAATGGCCACATGGAAGGCCTTGTTGGGTTGATTTCAGCAGGATGAGAAGGGGGTGGTCAGACTCCAAGCCGTGTTTCCCCAGCTCCTGAGAAAACAAAGAGCAGCAGGCAGCCTCATTGCTCGGACACAGCCCTGGCAAATCCTGCTGCCTCCTGTGGAGCTGATGGGAACCTCTGGGAAGCCGATTTTGCTTGTCACAGGATCTCTTACTGCAGTGGATTAAGGATGCCCCCGTGGCATCACAGTGCCCCCTCCCCTGCAAGACATCATATGGGTGTAGGTGGGCATGGAGCAGAGGATGGATATCCAACATGGATCTTCCTCAGCTGACAGCATCCCCAGTGCTGAGGATGTGACATCTCTCTGGTTTCTCTTCTAGGAGAGGAGGGGACATCATCGTTATCGGGCTGGAGAAGGAGTCGGGCACCCAGCGGGGCAGAGTGATTGCGGTGCTGAAGGCGGGGGAGCTGGCTCCCTGCGGGTGAGGCTGACTGGGCACACCCGGGGGCACAAGGGGCTGGGGGGACAGAGGGGGCTCTGCAGGCTCTCAGGGCTCTGGGGAGCTTCCTCTTGGCTTCCAGCAGCCTCTGAGGAGTTCCCAGTGGGAGGACACAGAGTTGCTGATTGCACATCAAGGTGAGTGTGTGCTCTTAGAGCAGGGCAGACAGCGAGGGGAAGGCACTGTGACTACAACCTGGTCTCCAAAATCCACAGAGACTGAATACCCCATAATGACACAGACAGGACCTTGCACAGTGTGATCGAGGTGGCCTGATCCTGCCTGGTGCTGGCTCCCTTTGCTCTGAGGGCACCTGGCAGAAGGTCAGAGCAGCTTGGCAGACTCAGGCCCCGCGCTCAGAACAAGAAGTGCATTTATGCAGAGCACGGCGCTTGTCTGTGGCTGCATTCACGTGGGTCAGGTTGATGTTCTGGCTCTAAATGAGCACCTTTGTGCTGTGGGCAGTGACAGGCCAGGGGACGGCTCCTGGAGCACAGGGGAGAGCAGTTATATACATTAATTTAAAATGTTTCATACAGCGAAGGAGAGTCCAAGGAAATAAATAGCTGCTGGAGAGGTGGGAGTGTTCCTGCTGATCACTTAAATACCGGTCTGGGATTGTACTATTTATGTCCAAACAAATGCAGGTTAAGCAGTGCTAAGGATTATAAATGATCATTTATTACCACCAGGCAAACACAACAGGAGATCAAAGGCTCCTGCCATTCCCTCTGCTCTGAACTGGGTGTCTTTATCAGTTAGCTGGAAGGAGAGAATTCTCTTTATTGGTCACAGGTGCTCTTAGATTGGTTTTGCTTAACCCAGATTGAGTATGGAGTTCAGGCAAAGTGATACCACATCTCACACCTGTCCTGCCCTGCTGCCTGGACCAGGCACCATGGCCATCGACCCTCCCTGTTTGAACAGCAGGATAAAGAGCAGAAGGGGAGGACAGGGAGGGGGCGTGGTAGGGGCAGTTTGTGATAAAAACCAGCTGCCAAGGACAGTCCTTGGCCAGTGCTGCCAGCTGGGCACCTTTCTGGGAACAGTTTGGGACCAGCCTTCCCCTTCTGCTGTGGGAGTGGTAGAAGGAGCCCAGTGAGGGCTGGACTCCTGTCCCTTGGACCCTGCAAGGGAAAAGTGTCATTGTCTGCCCAGCCACCTCTCTCTGAGGTACCTGCAGGGCCAGCTTCCACTGAGACCATGAAGGGAAGCACATACAACACAGACCACACAGATCCCTGACTGATAACACAGCTGTGCCTGCTGCTCTGGGCTCAGGGCTCACACCCTGAGCTGACAAAGGCAGGCTCCATCTCACTTCCATGCTTTATTCCAGGCTGTGGAAGCTCTCAGCAGCCTGTCAGCTGTGTTATGATGGAGCTGTTCTGAAAATGCCCAGCTGGCAGCAGGAACAAGAGTCTGTGGATTTAGCAAATCAGGAGATTAGCAGCAACTTCAAATGCCACGGCAGACTTAAGCCCCCACCTGCATGTTTAGGCACCTGAATCCCTTTAAAAACCTTTTCCCATGTCACTGAGCTGCTTGGTTTTGATGTGACACAGTTTCTGATCCCTCTCTTTGTTACATTCTCCTTGCTGAAGGATTTGCCGTTTATAAAAAGCTTGTGTAGCTGGAAGGGAAGCTCATGAGCCAGTGCTGTGCTTGCAGAGCTGTTCTTCCCCGTGATGCCCTTCCCCGTGATGCCCTTCCCCGTGATGCCTTTCCCTGTAATGCCCTTCCCTGCTCTCTTCTCCCTTCCCCAGGACGCTGGTGGATGCAGCTCTGGTGGCAAAGGACACAGTTGTGTGCTGCTTTGAGAATGAAAACATGGAACGGTGCCTGGCTGTCTGGAGGGGCTGGAGTGCCAGAGACTTTGACATTTTCTACCAGGCCTACGAGGAGCTGGGAAGGCTGGAGACCTGCATGCGCAAGAGAAGGTAGTGCCCGTGGCGCTGGGACTGAGACCCAGCGGGAGATGGGAACGTCCTGGACTCGGAGACACGGCCCAGAGCAGGGGTGATGGGGGCACTGTGTGTTTGGTTTGCTGCTAGTGAGCACCGTGGGGTTCCCAGAGCCCCATCAGGGCTTTTGGGGGATGAAGAAGCCGGTGTGAGCAGGGCTGGGACAGGCCTGGGAGCTGGACCAGCTCTCAGCTCCCCTGCTCTGTCACATACTCCCCTGCATGAGTTGAGAGCAGAGGCAGAGGTGGCTGCAGTTCTGCTCATCCAATTTCCAGTTTGTTCTTCCCCATTTTGAGTTCCTTCCTCACCTTCAGCATGCCCTGGCTGCTGCTGCTGTTGTTGTTGTGTGTGTGTGTCAGCCAGGAGAGCTCCGTGGGCTCTTCCCTGGGAGCTTGAGCACGTTTCAATCCCGGCTGCCTGCTGGCCGGCAGTGCGGGCACTGTGGGCTGATTCACCCTGTTCCCTGGAGGAATGCATCTGTGGGGCTGCTTCCCACCTCCCTGCAACTCCATTAGGGGCTACTTCAGGTGTAGCCTTTGTGTAGAAACACCCTGGTGTAGGAACCAGTGAGAAGCTGTGGCTGGCCACTGCATTTCTAGTTCCTAAAAGCTGTAGTGGTGCAGTGTTCCTGTGAGGGAGCCCAAAACCACCTGCCAGGAATGCTGCACCAGGAATTAGTCAGCTGATGGAAAGCAAAGCCACTGGGTGTGACATATTCCTGGTGGAAGAGAAAGGAGCCCCCTGACCAGGAAACGTTTATAAGCTGTCTCTGCTGCACTACTCTTTCTCTTGGGAAATGCACTCTGGAGCAGCAGGAGCACAATAAGCTCAGTTTGCCTGTGTATCTGTGCAGCTTCCGCCCACCACAGCTTATATTTTATCTTCATTAGTGGCCTGGGATGCTGTTTTGGCTCTGAATCCAATTGCACTTAATTATCCCAAGCATGTACAGCAGTGTAAAAAGTGCCCCCAGCTAAGCACCCTGTATAAAGGTGTACAGTTTGAATTTTGGACTTTTTTTTTTTTTTTTTTTAAATCCCAAGAATCTTGTGTGAGCATCGGCAAGGCTGGCCAAGGCCGAACGGGCAGGTTAACCCTCTGGTTCACATTTCTGTTGCAGGCTGCTAAAATATCCTTCTTCAGAAACAGAATGTATCTTAAAATAAACTGATTCCTCCCCAGGATGACACTGCATTGGTGGTTTTTATTGGAAACCCAACGGGCACTGGGTGTTTGGGGTTTGCAGAATGATTCAAGTGCTTGTTGTGCTGAGCACAGCTGGAATCAGGGCTGCGAGTGCAGATTGTCTCCATACCTGCCCTTGCCGTGGATGTCACCCTGTGCCTCCCAAGCAGCTCATGAAGCAGCAGGTATGGCAGCACCAAAATTTCTCTCCCTTGCCAGGACATGCTCTCTGCCTGTTGTGTCAGGGCTGGGATGAGGTCTCATGGTCACCTTCTCCAGCTGCCAAGATTCCTTTGACTTGCAGGAACTCTTCCTGTGATACCTGAAGCCCCTACAGGAGCTACAAAGGCACTCATTCTTTCATTCAGCCTTGCAGGCTTCCTTTGAGGAAACATCCTGGGAACAACCACAGCAGTTCCTTATTGTCCCTCTTGACCAGAACACCTTGGGTGCTGTGCTGCTTCCAAAGCCAGTGTGAGCTTGTGCCCACCATGGGCTCCCCAGTGCCCATGGGGGAGGCTGGAGCATCTCCCAAACCTTTGGTGGGCCCTGGACACAAAAGGGCCTTTGTTCTGCTGGACACTCTGCTCTGGGGCTGTTCCTGCACAGCACCCTTCCAGAGACACGAGACATCCCTGCTCCTTGCCAGGTGGGTCAGGGTGGTCAGCTGGGGAGGGAAGAGAAGGGGGTGGCACCTTTCACAGCTTCAGATTTCATTTCTCCCACCAGCAAAGCTTGTTCTTCTGATGGCAGATACAGCTGAGGGTCATCATGAGCCCCAGCTGTGGGTCTGGGAGAGCTCCCCTCACTATTTAATATCAGCTGATAAAAATAAGCCCAAGCAGGGCCCTGGCAGGGGTTATTCCTTCAGCTGACTGAGGAGAGGTAAGAAAACAGTTTTGGGTTTGTTTTGTCAAGGCCAGGTTCCCCCAGCCCACCCTGGGAGCAGTGGGAGCACATGGAAGGGGCTCAGTGCTGGGAAGGGAGTGGATGCTCTCAGGTGGGATTAACCCCCAGCACCAGCAGGGGGAGGGCAGTGGGTGCCAGGGCTGTTAACTACTCACCAAGGAAGCAAAGAGAGAGGAACAGGACCTGCCTGGGATTAACTGAGCCCAAAAGCCCTCCCAGCTTCACTCCCTCACTCAGCTGCTTCCTGACAGCAGAGAGCCACACGTCCCTGCACTTTCCCCTGAGTGCTCAGTGGTCCTTTACCTGCTTTGAAAGGATTATATTTAATTCCCCACTGGACACTGATTCCTATTCCTGGTTTGGACTCTTTCTATGCTGGCATCAGAGCAGAGTCAGGCCCTGGGATGAAGAACAGCTGTGCCCAATACCAGCATCCCAGTTTGGGGCATGGCCTGAATATTTCTGGGGGGAAGGCATGATGTAGGGATATCCTGGGCAAACCACTAGTTGCATCCCATATCTAAGATCCCATGTCCCGATGCTCACTCAGGACATTTTGGGGCCCCACCAGCCCGGGGCTGTCCAAACCCAACCTACCCCTCCACGTGCAGGAAAACGGAGTATTACAGCTAGGAAAAGGAAAGAAGGGCTGGGTCTGCCTCGTTACACACAGTGCCCTGGACAGTGGGCAGGAATTGTTGTAATTTGATATATTAGAGCAAAACCCCACCTCTTGTGCCCCAAGACAGGGCGGGGGAAGGTGAACATGGACACCCCAGCTGGATGCTCCCCATCCCACATAGCACCGAGGGCTCTCAGCTTCAGCATAAGGAAAAATTTCTAAGGGAGATGGGGAAAGGGGCAGTGCTGGCTGCTTTGTATTCTGCTACCGAAAGGACAGAGGAAATTAGTTTTCTTTAAGCAAGCTTTAAAAGGACAGGAAATATCGTGGCTATTTCGGGCTGCCCGCCTGTCCTCGGCTTACCCCGGCCGGCGGCGCTGGGAGGGAGCTGGGCCGGGCTGCAGAGGCTTAACCCAGGTGGAGGAGGGAAAGGATGGGGTTGGGAATGAGGATGGAGATTGTGATGAAGATTAGGGTGAGGATGGGGCCAGGGATGGAGTTGGGGGTAAGAATGGGGCAGGGATTGGGCTGGGGCTGAGCTCACCTGGGAATGCTCAGCACTGGGGGAATCACTGCCAAGTGATGGTGGCAGTGGGCAGAAGGAGAGAGCACATCCCCAACCCATGAGTGGAACATCCACAGCAATTCAGGTTTCCCAGGGCCATTATGGTCCTACCCAGCACTCAGGACCATCCTGGCAGAGCCAGTGCTGGCACAGCAAACAGCCTTTACCTGCCCCATATCCCAGCCTGTTTGCACTGGGAGTTTGTTTTATCATGGAACCACCTTGTGCCCCTTTTGGAGGCCTCGTGGTGAAAAGTCAGTAAAATACAAAGGTGGTGTTACTCTTTTATCTTCTTTTTTAGAAGGTGGAGTAGGACCCTGGCAAAGTCCTCTTGGACCCCCAGCCAAAAAAGGGGGGACCCCCAATTTCCAAGAGACTCCAGCCCAGCCTGCTGGAAATGTTGGAGCCCACTCAGGTCAGTTAGAGTTGAGGTTTTTATTGAATTCAAAGTGTGAAAGTAAACACAGCCAGCCCAGTATTCGAGCTGTTATTTTTTTGATGTTATTTTATTTCTATTTTATTTCACCCCACTCATAAAAGTGATTTGGAAGGGTGGTAGGGATTCCTGGGCTGGAGGAGACATGGGAGATGTTTCTGGAGCTTGGAAAGGACGTGGACACGTTTCTTACACCTAGGAAAGTGTCAGCAGCAGTTTGGACGTGAGGAATAAAAGTGCTTCTGGCAGCAGCAGCCAGGTGAAATCCAGGAAAATAGTTGGAAAGGATTTCTCATGGGATGCACTGCCTTGGCTGGGGAACCCAGGTTGTCTCCAAGGCTGCCTAAGCCTGGGAAGGAGGTGGCTTTTGAGCTCCAACTGGGATTAAACCCCTGAATTTGCTCTGGTTAGCACATTGGCAGAGTCCACTGGGTACAAAAACATTAATTACAACAGGTCCCATGTGGGCAGTGTCCCCCCAGCAGAGATCACCAAGGCCAGAGCAGAAGAGCCCAGTGGGGCCTGGACCTTCTCCCCATTTTTAATGCCTCTGCAAGACTTTGTTTCCAAAACGCTCCTGACTGCGGCTGGCTGTGCAAGCCAAGTATTTTTAGCAAGTATTCATGCGAAACGGCTCAGGATAATAATTTGCAATGTAAAGTTAGAGGCTTCCACAAAAACTCAGAGTAAGCAGATTTGGGTCAGCAGGACTTTGTGCTGATTTTGCTGAAAGGAACCATCCAGCCAGGTCCAGGGGAGCGACATGGGGCTGGAGCTGGCCACTGAGTTTTCTGGGTAATAAACCCCCACTGTGCCCACAGGACCAAAACTTGAAATCCTTTCATGGACTGCGACTCTGTTAAGGTACAGATCAATGTTTCACGTGTAAGTAGTCACATCCAGCGTGGTGGTCACCAGGAGTACCCGCTGCCTTTCTGGACTCACATTCTCCCCATCTCCCTTTGCCATCATTGATCCTTTAGGAGGAGGGAAAAGCTTTTAGAAAAACAGCATTAATGAATCCAGCTCCTCACCCAGGGGTGACCAGAAGGGAAGGGTTTAAGACCATCTGCCCAGGGGCTGCAAAGCTCTGTTTGGGTGGGAGTTTTATTGCTGTGAGGATGCCCCAGGCCAACACAACATCCAACCCAGGCTACCTGCACCAGAATAACGAGGGAAAGAAGTGACTCACATTTTCAATTGTTTTAATAAAGAAGAGAAGCATCTCTATAGATAGGACATGACTGGACAACACATCCTTCATTTTCAGGATGACACCATCTCATTTTCTCACACCTCTCTGGCCCAGAGGAAAACCCTCCATGATTTTCCTGCTTCTGCAGTATGAAGGAAATTTCTGTCTGAAGCAAACAACTGGAGTAAATTGAGGATGAAATGTTCCAGCCCCAGAAGGGATTTTTGTCAAGGCTGGGTTAGCACCTACCAGCTGCTAATTTCCACCTCTCTCCAGTTCTTTACAACTGGGGCAGCAAATGCCACTTATGGTAGTATAAAATGGAGTTTATGTGTTTAGACTTTGTCATAAAGGGTTATAATTAAAATTTAATTTTAAAATGGACTACTTTTAAGCTGTGAGTCCATAAAATATGTGATCAATTGCAATGTGAAGCCTCAAGAGCTGCCTGCAAGCTTGGTGCAAAACTCACTTTTAATAGAGATTTGGTAACAGAACTGTAGCAAACAAGGGAAAAAACCCAATACCAGATGGGTGCTGTTCACTAAATGGCTTTTTCCAGTTATATACATTCTGCTTTTACCAGCTGTTATGGGCTAAAAAAAGTCCTACATAATCATAAATGTTAATAAATACAGTACAAGTACAGGGCTTTTTCCCTCCCCATTTCTGCCATTATTTGGAGTTTGTATTCTTTAAGCTCTTTTCTGTACCACAAATACAAGTTGCCTTTTTTTTGTTGTTGTTCCCCTTTCCCTTGTGTGAAGAAACATCTCTGCAATCCCTAAGATTCTTGCTTTGGTACTTAATTTTGTCCTCACACCAATACTGAACAACTCCTAGAGCTATTAAAAAAAAAGTGCTCAACCCACTTAATAATTATTTTTACTGTGTTTTGAATACACAAAACATTAGGGCACCATGCAGCCTTGTCACTGGATGCATTCAAAATGTACATTTATGGGTATTTTCAGGCAGCAGAAGTACTTTTAACATTTTCACAAGGAAAAGGTCGAAACCAGGGACTGGCGCAGCTCCCCATCACCAGAGCCTGATGAATGGGTTTGTTCTCCCTTCCCTCAGAGTTGAGGTATAAGCACTGAGCTCATCCCAGACCAAAACACAACACAGAGGTCAAAACCCTTTGGAAGAGAGAGATCCTTTTACCTGGACTTACCTCCCAAAGTGTGTTACTCTGTGCTTATGCTGGTTGGAGTGACATGGACTGACGACGTGAGCAGCTCTGATTGCAAATAAAAAAACCTTTATTGCATCTTAGAAGCAAGTTAAAAAAAAAAAAAAAAAAGAAAGAAAGAGAAAAAAAAAAAAAAGAGAGAAGGAAAAGAAAAATTTTCCATGCACCTACATTGTTGGGACTGTCACCAGAAAATGATGAACATTTTAAGACACAGACTCTATGCTAGTTGCAGTTCATACTCCATACACATGTAAACAATAGTTATTTCTTCTACTGGAATAGCAATTGCTCCGTAAGATCCCTTCAAACATGGCAACAACCACCTAAGCCTTGGGTTTTCTCCATTCCTTCATTTGCCTCCACTTCCCAAAGAGTAGGCAAAGTGGAACTGAGGGCAATGAGATGAAATGGGGCTGGAGGATACGATAAAAAAATATATTGTTCGCTGGTTTTTATTTTTTTGTTTCTGCTGAGCAGGATATTTACAGGTACATAGGTCCCAAGAGTTCATCTGCTTCAATGACAATGTCTAGTCACTGTCTAAGTCTCAGTGTACAGGGTTCCCTATCTGGCTTTAAGGCACTTTATTTCATGTATTTTCTCTTACCTTGCTAGGTGTTAACTCATAGGGATCATACTTTCCTTGTATTCAGCCTCCTCATCCCCAGTTCCTCTTAGAATATGAAAAAAATTCCTACACTCACTGAAGTCATTCCAAAAATGTTAAAGGAATTTGGTGGGGGGGGAAAAGATTAATGAAAAAATATTTTAGAAAGTAATCTTTGGAGATCATTTACTGTAAGTATGATGTACACTACCTTATCAGTGAGAAGATGCAATACATTCCTAATATATATATATATATTTACACACACATATATATATATATAAAATATTAAAATGACTAACAGATACTCAAGGAAAGGTCAAGAACCTAAAACAATGGATATTAAATAAATTAACGGTCTAGCAGATACAGGAGAAAAAAAAAAAAGAATCCCAAAACAAAACTAATACTCAAATGTAATAATTGTTCCCATGAACATCACGTGACCGACTGAAGGAACTTGATGCGATCGGGCGCGGGACGCTCGGTGCGGAGGAGTTCTCCCAGTTCTCCTCAGGGATCTTGGACTGAGCGTTGTGTGCTGTCCTTTGGCTGCCAGAGATTCCCATTTCCCAGCCCTTTCCCCTGGCTCCTCAGGCTTTGACATTTCCTGGTCGCGTCGCTCAGCCCTTGGACGGCGGCTGAGGACAAAGCACAGAACCCGCCACGGATTCCCCAAACCTTCCATCCGCGTACGGACCAAACATCAAACACAACAATTCCTGCAAGGACTGATCGGATCACGGCTTGTGCTTACTTTCCTTCCCTCGCCTGCCCATAATAAGTGGAAATGTATTTTTAAACTGAAATAATCAGCTGTTAGGGAAAAAAGAAAAAAAACAACAAAACCCTCCTGCGATTACCACCCTTTCTCATCGCCACAGCGACTCGGATTTTCTAACGCAATTTGAAAATGAATGGCTAATCCTGAACCAAAGGAGCAGAATCTTTGCACGGTAGCAGTCACACCAAAAACATTTAGACACAGCGTTTTGTCACTTGGCTTTGCACGCTCAGGTCCACATTTACAGAATCCCAGCCATGAAGACGGCAATGGAAATGGTAGGAAACAATCTTTTGTTCATAGGGAAATTCTAATTCAAGTCAGATTTCCGCTGATCAGATAACTCTTAAACAATTATTTTTTTCTTTTTTTCTTTTTTTTTTTTTTGAAGGCAAATACTGATCACAGTTTTGTTCAAAACCAAATACACAACAACAAAAAAACCCAAGGGCCTTGTTCTTCTCAAAACGAGCGCTTTGTAAGAAAACAATGATGATTTCTAAAATATATCCTGTGTAGTCTTTTAAAAGTGAATTATCAAAAAACATTTTCCCAAAAATAAATTAGATAATTAAAAAAAAAGTCTTTTCCAGCATAGCTGGACATTAGGCTGTCCTCACTGAGCCATTAGTATTGCTGCTTTTCCCAAAAGTTGGGTCGTTTTTTTCAAACCATATTTCAGCCAGCTGTTGTGTGGACCCATAAGTTGAAGCTTTGGACCCCAAGCACATTTTATATTGTTTTGGATCAAGATTAGGGTCACAAAAAACAGGGTGATGCACATGGACTACTCCAATTTCTTGGCTTCTGAAAGTTTTTAAGCCAGCTTGAATGACTTTGTTAAAGAGATCTACATCTTCAAGACCCCAACCTTGGATGGAGACATCAAAGCCACCCGCTCGAAGAAGGTCACCTTTGTAAATACAGGTGATACCAAAGCCATAGTTCCTCCAGAAACCTGTTTTCTGAGTGAAGGCAAAATGATTGTCACTAGGAACCTTTCCACTATAAACAATCTTTGGATCATATTGGCTAAAAATGATGGGAAAATATACTTGCTGACCCAAAACTGTATTGGCTCTACACCGCTGGAGGAATTCTGTGGTAAACACTAAGTCAACATCACAGAAGAAAAGTAAAGACTCGTTCTGGAACTGAGAAGATCCAACTTCCAGAGCCAGTGCCCTTGAGAACTCCCCCGACACCGGCAGAACCTGCATGTCAGCCTTGGGATATTTGGAGCGGTAATCTCTCATCAGCTCAATCTGCTTCGCTTTGTCGGGGTTGGAGTTGGAATTGAAGAGCAGGACAACCAGCTTGACGTTCTGGTTTGGAATGAGGCACGTCTTTTCAAAATTCCCCATGAACCTCGCAAACATGTCAAACCGTCCGGAGAGGGGGATCAGGATGTTGATCTTCTTGTCTTTGAGCTCCTTCCTTTCTGCTTTGGACCTGCTGAGCTGGAAGGGGACAAACATCTTCAGCGAATTGGAGAGGAAGGACAAGGACCCAGAATCCTGGTTGATTTTGCTGGCCAGCTCTTTGGCGTCCATCTCTTCGTGCTCCATGAACTGGATCTTGCTGAAGGTCTGCTGCAGGTACGCGTGCCTCCTCACGGGGACCGTCATCTTCTTCCCCTTGTGCTTCTTGTAGAGAAGTAGCAGGTCCAGCACGTACTCTGCTCCGTACATGGGGTTCACCCTGCGGTATCCGTACTGTATCTCCTTGAAATCAATGATTCTCCCCCGCGTCTTGGCGTTGGCGTTGATCATTTCCATGACCTGCATAACGATGTCATCCAACGCCTCACGCTGGGACGAGTCCATCCCTCTCCGAGGCGGCTGCCCGTCAGCACCCGAATACAAATATTTTCCCGTCAGGAACTCCCACTCCAGGATCTCCTCCCGGTGGCGGGGCTGGAAGCGCATGAAGGAGGGCGGCATGCCCAGCTGCAGGTCCTCCTTGTGGATCTCGGTGTTGCTGTACTTGCTCATGAGCACGATCTCGCGGTGCAGCTGCACGGTGCGGTGGCGCAGCTCGGCGATCTTGCGGCTCAGCATGTAGCTGTGCAGCCGGTACTGGTACGGGGGGTTCTTGTTGGGGTGCAGCGTTATGGCTCGGTGTATTTTGCTGTTCCTCAGGTCTCGGATGTAGCCTTTTTTGTTCTTCTCGTAGTTCTCGTAGAACAGCTGCTGCATCTAGAAGAGAGAGAGAGGAGAAGTCAGAGTCTCAGCAGTGCTGACCCTGTGAAAGTTTGCCTACACAAACCCGCTGGGAGAGAATTCCCCCCTCGCTCACAGGGCCAGAAGGCTTTCTGAATAAGCTGTTCTTGGGTTTAGGCACAGGTTGTAGCAATACCAGCTGCTATTCAAGGAAATTAAGAGGATTATTCATTGTAAACTGGTGAAAGAAAAATCTATCATGGATTTGGGATTACTACAGCCCATTCTAGAGGTATCACCAGCAGCCAAACAATTCTGCAGTAAGTCGATTGTAAACTCATTTCCTCACAACAACACATTACCAGGAAAATCACACCGTGAAGTATTCACCACAAAACTCTCATTATTCATTTGTTTCCCATTGTTTTCATATTAATAATAAAGAAGAATACAAAGAGATGTCATGTACATACTAAGCAAATCGGACAACACCTTTTCCATTATATCCAAATGTCATTTAAGCATTAAAAATCTGGGTTTAGGTATTAAAAATGCAGGTTGCTGAATGTTTTAGTCAAGATGCCAAATACGTTACCTCAAGTGCTGCAATGCAAAGCTACAGCTGTCATTTTAAAATGTCAGTGGACAGTAAAGTGCACCTGAGATTCCTAGAGTTCCAGAAGTCAGGTAATACAGGATGCATGTGTGTACCAGAATAAAAACATCCTTAACATGGCATTTGCTATTTCAAAACAAGAAGATAATGAGCTGAGATTAGATTCACAAGTCTCAGGAAAGCAGACAAACCAGCTTTACAGTCCTCAGTAGCTCAGGCAGTAGCTGATATCATGAAAGACAAACCAAGTCGATAATGCGAAAAATAAACTGATAAAAAAACCTTGAGGCCAAAGGTATATACCAGCTTAGATAATGGAAATTTAAAAAGACCACGGGCAGATTCTGTCACAGCACAAACATCATCAACCTGCCAGAGCTGACACAGCACCTTCATTCAATATGGGATCCAATCTCTGTTACTGGCAGTGGAATCTGCCACAGGAAACACAGCAATAAAGCTTGTGTAAAAGGGCTGTACAGGTCAGCAGAGAGCCAAACTCAAAAAAAGAACCAGGGAGAATGTCTCAAATATGATGGCAATGAAACAGAGCACTAAAAAGAAAATCACCAGCACAGAAACCTTCCTTTTACCAGCTGCTCAGAGCCAGCACCAGTCCTGTTTTATTGGGCCTTTGGTTGCATTTTTCCCGTTATTGTGGACAGACACTGAATGTCAGGGATAAACCTACACCTGGATTTAATTGCTGCTATCTTAACAAGCTGGCTGTGTGCATGCTGAAACCTGACATTCGGCGGATCACCGCCGACAGCACGGAGCAAGCTGAGCCTACTGAGAGCACGGATTTTAATCTGAGCAAACGTAAACCACTGCAAAGGAGGGAGGGAGGGATTTCAGCTGGACTGAGAAAGAAAGGACATTTATTTTGTGGGTCACCACCAGTCCCCCACCCCCTTCTCTTTCGAGTTCACCTTCTTCCCGCTCTCCCCAAGTGATCCCTGCTGCGTGCACGCTGTCTGGGAGCAATCCAGGCCAGAGGATGGATGGATCTGCACAGCAACGCAGCCAAAGGAGAACATCTTGGCCATGGCCCCTTGGCAGGCCTCAGATGAGCTGCCTGTCGAGATGTATAATATCCCTTTAGAAGTCATGCAAGATTTAAAAGAGCGCTACGGGCAGAGGTTAGCTGGTCTAATCCCATGTCCAGCAGAGTTATCCAAACTGAATGAACCTCATGCTTTCCCAAGAAACACGTTTTTTCGACCCACCCAAAAGACTGTTTGTCATTTGTATCCCTGTATTGTTTCCTCTACTAATAATGCTTTATTTTTTTGGTCACTTTGAGCCTTGCTGTTGCAGTGAAAGGCTCTAGGAGACCTTAAATCACACCCACTTAGAGTCAGTCCTGTGAGCACCATTTATTGCAGTGGAGAGCTCTCACGGGAAGAACAGGATCCATCCAGTACTGCAGGACCCACTTATTTTACTGACAGCATTGATCTATCCTCTAACACTTTGCATATGTACAACTAGAAGTATTAAATGCATATGGTAACCAATTTCACTGACATTTTAACAACTACAGGCAGAAGTTTTTCCAGGAGTACTGTGACATCAGATAAAAAAATCTTAAATCACATCATTAGGCCGCCATTATTTAAAGGAAAATTGACAATAGGATTTAATTTCAAGTCTTGTTTTGAATTTATAAGACAACAAAATCAAGACCATGCAGCCTGAATGCATTTACTCCAAAATTGCTACCTAGGGCATTCGGAAGAGGAAACCATGAGAAGCAGAAAGGCTTTCAGATTACACAACAGAGTTTTAATAGAATACTGATGGGTAGGAAAATGTTATGAAACTTCCCAATGGAAGTAAAGACAGGAACCCCTAGCAAATGGCATAAATTAAAATTAAGAAGCATATTTTGAAGCTCTGACTTGCCACTCAGGAGTAACCTCTTAGGTAGACCAGTTACCTTCTAATACTCCTTCCTGCCCCCTCCCAAAACTGGCTTGCTTTGAAAAGTGAAAATAAAATATATTTCAGCAAGACTACTGGGGCTTCAACACAAAGCAATTTCCAACTGAAACATCTATGAACAGCCACCTTGCTCCAGCCAAAAAGGTGACAACTGCCTGAGCCCTGTGCTCCGGCCAACCCTGCGGTGCAGCTAATGAGAAGTACCATAGTAGCCAGGTTTTGTATAATCCTATTTTTCAGGAGAATGACTTGCAAGGCTGGCACGTTCAATGTTTTTCCTACGAAGTCTCCCCCTCTCCTACTGCAGGGTCCCCCCTGTCCCCTCACATTCAGCAGGCATGGGGTGTGCCAGGATCCCACAGCCCCCATCCCCCTCAGGGAGCCAAGGTACACCCCATACGGGCAGGAAACACAAAGAAGGTACTGGAAGGGGTTAATCAACTCTCTACAGAGAGTACAGGGAGTTACAAACTAATTTTTTTTCAGTCACACCAAGTGCTGTACACAAAGTCCAAGTGGCCAGTGGCCAACGGAGCAGTTTAACCCTTCTTGGGCCAAGGTGCTGGTAGCCACTTGTGCCACAGAAGGGCTGTGAGGCCCAAGGGCTTTTCCCCAGAAACCAGCCCCACATGGATTGTGTTTGCTCACCCACACCTCCACACTTGAAGGAAATGAGCAGTGCCCTCCACACTGTTTGTCAGCTCCACCAACACCAATTTGCTCAAATCATTGAGGCTCCCCAGCACTGGGTTCAATCACTAACAAGGGCAATGCCCAACTATCACAAATCACTGCTAATACAATTTCTTACCATATTTGGGTCCAAAACACTATGCTAAATATCACCAATTAGCACACGCTGGCTTTCGACTCCACGCAACACTGGAAAGCCATAAGGAAGATACAGAATCATAATTAACTCCTGTACATCATCAATAGGTGGGTGGAAGAAGACCATAGACAAAGGAATACCTGTGATTTATTTGCTCCTCCCAGTCACTAAACACACATGTGGGGAGTGACACAAGCCCAGGACGTGCACGTCTCCCACAGACATTACGTGCCAACTACCCCATGCCTGTTACCAGAGCCTTGAGAGCTAAACTCTCGCAAACTCTTCTTCTAGCGAAACAGGTTTCTCTATGATTCTTTTTTTTTTAAAAAAAAGAACCTTTCATGGATATTAATTTTGCAATGATTATGTTCTAAGCATGCTTTATTCTAGTGCAGAGCACTGAGAGCATAGGGATACAAAGAAGAGCTACTCTTTATTGACCACTATTTACTCTAGACCTGTTGAAGCCTTAAAAACCCTAATGTTCCCCAAACCATTAGAGACTGAATGTTTAAACTGTGGTACAGCTGTTGTGGGCACTGCTGGCTCATGTCCAAAAGACCAACTGAAAGGAGAGAGTGTTACGTTCTTCATTTTAAATGAAGAAGTCTTTTGCAGGCCAAAAAAAAGTGTACTGGAGAAAATGGACTTTAAAAATAAGACCAGTTTATGCAGAAACTGGCCTGCAGCCACGGATTAGCCCCCGAGGGCTTTCTCTCACAGCTCCAGATTGTGCTACCAGAGCCCAGAAAACACAGCCCCACAAGTCTCACGAAAAGCAATCATGGATAAGACATGTCCTATGGCAGGTTTCGAAATGCCCAAGGATGGGCTTTAAATACAAAGCCCAGCTAATTAAAAGCCCAAAAGATGGTTAATGTCACCTAGCTCAGAGCACCTCTGTCAGGAGATGAGGATGTGGGTCCCAGTGTGGAGCTCTTCTACAGGAACAATGCAGGGACAGCCCCTGCCCTGCCCCACAGCTCTGCAGCCAAACCCAGGCAGGATGCTCCTGTCCACCTCCTCCTTCCAGAGATGTGTCAGAGCTGGTACAAGGGGGCAGTTCCTGTTGGCTGGCTGAAGTGAAATAAAATCTTTCTGCTCCCACATCCCAAGGAACTGCACGAAACAATTGTAGCTGCACTAACACAATTTTGCCACTTTGCACCGATTAACCACAAACAGATCTCCAGTTTTCTGGTTTATACATCACCAATATAGCTCAAGTAATGAAAAATTTTGCCAAGGGGAAGGAGCAGTGGGGCTTTGTTTACTGCGGACTTCCCTCTGCTGGAGGGGAAGACTGTAGGGACCTCCTGGATACAACTCTGTGTATTCAGGGCTCCTTTTGTTTAAATCCTGATGCTTTACATCCCACAGCTAAACACTGACATGTCTGAAGGCACTCCTTCAGACAGAGTTATTTTGATGGAGACAAACACAAGGAAGTAATGGATAAACACTCATTTCCAGTGAACTTGGCCACTCATTCATGGCTTTAACCTCCCCAGTTGCCACTACAGGAAGGGATGCAGGAAACGCCACTCGGCACTGGGAGATCAGACTTCCCTCTCAGCTGGCAAGTGAGGCCCTGAGCTCTGGAGCACAATTAAATGATGTGGTTCTTCAGACAAGTTACTTCTCACACAAATTTCATCAAGTACTGCTGGTTCACATTTGCTTTGTTTCATAGAGAGGGGCAAGAAAATCACCCTGAGCAGTCAGTACTCAAAATTTCCATGGCTGGGGCAGCAGAGGCAGATCCAGCTGTGACCTCTGGGTGCAGTAAGCCCAGGCATGCTCTGAAGCAAGAAGTTTATTCTGTACAACACAAATGCCTCTTCTTATATGATTTATATGTTTCTTAGGGAAACAGTGCTGGTCTCACTCGAGAGCCTTGCAGTGCCTCCTGCACTACTCTCCTCTCCTCTCCAAAGTATTCTAGAAAGGAAGCCAAGTACTAAGGCAAGTTTCAAGCACAGCAAACTCAAGGTCATTGAATTCCCAAGGAATCTGTGAATTAGGAGAGTTACTGCTGGGGTTCAAGCTTTTGTGAACCATACCAAGTAGCTGTTTAATTAAACAACTGTTTTTCTCCCAATCCTTTCTTGTTTAAGCAAGTAGAAGAGCTTAAAAATTACTTATTCATTTACAGCTTCTCAAACCAAGTAGCCTTTAAAGTATTTCCAGCTTGGCAAAGGAAAGAAGAAAACCTGCAAAAATGAATGGGTCTTCAAAACTGGCATGGAGTACCTCACCTCTGACCCTGCGCTCGACGATCTCATTACCCAAAACCTACACGTGGGAGCAGTCTAAGGCACTTGGGAACTGAGATCCTCCAGCTAGGAAGCAGAGAACTTCCCTCCTCCTGGCCCTGCATTAAACTGAGCCTCATCCTCCTGGTCTAAATGAGGATACAGAAACCAGATAAAACAGAACGTGCCAGTTTAGGATATTTAGATTTAACTGTGTGAACCTTAGGAGAGCTGGATGTGACTGCGAGGTTTTCATCCAAAAGGTTCTGATTTGACAGAAACAAAAACAAATAATACCACTAAACAGTAACAAATGTTCTATGCTGCAGCTATTAAAGAAGCAGAACATCGTAGGTGCAAATGACTAATTGTCATTGGGATTGCCTGACAAAGTGTAATCAAGAGTTGCTTCTAGCATAATTTCCAAATTATGACTCCTGGTGCAAACTGCTGCTCTTCACAAGGCTCGCCCTTGCTCAAGTTAAGGCTCTGACCCATGGGGCAAATGATTCAGCTCCTCCCTCTCCAGCCTCTGTCCCAGATCCAAACAAAACCAGGGATACAGTGACTCGCTGCTGATTGCTCATTTGAAGGCTAGACTCAGGGATGATGCCAAATTACTTACCCACTGAATCTACTGCATCTCAGCATTTCTTCTCCCTGTTGTCAACTCCACACTTTTACCCCACAGTACAGGCAGAGCACAAGAAAACTTGTTTTTCATTATGAATTTCAACAGGCCCATGAAAGCCAGAGCCACAGCCCTGGAAGTCTGTATCTGCTCTTTCTCATGCAAAGTGTTAAGATTCCAGAGGAGCAGCACATGACCCTTAGAGGAAAGTTTCTTGGAGATGATGAGCAGAAAGCTTCTGACACCCTGGCCAATATTCTTTGGATGCTAAAAACGGAGTTAGAGGGATGCAGTCTCCTCTGAACACAGACAACTGAAGAGAAGACCTCTTCTGGATTGCTGGGTGATTTTCCACCATGTGTTTTCAAGAAGCAGTAATGTAATCATTTAGAAATACTTTTGTTCATGGAATTCAAAGATTCCTATTTGGGAGCTACTTTCCACATCCAGTGGTTTTGTAGGAGTTGCAAGCCATGATGGATGATGAGCCTTTTTGGTCCACTTGGCAAGGCTACCAAAAGCTGCTGCTTCAAGGGGAGTGGAGAAGAAACCCTCTGCTTGGAGAAATTTCAGCTGCAGCCCAGGCAGCCACCCACCATCTCAGCATCAGTCCAACATCACAAATCCCAGCTGGAGCAGCACAGCCTCTCTGCCAGACTGGATGGGGACAGCGGTGATCCTGCATCACCACCACCCCAGTCTCAAGATCTCTGCCAATACCAGATTCTGCAAGAAGCCCAGGGGAAGCCAAGGCTCCAGTGGGTCTGTGTGCAGGATCCCTCCCTGTTAGTCCTGCCCACATGTGCCCACCAGCACAGCTTTCTCTCGCTGCAGATGTTTCAGGAACCTCCACCCCTGAGCAGGCACATGGAGACAATGTCACAGCAACAGCACTGAAGGACAGGGCTGAGGCAGCCACATCAGCACAAAGCTCTGAACCTCTCTTGAGCCTTCTTCACAGGAGATTACTGTGAATTTAATTAGGCAAAGATTCAGCCTCACAATAGCTGCAGTTCTTCCCTGCATGTAAAAAGGTGGGGCTGTATTTAAAAAAACAGATTCATTTGCAAGACATTCATCACTTCCAGCTTAAGCAGAACCATTTTGGATGAGGGGCACCACTGCCCCTTTTTCAGGGCAACAGACCATGCTTGCTGTTTCTGATCCCTTGAGATTTGTGTCAGGAATACACCTTTTGGAAAGGGGCAAGAAGGGAGCTGGAAATGCTGAATTAAATCCCCAAGACAAAGCCAAGTGCTCAACTGCCTCTGTCAAAGCTGCAGCCCCTCAGACCTGCAGTGCCAGCACAGCCTCCAAGTGAGAGAGCATCTTCCATAACTTCATCTATAAATCCATCTGTGTTATGCTTTCCTAACAACTGATGGTAAAACCACTTCTCTGTCAGCCACATCAGTATGAAAACTGACAGAAAACTGGGAATATACAACATTTCTAATTCCTCTGCTGGTGACCCCTCCTCCCAGATGCCACAGCAGCCACTCCATGGGTGCTGCTGCGTTGTGCCTCTGCCAGGCAAGCAGCTGGGAGAAGGGATGCTCTTGAAACCTCAGCCCCTTCCAAACTGCTGATGGGCTGTCCCTAGGAGGTGGCAGCTGCACACAACTTCAAGCTGGTGGGGTTATCTGAAACACAGAACCAGGCAGCACTCAGGTAACACTCTGAGGGCTCACTCTGTGCACTCGGTCCCGCTGGACCCGCTCGTGTCTCACCTGGTTTGCAACAGCACAAAGGACAGGACGATGGTGAATCTCTGTGTTAACTGCATGGCACAGCCATCTCTCTTCCAGGCTTGGATTTCAACGAGTGCTCCAACATGGTGCTCTCCAGCTGCTTTTTCCAGGGCCATGCTGAGGTATCCGTGGTTGGCCGCTGCTGAAGGCTGGTCTGCTCCCAGCACGAGGCAGTGCTGGGTTTCCTGCTCAGGTCTGCTGTCAGCAGTGATCTCAGTCACAGAAATCACAGAATATTCCGAGTTGGAAGGGATCCAGAGGGATCACTGAGTCCAACTCTTAAGAGAATGGCCCATACTGGGATGAAACCCATGACCTTGGTGTTATTAGCACCATGCTCAACCAGCTGAGCTCATCTCAGTACACCCCTCCATGGGATCCAGCAATGAAGCAGGAACTCAAGCTGGATTTAAAAGTATCTCCTTTTACTCCTGTTGGTAGAAAACCAGAACAAGCTATGGAGTTCCTTACAGACCTCCCACAGAACCAGGGCTCAGTACAGACACAACATTTGTGACACAGGCAGAGGGTTTCACTCCTCTTTCACCCTCCTGCCAGCTCAGAGCAGCTCTTCATCAGCTCTTCATCTTCAATCTGGTTTTTCAGCCAGAGCCACCATTCCTGGAGCTGGTTTGAAGACTGCCTACAAGGGCCTGGACTCAATCACCAGCTTGTTTCACACGGGGAGCAGCGCAGGGTGACAGCTTCCAGGGCTCACCAAAGCTGCACAGCATTGTTCTCAAGTGCCTATATGAAATGCGTGCACTTTTTTCTTCTTTTTTTTTCTTTTTTTTTTCCCAAAGAATTGTTTAGCAATTGCTCAGAGGAGGGGAGGAAAATAAAGTCCCAAACCCTCGTTTTATGTGGAGAAGCCACATGTTTCAGTCAGCCCACGAGGATCCACAGCTGAGCCCTGGCCTGGGGACAGCAGAGCTTTAGAAGGCTGTGATGTTAATTAGCACCGTGCAGTAACGCCGCTGCTGCAGACGGAATTTCCACAGTGAGGTGATGATTGCACAAGGCTTTCTCTAGTGCTTGTACCATTACCACGCACGACTTAAAGCCTTCCTGCTCCTCTGTGCTGAGTTTAAAAACAAAATCTGCCCTTTGTCTCATCACTGGAAAAACATATGCACATCATCCAGTGTAGACGTGGCACTGCCAAAACCATTCCATGACAAGATCTCTGCCTCAAACAGTTCTGCCATCTAAAATAAGTGTAATACACAGCAGTTTGGTTATAAAAGATAGATCTTGATCAATAAGGGATCAGCAAGCGAGGTTTGCCCATTCAGAGGGCTGATAAATCTCTCGAGACTTTGCCTTTCATGCCCTGTAACCCAAAAGCACCATAAATTGTGCATTAATAGCTCTACCTACAAAGGTCACCTATTTTTATTGCTTGCTTTGCTGAAGCACAAGGGATAATATATTTAAAATAAGTCACTTTTTAGGAGAAAGGAGTGATTTACTAATTACTCATTTGGATAGGGTTGGCAGGGTGGGTGCAGATTCAACACTCTGGAAAGAAAAATGGTGAATGAAGGGAAAACGGGTGAGAGAAGGGAAAAAGTTCTGAAAGAAGGGAAAAGCACTGCTGCACATGCACAGGTCTGGGACCAACCCCGTCCTCTGCAGTTTCACATATGCTGAGAACTAGAAGGCAGGCAACATCTTTCTAGGCAGCCACAGTTTTTATTGTCCTCCTGTCAGTGGAACAACTTTCTCATTATTAAAACGAGCTGTCAGGCAGACTGGCATTTCCCTCCTGGCCGTGTCCAAGTTAGCCCGTTCGTTCAAATATGGTTAAAGATTTCACATAGTGTTGCTGGCTAACTGTATATGGTCTGAGGTTTTCTGGAAGTTTGCTGTCTGGCACAGCTTGGACAAGGAACAAGCAGTGTTACTCTGCAGTGCTCTGTAACCAAGTGCCTCTTGCATTACACACGGTCTGTCAGAGCCAGGGGTTCACCTCCATGTGGGTGTTTCAGCCTTGCTGATGCTCACCATCCATCATCCGACTCTGACAAAAAGAATATTCAACTGCTCCCTTTGTAATGCTCTAAATTAAAACAGGAGATGTGGATGCCAATAAATGCAATTATGCTGAATGTAAATGCATTAGAAATGGAAAGGAAAAAAAACCCCACTGTCTCAAACACTGCCCAGCTTGGGGAAGGATTTGCTAATCACACAACACAAGTGAACTCTCTTTTGAATATCAGCCACACGTACAAAGAGTTTTTGGGTCTTTCTAGGGTCTTCTTTGCTTCCAACCTGGAGCACACTCTATTCTGCTGGCTGCAACCAAGCTGCCACAAGTGCAGTCTTTGTAGAGCAGACCTGGCTCCAAAACTTGTGCCCACTGCCTGCAGCCACCATGGCTTGGTCCCTCCACTCCCCCAGATGCCAGCCTGCAGCCTACAAGCCTCAGCTTGCACCTAGCTGCTGTTTCTTCTCCCTCTGCCACTGCAGCCTTTCTAGATTTGGAAACCAGGCAGCTTGGAACAATTTATCATTTTCATTAGTGACTTTCCCATACTCCATTGACATTTTTCCACTCATCTGGGAGACAGGGGCAATGGGAGATCTCCTGAGTGGGTTTGCCTGGGTCAAGGTACTGCTGCTTCAAGCAACCTCATGTGTGCTCAACAGAGAAAGGCAGGGAGGGAGGAAAAGCCATTGCTGAGCATGCAGAGGAGCTTTAGCCAACAGATGGAGAAGGCCAGTGGAGTTTGCAGCTTCTTTCAGCAGACAGCAATACCTTGTCTTCTTATGACCCATTTTTAGTTGCTGATTGAGGACATTTCAGGGATTTGACTCATGAATAGCAAATGACTTGTGCTGGCTTTGCCAAAAAGCCTTCTCCTTGCTGCAGGAAGCCTGGGCTGCTTTGAAGTAGCTCCTGAACCAAGACAATTTACAGCCTGACAGCTTAAAGCTGCATTGAACTGGGCCCTGGTGTCCTGGGGGTGTCATAAATCGCCGTGGTTCAGAGGCAGGCGGGCCCGGGAGGGCAGGGTGCATGGATGGGGACTGTGTTCTTCTGCTGTCCCACAAAGGCAAGGCCACCAGGGAGCCAGAGCCCTTCAATGGGGCTTTCAGAGGGACACACAGGACTACTTTCTGCTGCCCTTTCCTCAGCACTCTTCCGAGATATACTTGTGTCATCTGAACTGCAGGGTGTTCCCGAGTTCAGTGCGGTTTTGGGCTGAGCTAATCCGGGCTCTGACGTGCACCCCATGAGCAAATAGGTGCTCCCAACTCCTGGCCAACAGCAGGCTTGGAAACCTCTACTGAGAGCAAGCTTTGGGGAACAGGCTCAGCTGGTGGCAGAGGGATTCACTGCTGACTCAGTCCTGGGGGCTGCACTCGTGTCAGAAAGCAAAGTGGGCACTGACACATTATTTGAGTCTTGAAATAGCAGCACTGCTCAACACAGCTCATCTGGCAGGGCCCAGAGGCACCCCCAGAGCTCTGAGAGGGAGGACAGCTCTCACTCTGCTCAAGGATATCTGTCAGGGACATCCTCCATAGCCACAACCTGATTTGGGATGCCCAATTCAGCAGTACTTTTCCCTAAAGTCTACAGAGTTTTGCATGTATCTCAGGATTCTCACCTTCATTTCATGGCTGTTTTGCCCACTCCCATTTGGGGTTTTCCATCCCAGAGCCAGGGAATGTCGAGCAGGCTGCGGGACCGTGCTCTTCATCAAGCCCTGCCTTTGCCTCGTCTTGATGTGAATGCCAAAGTCAAATATAATCCACCCACCCAAACCAGATGTTAGAAACCTGTCTGTCTCTCTTCAGCTGTCCTCTGAGGTCTGGCCTCCCGTCAAATGCCTGAGGCTAGAATTTTCTTTTTTATTTTTAAGGCAATGATAATACGTTCAAAGGCTCTTTCTTCTGTTTGGAGAGAGCAAATCTACACCTGGTCCAGCAGTGCTTCAATGCACACCAGCAACTAACAAATCTCTGTCTCTGAGAGAAGTTTGGCCACTTGACTTTCAAAATAGTTTCCTCCCTTCACAGAAATTTTAACAGCTAATTCAGTAGCGCCACAGGAACAGAGGCAACAAATCCAGCCAAATCTGTTCGGTGTGCCACCTTTTCATTCAGCAAACTGTCAAAAGAGAACTTTTCTTTTCCCCTCTGGAATGGCATTTGTTTCTACAGATCTTTAAGCCAGAAGAATACAGAGAAGATCTCCTGGGCATTTGTTTTCCATGGAAACAGTGCATATTGAGTATTTCCCACAGACAAAAAAGGAGAGGAGCGAAGACAGAGGGAGAGTAGAAGGGAGAAGGACAGATCAGACCAGAGGGGGAAAGTTTGCAGCACTGTTGTGCTGTCTCATAGTACTTCTTAAGCAACAACCTCCTTTTGGGTACTTTATGTCCTAAAAAAACCTCAACACGTAACAGGAGTCTGTGTTGCACAAAGACGAGAGATGGAAAGCATTATGCTGACCTTAAAATGTAGCTCAGGGGCTTGGTGCATCACAGACTGTTGAGTATTAGCATTATCCAGAAAAGCACCGAAAAATGCATTGCAGGATATTGAAGAAATCTATATCCGGATATTAAAACTAGTATTGAGCAAACCGTGAGGAGTGACTATCACAATACGGTCAGACCACAAGCTTAATGAAGCCTAGGAAATAAAGCACCGTGACTAATTTGAAGCACATTAAAAGAAATCACATACAAACCCCACTAAACCCATCAACTCCCAAGGACCCTTCTTTGCCTCACTCAGAAGGGGTGAGGACACAAACACACATGATTTACGCAGTATGCTGTACTGCTCACTGCTTTGTGCTGATTTCCAACCAAAGTACTGCCTGTTCTTGAGGACTGGGATTTCACACTTGGAGGATTTCTAAGAAAGAGGTTTTATGGCTGGGACTGAAGTGACGTGGTCAGAACGTGAGGACCCGGCGCCTGCCTGGCAATGCCTTCCCACTGCAGCAGGCACTGTCCCCTGGCAGCAGGGGAGAGTGTCCAGGTTCTGGGACCCACTAGCAGAGGAACAGCATCATCTTAGCAGATGTACAATGTTATTTGCAATGAGTCAAAAATCAGGTCAAAGGAAACCTTCCTCTCCCTGGGAGTCCAGCTCCCTGCATGTTGGAGCTCTGCTGTGGCATTGCCCTCTTGTCCACTCTGCATGGGAGAGAAACCACCCAACTCCTGAAACGTCAGCCTCTCCGTTTCGTCAAACGGCTAAAGGGAAAGTAAAACAGCCCCAGAGCATCAAAAAACCCACATCAAACCCCAACCCTACCCACAACATCCTTCTCATCTTCACCCCTCAGACAGACAACTCACACTGGTACTGAGACTGGCACTGTCTTGAAAGGACGTTTATCTGCTGTGCTCTGGGCTTGCTTTGTGTTCCACAGGAGAGCAACTAGAGGGATCAGATGGCTCCTGGCCACAAGAAGTGTGTGGTTACAAGAGCTGATGCCCAAGGTGGCAGCAGGAGCTGAGCAGTCCTGCACAGACACCGTGTTAGATACGAAGTGCTGCAATAAATGCCAGCCTGGAAATTTCCTTACAGGAAAAGAGATATACTGGGGACTGGAAACGAGCAGATGACAGCAAGAGGTTGTAGTTTATGAGAGTAGTCGAGACCGCTGCTAATAATTTGTGCCTTGAATGCTGCGAGGAGTGAACTTTGTGAATCATGGTGCAGGTTTGTAAGAGATGCACTAATTCACGCCACTGCTGAATGATATCAAATCCAAATGTCAAATCCACTCCAAACCCAGTGGTGACTTAGCCAACTCTAGATTCAGTTTCTTTCTTCACTTCCAAGTTACAGAAACCATCACCCTGACATAATGGTTTAGGTTTCAATAGCATGAATCTTTTGGCCATAACCATGAAGAAAAAAACCAAAACAATAATAAATCTGTAAGCCTCAGTGGCAAGCAAAAGAATGTAATCTTGATTCTCTTGCCCACTAAATAATTATGCTTACATCATGCTAAAATAAAAGTCTACATTGCGCTTTCTGTTATTAAAAATACAAGGAAGAGATCAAACTGTCCATATATACGGAATTATAAAACCAAGCCATATATCACCCAGACCAAAGTATGTAATCAGGACATAACAAATGGAGTTTAATACTTAGCGGAAACCACAGCTCTGGAAGACATTTAAAGGAATATTTCCATTTTCCTAGGTACTATATCAGGTTCTTGGCCAGACATTTTTGATTGCACTGTACTAAAAATACAGTCCTAGCTTCAGAAGACAAAAATTTTCGAAGCATGACGAAATGTGAAAGGTAATTGCAATGCACCACTGAGCTATTTTATTACATTATCTAACATCTTTAAAGAGTAGATTAGCTCACAGCGCAAACATTCTGGTTTCCCTGATGTTTGAGTCCTGGCAGCTACACAAGCAGCAGGAAGAGCCGTGCCTGAAGACAGGAGAGTGGTGCTAGTGAGCTTCTGGAGCAGCTTTCCTGGGCAGAGCAGGCAGCGCTTTCCATCCAAAAACGTCGTGGAAGAGCTGCAGCCCCTCTGCTGAGGCAGTCTGGGAAGATGCTGGGAGAGGTGTGTGATCTCCTGCCAAGCCCTCCTCAGCAAAACTGAAATAGCCAAAGGTTTATCAGCACCATCTGGGTCTCACTGCTGACATCAACCAGGGGGGAGCTGATTTGAGAAGCTGCCGGAGCCAACAGCCCCACCGAGCACTCAGAGGTGGTCAAGAGCTGCCTCCCCCTCAGCTGCCTTCACTGAACCCTAACTTCTTCCTATCTTCATTTAACCCTAACTTCCAACCTTCCCAGAAAGAACAGCACAGTGCTAATGTGATAATACCTCAAGAACTAAGGCTGCCCCAAATCTGAGATGCTCAGCCCTTAGAAGAAGGACAAAAGCCTGGTGAGAAACAGCAGCTGTGGAGAGAGCAGAAGGGACTGGCTACACCTGCAACAAATAACTCACTGCAGTGGATGAGATCTGTGCTCCACAAACCCCTGTTTACCTGGGAAATCCATATTTACATAGGCTGTGGTTATGTTTTCCTTCTACTCCCTTCGCCCTCTTCCAGCTGCTCCATTATTCCCACAGATTTTCCCTTCCTCTTCACCCTCTGGCTGGTTTATCCAAGAAACTGCTCTGGTTATGCAACAAAAAGCAGTGAGAAAGAATAATCACTAACCAAACTTTTGCTTCCTTTGTGCAGCCAGGCTCACAAACTAACTGCTCCCCTCATCAAGCACAGGCTAAACCTCTAGAAAACCAGCATGCAGGTGGGTCCAGCATGGCATGGGATGCAGGGAATAAGAAAATGTCTCTCAAGAAGGCAAAATGGAGGAGAGATTTTTAGGTTCTTAGCCAAAAGTAGACAGTAGCTGTATGCTGCCATCACCTAGTGTATGACATTGCAGTTTATTGCTCCATAAAACTCAGTTTTTTAAGCTCAGTTTGCATCCTGAAAGCTGTTTGCAAGCAGCAATTTAAACATGGGGTTTCAAACATGACGTTACAAGACTGAAGACCCATTTTAGACAAGATTGAACGAATTGTATTTTGAATGTTGTTTTTTCTAAAACATGTACAGCCTGCCATAAAAACTGGTGAGAGAAACTAAAGCCAGAATACGAGGTGTCAATGGTCAAGCATATCCTCGTTAGAGGGTGGCCAAGTGATATTTATTTAAAGTGTTACGCATTATGAATTAAACATTTATTTTGTGTCACCCAGTAAAATATCTGAACCTCATTTTGGCAGCTGTGCAAATTCTACCTCGACTACATTGATGACTGACTGTACTTCTTTTGACTTTCATGCAGTCTCTCTTCTCATTTTAAGGAAAAAAAATCCTAAAAATCAAGAATGCCAAAAATGCAAACATTCGTGTATCAGCCCGTGGTACACAAAAGGAGGACGAAAGCAGATCACCGCTCATGACATCGTCTCTGTTAAGGTTGCAGATGGAATTACAGCGTGATAATTCAAGTCCTGGAAGACTTGGCAACCTTATCCTGTAAGAGTGACTCCTCTAAAAGATCTGGGAACACGGACTTTCTGTTCCTGGATCGATGGGTGGAACAGGGAGCATATTAAACAGCATTTGGAGATCTGACCATCAGTTCCTTCCCTCATTAAGGAGGGAAAGAGCCTCACAGATTTTGGCTTAGAAACCCCTCACAGATCCTCCTGCCCAAGGTGGCTAAAGCTAGAAACTCTGCAAGAAACTCAGGTCAGCCTGCTATTAATACTAACCCAGTCTGAAAAGCATTTTGGCATGGTTTTAACAGGATTGCAGGATTTATTCCATTTGAAATGCTCTCTGGACCACACGGCAGAGCAATGCTGCTGTGTGTCACTGTTCCATTGACTCAGCAGTAGAAATTGCCACTTTTTCTACCTCAGAACAGGCCTGGAGAGCAGAACCAGCCTCTGCTATGCAAGGGACAGCAGTGGGAAATGGCAAAACAGTCAATACAAAAACTCTAACAAGAACTGAAACAGCAGCTGTTGACACCTAACTTCTACTGGGCAAAGCATATTCAAAAAGTACATTCTACAGACCAGCATTTACTTCAGGGCCTGGCACAGTGAAGAATTGTCACCACATGCACTGGCCATTGGAGGGTTTATGACAGATAAAGCAAGAGTAACAAGGTAGGAAAGGCACTCACAAAGAAAGTCCAACTTTGGCCACTAGGTGTGGGTAGCTACAATCTGACAATATGGAAATGGCCTTCCATTATTGATTAAAAGGTGTAAGAAGATCCAAGAGCTGAAAACAGGGACACCATACTATCAAAGTGGCTGAACTTTTGAAGAGCTTCACCAAAATGAAGAAAGTGGGCAAGATTATATACTACTGCCCAAATGTTCTGACCTAAAAATCAGATTGAAGCCTATTTGTTTAAAAAAATACATATTTTAAATAAAGTTTCTGGAAGCTGTTGCTCAGAGCATCTCACTTGCTTTCCATGTGACCAACCATCCTGTCTGGACCAGAACCCCTCGATTATCCATACAGCTCACTGCCTTACACAACTGCCTTTATCTTTCTCCACTTGTCCCTACCACTCATAGTCCTGCATTAATGAACTTTTATTTCAGACCTTCATAAGATTCCACCACGAACAGGGAAGGTTTAGTGTTAAATGTAGTTCTGGTAGCAAAAGATACAAGTGGAGAAGGTCAGGGGACAAGGGGGCTTTGCTCTGAGAAGTTGCTCAGCATCTCCCACCAGACCAAGACCCAAGTGAGATACAGACCTCATCTGAAGAGGTCTAGCTAGATACTCATGGTGAAGGTCAGTGTAGGTCACCAGAGCTGGTGTCAGGAACAATTCCTATCCCAGGACAGATGGGAGACTAAATCCTTCCCCCGGAGCCTCTCCTACCGCAGTGTGGGATATGCCTCTCTCTTAGGACCACTTAAGCATCTCTCCCCTAATCAATCATCTGTCTGTGGAGACAGATCAGGAATTAACCTCTCCCTCATCCCTCCGGAGCAAAATTGGATTAGGCTGAAATTCTTGAGTTAACACAGACACACCTGGGAGAAACTGAGCAGCCTGTGATGCACACAAGATCAAACGAGCAAAGTGCAGGGGGGGGGACACAACAAAGTGCTCCACAAGCCACAGCTCCAAATGCAAACATCTCCTGCTTTTCCAATCGCTTGTGCTCCATTTTTTTGGGCAGGAAAAGCGGACTCAGAGCCACGGTGGACCCGCAGTGCCGCCGCCTCTGCCAAGAGCAGCGTCCAAATTCCTAACGAGGAGCGGCCGGACGGCAGCCGGCTCCGGGCACTGCCGTGTGCTGCACCTCGTGGAAAATCCATTGTCAAGCCCTGTGCTAAGCCAGCCCCCCAAACACTGCCAGGAATCAGCCCAGAGCAGCCACAGCCTCCCCATCAACGTGGACTGGGGACGCCCTGGACGCGCAGGGACTCAAGATTCCCCCGACAGTGGCCAGTGTGGTTGCACATTTTACGCCGCTTGGGTAATGACACTGGGCTGGAACAAACCAAGCCTCAGCCCCGAAGGATAAGGATTGGAGAGCAGGAAGTCTGAGTTAAGCTGTGGGCACAAGAAGTGACTTGGGATTAAGCAGCGTTTCGCTTTGCTTAGACTATTACCCTGGGTGGAGCACAGCAGCTGGGCCAGACATCCCTGAAAGGCACTTTGCTGTGCAGCACAGCTGGATCCTCTGGGTTTTGTCAGTGCTGGAGACCAAAAAACTCCTGGTTTGAGTCTAAAAGAGCAGCAGAGAAGGAATGCTGACTCAGAATTTTAGCTTTTTCCCCATGCCCCACCACATCCCAGCAGCTCTAGAAAGGTGCTATGTTCCCACACCCACAGCAAGAGGATAAGGAATAAGTAATTTTTTGGGCTCACTGAGACACTCGGTGAAAAAATGTATCAGTGCAATGCACTCAGCAAATTGTCTTTAAAATGCAGCTTAATTTGTGTCCAGAGAAAACCAGTACCCTGTACCAATTTTTTTCCCCCCGTCAGAAAAATTTTTTCCCTGGTTTGGAACTGGCAGGAAGGGGAGGGAAGGGATGAGAGAAAGAAGCAGATTACTGTGGCCAAGGCTATACTCATTATATAGAAAGGACATGAAAGGCTTTACTTAAATTGCCAACGTCAGTTCAATGTATTTATAAGGATTCGAACAAGTCCCACCGGGCAGAACAGCCCGAAGGAGCTTTGTGTTTGTGTAATTTAATGGCTCTTTGTTCACTGAAGTCAAAAAGCAGCTCTGGATTTGGGAGAGTCCCCGGCCAGGCCCCGCAAGGCTCCCAGGACTAAAAGAGACATCGCTGCAGAGTGCACTGAACTCTGGTGGGGCTGCCTGAATTAAAAGGCTGTTGTAAAATAAATCCTCTGATAAGAGCAATTAATGCTATCCTAATTACGTCTTTTCTCATGCTCGCCACTGTTCCTGCTGGCTGCCACGAAGGCAACTCCTCCTCCTGGGAGAAACTACAAGCGAGGTGGGGACTTTAAAAATACACTTTTGCCAATTTCTTTTCAATCCAGCATACTGAATACAAGATATAAAAAACCACTCTGCAGCCTTTTGTTCTGGGCTGTATTTTTATTACTGGCAAACCCATTAAGCTTGAGGTTTTTCTTATTTTATCTTTGCTTTCAGTTTTTGGAGTGGTTTTTTTTTTTTTTTCTTTTTTGGTAATCAAAATGGCAATAGTTTATTATATGCTCTGAGGTTTCCTGCACACAAAAAGAAAAAAAGGCTGCGCTACTATTCCTGTCTCTAATTCATCCCTTTTGCTTGCTCTGCTGTGGGCAAGGCTTCAAATCATAACCAGCAATTTTGTCTGCCTCCTACTTACCAAAAATTACTGCTGCACCCACTGGTGACTCACAGACACATACATTTGGTACCAGGACATCCATCTGAACCAGCACATGCCTGGCAGCTCTATCTTTTGGTCATTAAAACATCAGAGCAAACCAGCCTAAAAAGTCTCCCAGATAAACTAGTGGAAAAACACACAAGTGCTTTCAAAGGGGTTTTAGGCTGATTAGCTGGAATAATATTTTTAAGCCAAGAGGATGATACTGGAGCATTATACATCCTTGAGATATGTTATCTGAAATGTACCATTCCTGGTCAAAATGGATGTCTACAAAGGCTATAGCTGGTTATTTCTAATAAAGACATGGAAAGGGAGAAAAGACCTCTCCTGCATCAGTGGATTTAAACGGCACTCCAGCTCCAGGCAACCAGGACATCCCTCAACTTGTCTGGAAGACCACCCTGCACTAAGGCATGGCTCAGCATCCCCCTCAAACACACACAAGTGCTGTCCAGCATTGAGCTGCATCTCCATCTTCCACACGGTATCTGCAGAAGAACACGCTCATTTGCATCCCCAGAACAATAGAGAAATTAATGAAGATGACTGCAATTCATAGAGCCTTGTGTCTGCAGCAGTGGAAAGGTCAAACAAATTAAGGCTCTGAATTCTGGGCAGAGATTTCAAGCTGGCTCTCTAACATTTGCAACACAAGGGAGTAATTAGAAAACATCCATCAGCTCCATTTCCGTTCACAAGCCCCGTTACTGTGAACATGGTGATGAGCTGTCCTCTGCATAGCTAGATCCGCTCTCAGATTATGGTCAATTACTTCTCCTCAAGTATTTCAACTCCCAAACACAAACTTTGCTTCCTTCAGCTCCCGGATCTCAGACCCGCCGACCACACACACCACCCCTCGCACGAGGAGCTCCGAAAGGAGCTGAGCCCCTGCAGGGAACCTCTGCAGCTCCCAGGGACACCAAGGACAGGAAATGGTCCCTGCATTAAAAAAAAAAAATCTCTAGGTACTATAAAAAATACAAAAAAGATCACAGGAGCTCCACGCTGAACACACACAGCCCACGTCACCTCCCTCCCTGTAGCTGTGAAGTCACATTCAAAAGCTCAGTCGTCTTTTACAAGGAAGGCTCCTGCTGAGCCCAGAGGATGTTTGTGGAGTGGGGGACAGGAGAAGTGCCGGACGCTGCAGTTTAAAAAGCACATTTTGTGTGAGCTTGCTCCATGTGAGAGCTTCCACACCCAGACGTTTCACTCCTTACAGAGCTGGCACAAACTTATTTTTAACAGACTAAACCAACCTGTCCCCCCTGGGATGCAGATGGCTGCTCAGAAGAGATCTGCTGGTTTGGCTCTATCTCCCAACTCCAGGCTTTTTTACCACACAGCTGAGGAGAAGATTGCCAGTTTCTGGAAATCTGGGTAGGGATCCATAAACCTGTGCAATGTCTCCAGCTACACTGTGAGGAAGGCGCCAGGAAAGACTCGATGCAGGAGCCTCAGCAGCATGACTGAAAGAAGACAAAATCCCTTGCCAGACATCCTGCTGTGCTGTTTTGGGCTGGGATAAAGTTAGTTTTCTTCATAATAGCTGGTATGGAGCTGTTTTGGATCAGTGTTGATAACACAGGGATGTTTCAGTTATTGAGAAGTGCTTTTAAGGGAGTCATGGACCATTCTGCTCCTCACCCCACCAGCAAAGGGGCTGGGGGGCACAAGGAGCAGGGAGGGGACACAGCTGTGACAGCTGACCTCAGCTGACCCAAGGGATATTCCAGACCATATGGAATCATGCTGAGCATGCAGAGCTTGGAGAAGAAGGAGGGGATGCTCAGAGCAATGGCATTTGTTTCCCCAGTCACTGTTTGGGACAATGGAGCTCTGCTGGGGATGGCTGAACACCTGCCTGCAATGGGAAGTGAGGAATGAATTCTTTGTTTTGCTTTGTGTGCATTTGTGGCTTTTGCTTTACCTATTGAACTTCCTTTATCTCAACCCTCAAGTTTTCTCACTTTTACCCTTCTGATACTCCCTCCACCCCATCCCAGGGGCTGTCTGGGGCTGGGGCTAAAGCACAACACCAGGCAAGGAGAGAAGACATCATCTGAAGAGCTGATTTAATACCAAAGTCTCCTGTGACCCAGGAGAGCTCTCAGAGAGAAATCAAGGGGGAAGAATGAGGAAGAACTCACATGAAGGATTTTCCCCCCACGCCTGCTGCTGTGCAGGCAGTGACAGGACAGGCACCTGCTCACTGCTCAGCTGAGCTCTGCTTCCAGTGGGGTCTCTGTGTCCAACACGAGCTCACACTGAACCAGCACCTCCAGTGATGCCCTTTTATTTCCCCATTTGAGCAGCCTGGTGCAGGGGAAGGGGTCCCTGCCCATGGCAGCAGGGTGGGAACAGGATGGGCATTACAGTCCCCTCCAATCCATCTCATCCCATCCCATGGTTCTGTGCACTAAACCTGCTTCCCATCTCCTGGCAGACACTGGGATCAGCAGCACAGTCCCACCTGCAGCAGCCAGGTCCAGGACTGGATCCAGGATTCCCAAGCATGGTCCCTTCCACTCTGCATCACCTCTGTGCTGGAATGGTCCTTCCTAAGCCCACTTAACTCACTGCCTGGCCCAGGAAAGCTCACAACTGATGCACATTTTTTGTTATAGCATGGCTGCCAAGGCCAATATTGATATCTGGCCATAATCCTTCCTAACCCTGCAGAAATCTCTGGGAGTTCAGCATGTTGCAGCAACAAGGTTTAGGGGTTAATAGGTGCTCCATTAAAAGCTTGCCCTTGGAAGCTTTAAAACATGTTTTTTTCTGAAACATTATGACGACATCCCCCACCATGTCATGCCCTTTCCATTCTATCCATCTGAGCAGCCAGCTGCAGCACTGCCCTTGTCCCACTTTCCCAGTCTGCATCTGTGTCCCTTTTCCCCCAGTTTTTCTTTTTAATTTAATTTAAAATGTTGGTAAGAGCTGGGTTAGCTGAAGCTCCATTACCTAGAAGTGGCACCGAAAGAAAAAAAAAAACAGACTTTTCTGGTTTTGGAAATAAAAATGCTTTGGCTGCCAAAGAAAAGAAGGAGTTACACCCATGTAAAGCTTTCACTTAGAGAGAATTAATACAGCCAACTGCTTTTGGATGGACTGCTGGCTAACTACAGTATAAAAAACAAAACAAAAAAGAAATAACCAAGAGTCCCAAGCCCTGTTCTCTCCCATTAGACTCACTCCAGCTTCCAGCTTCTCCTGGGTTCCTGTTCAGAGGGAAATCCTCCGTCACCTCTGTCTAGACTACTCACCTGAGTGAGTTTTTACTGGAAGAAGTGCAGAGATGCAGCTTCCAGGACCATAAACCTTTCAAACCACACATGCTAGAACACACATACAAGCTGTATTTTACACACTTGCAATGTTTTATATACGTGTCTCTACCATCGCCCTAGTGACATTCCCTGCTTTTATTTCCTCGCTGACCACCAATTCAAACATTTCCATCCTCAAAATGCTTCACAAAATGCCCCTTTAAAACAGAAGCTGCATGTGCAATTCCTAGCATGACTTATTCTGCATATTATAGGATTCTGGCTTGATTCCTGTCACCTCCCACAGAGCCAGTTAAGCTAAAGATCTGTCCAGAAGGACACGTAATCATAAATGTAACACTGCTGAATACACAGCCATACTACCACAGCTGAGCTCCCAGCCTGGGTAATTAGAGATTTTACTCCTCTATTGTCCAACTGCTGATTTCATTACAGACTCTGTGAAATTCTCCCATTTAAATTCCCTGATACTCATTAGCAATAATTAGGCAGGGCTGATGCAGGAGACAGAAATAAGAGGTTAAGGAGAAGGGAGTGAATGGGGTTTTTTTTCTGCTTTTAGCAAGTCCAGTGCTAGTGGCTGACTTCATCACTCACTTCACAAACCCTCTTTCCTGCAGTGCTGACATCCCTCACCCCAGCACTGCAAAGGCTCTCACATCATTCTGGGTTTTCTGCTGCCTGGCTGCTCCCCAGAAACACAGCAAAGGGGTTTTAACAGGAACTAGATCAGCCACAACCCTTTCTTCTGGACCAAGTGGTAAGATAAAGAGGATTCTCTGCATGGATATAACTCTCTCCAGCAACATGAGCTGATGGAAACACATTAAAATGCACGGCGTGCAATTAAAAGCACGCTGACTTGAATTTTTCCACTTAAAAAATAATAAAAAATTCAGCTCCTCAGTACGTATCCTTCCCTTCCTCCCTGATTTGCAAGTTTCAAATTCTGAATAATCATTATTCTGAATAATTTGCCCACAGGCACAACCCTGAGAAGACTGCTCACGAACTAGGACATCTCAACCCTATTCAAAATTCCCAAGTGCTGCTCCAACTTGCTTATCAAATGTCTGATTCCGGCGGTGGTGGAGACAGTCTGTGCACCGGTGGCTCAAGTATCGCACGCTGTTGCTCAATTTTGTCCTGGGATTTTTTTTTTCCTAATTTTTTTTTTCTGGTTTCCTAAAGAAAGAAAAAAAAAAAAAGCCGCCAGCTGTTCCAGCAGACGGCTCCCGGATTTCCCTGGATGTGCGTCAGTGGGATGATGCTGCTCCTCAATCTGGCGGCCATCCTTCAGACAGAAGGAAGGAAGACCGTGGTCATATCTAAGCTACTGAAAATCTTGGACATCATCAGCAAAGTAAGCCAGGCAGACAGCTTTCCATGCTTGCACTTTCTAAAAATGAATCATAAAAAGCCACGACAGTGGATAGGAGGGTTTAAGCCAACCAGTCAAAAAAAAGCCAAAGAACAGCACTGCCAACGTTGCTCCACTGTGTCATTTCACATTCAGGAAGGTCTTACAAGCATTTGCAGAGTCCTAAATTAAGCCATCAGCACCAGACTGGACAGCATGTGGACATTCACCACCACTGCTCAGTGAAGCAGCGTGGCAAGCCTCCAAGATCTGCCTTCCTACAGTCAAAGTGCCTCTGAATAGTGTATTTTCAAGTATAACCTCACCTTTAATTAATGCAAGATGTACACTCGCTCTGCATCCTCTTACCTCCCCAAAAATATTCAGTTTAAAGTCAGCTTATGGGTTTCATATTGAAAACCCAAGACATGACCAGGAGTCCAAGATGACACGGCCGGGGCCACAGCAGGGAGTGGAAATGCTACAAAAGAGATTTACACATCTTTGCTGGAAAATCTCAAGAGAAGCAGTATCTGTTCTGGGCCCACTGCTTCCCACAGAGTATGACAAAATCACACTGAGTCAATGTAAATTTGTCATATCCTGTGAGGGAAGAGTTTACCCCACAAGCCAAAAGGGGAGAAGGAGCTGTCAGTGTATCTTAACGAGCTGCAGCTGATCCCTGAAAGCAGCCAGACCCCAGATATCTTGACATCAGCTGACAAACCCTAAACGAAACTATTTTGCCTCAAGCAATACTGTGACAGGGCAAAACCACATCCTTAGCAGACACTTTCTTGACCACATGCATTGCTGAGTGCTGAGAAATGTTCATAGGAGTCAACCTAAAAACCTGCCAGGTGTTCACCTGACACACAGAGGAGACTTTGCCTAGTAGCAGTACAGAGGGTCAAACTGAACATCACTCAGAGGCAGGAATTCTTGCCAGGACTGCATTGGAGTGTCTGTGCTGCATGTGACAACAAAATCTGCTTCACTTCCTCGCCGCCTCCTGCTTAAAAATTCAACACAGACAACAACATCCTAAAGCTGTCCCCATTGCAGACGAGCCCAGAAAACGTGTCCTGCTTCAGCCCCCTACACAATGGCTCTGAGTGACATTCCTCCAGATCAGAATGAGGAGATCCACCCTAGCTCACCCTCAAAAGGCTCACCACAGTTCAGTCTTTAACAAAAAGCAACATCAGACCCACCACAACCAGAGCCACACTAAGGAGGTGCAAGTGGCCAAACCCAACGCCGGCATCGCAGGAGATTTGGCCACGCAGTGACAACCCAGATGTTCTCTGTCCGTGCCTCCTTCCCTCCCACCTCCTCACAGCATTAGTCACTCAGAAGACATCAGAACAAAGCCACATTCAGGCTTGCCAGATCAGGTTTTGTTTGCTTCAAGACCACAGCAGTAGACAGCTGTTGTACATTCTGCCCTGAGGTCTGAGTGAGCTCCTCACAGCATTAATGAAGCTCTCATCACAAAGGACCTCCGAAGGCTCCTGATGGAAGCAGGGCTACTGGCACAGCCTTCAACCCCATGAGCTTCATTATGTGGCCCAAACTCACAAGGAGTTTGGTTCCATCACATTCACATCTGCCCCTCAAAGAGCTGTAGGTGGCTCTCAGATGACTCTGCAGCTCCTTCACCAGAGGAAGCAAGGCCAGCTCCCTCCCCTTGCACTTGGAGGGCATCTGTGGCTCATGGGACTCTGGTCATCTTGGTGGTCTTCTGCTAAACCCTCTGCAGTTTCTCCATGGGGATACTACTTTAGATGTATCTCACCAGTATCAAACATAGGTGGAATGAACTTCCCTCATCCTGCTGGCCAGACTTCCAACACACACACACACATGAAATCCCTAGTGATATCTGTGACACCAGATTGAAGCATTTGTCCTGTCATCTGCTTTCCTTATTTAAGAAGTGATAGATATGCATCCAGATAAATGCACAAAAGTCTAAGTAACAGCCTGGGTTTTTTTTTTAATTTTCCTGTCTTGAAGGTGTAAACGATGTTAAGTCCATTGGTGGGCAGGCACTAAAGATGTAAAAGCAACAGGACCATACCAGCAAATGCCTAGCCCTGAACCAGTGCTGTTTCTTGCTTAAAACTAACTATAAGGGTATTAAATATATTTAAAGCCTAAGCGTTATAAACAGTTCCGTTTGGAACATTTTTACTTTTATACCATATATGTACTGGCATTTACGTAATCAGAGAAAAAGCAGGGCAGTTTAATCCATAATGGCTTTTTCCTCCCCTATAAATAGGCATTTAATCAACAGAAGACAAAGCATGGCATCCTGGAAAACCACTTAAATTATCAGATTTGGCAAGCAAAGCCCGGGTCTTCCTTATTTTTCTGCATTAATTTGGAAAAGAAAGAACTGGACTTCTTTCAGAACAGCTGTTCACCTTAAGGGGGATGTAAAGAGCTGCTGTTCCACCTCACATCTTCCTTCTCTGGCTGCTGAAAGGCTTCACACTCAGGAGCACAGCCAGGACCAGGCACCACCTCAGCCCCTTTGCTCTCATGGGCTAGTTCACCTGCTGAGAAAGGTGAAACTAAACTAAAACAGGGAAGGGGTGGTCGTGGGGGGTGGTTCGGATTTTCCTTTTAAATGGTTAATAATTCATGTGTCAAGTGAAGCTGCTGGGGGAGAAAGCAGAGTCAAAACTACTGCGTTCATTACCAGGATGGCTCAGCTTCATCCTACACCACATCCCAGAGCTCCCTTTCAGCTGACATCCTACAAGCCCAGAGGTAGTCATGGATCAGCCCTCCCAAAACAGCTGGAGAGGAAGGACTGGAGAAGGGCTGGAGGCAGGGGACACACCTCTCCACCTCCACCAAGCAGAGATGCCTGTCTGTTCCTCCCTGCAGCTTCTCCTACGCTCTCAGAGCAGGCTCAGTGCCGAGGCAGGCTGTGCTGGAGCTGCAGCTCTGTAGCCCTGGCCCCTGGCACCCATCCTGCCTTCCAGGCAGGGGACTCTGCTGGGAATGCTCCAGCACTGAAGGCAAAATCCCAGTGCCAGCCCAGCACAGGTGCAGCTCCCCACAGGGGCAGGGATGCTGCTCCACAGTGTGCTGGATGTGTGCCCCAAAGGGACACGTTTTCACTTCCAGCTCACCCAGGATGTCACTCTGAGGGCTCCCATGCACCAGGTCCAGGCATCATCACACCTCCATGCAAGTGCTTTGTTCTCATTTATAGCTCCTTGAATCAACAGCTGTTTAAAGTTCTTTTTACCCTCCTTTTTCTTATAAAAGAAAAGGAAGATGCTGACAGGGCAAGTGGCCACCCAGGCTGTCAAAGCACTGCAGGAGGCCAAAAAGGAAAGTCACCCATCAAACTGTTTGCTATCCTGATGTCTTCTTACAAGAAAGGCAGTTCCCACAATCAGCCCTATTTACTGCCGGCTGTAATTTTGCCTAGATGGCAGGATGACCTCCTGGATAGTGCTCTAGTTGCATATGAATGCACTTGAGGCAACAGTTAAAATTAATGAAGGCAAGTTTGAGGTCTCTCCCCTGCAAACATTCTGTGTCCTTGTGCTGACCTGGATGAGGTGTGTCAGTGCAGAACACACAAATGCTCAGCCTGATGGAGAAAAATTGTGTGTGTGTTATGGGGCTAAAAGAGTGACAGACCTGTAGCTTTTAAGGCCTCAGCCTCCACCTCAAGGCCACAAGCCCCAAGAACAAGATCAGTTTTACTTGGCACAAGCAGTGATGACTGAGCAAGGCAACACGTACAAGGAAGGCAAAGGTTTCAATCTCTTCTGGAAATCTCTGCCTTAGTAAGCCAATGGCAGGGAACATATGGCTCTCAGCCACGTTATTTGTTCTAGTTTATTATGCATAGCACAATACAGACAGTAACAAGTGTGTGTCAAGATGTGGCCTGTTAAAAGTGCTGAAAGCATTTACTGGGCCAGTAGCAATGAAAAGGTTCCCTACCCTTGTATTACACAGATAGAGGTTTACCACACACAACCCCAATTTGAATGCATTGCCCAATTTGCAGCCAACAGCCCCAAGTTTCAAATGCTCTATGAGCAAGCAGCTTGGACTCCTTTCTCTCTGATACACGTGAGCAATTGCAGCTGGAGCTGCACTGGTACATCCAACAGGCAACCACCAATTGCACAAGGATTGCGTTTTCCACTGGTTTACCCAACGGCCAACGCCACTCCAAAAGCCATTCAAGAAGCTTCAGTAAGGGTAACAGAATGAGTCAGGCCAGGAGGGATCTCTAGAGATCATCAGCTCCCACCACCCTGCTCAAAGGAGGGCTTGGTCACTCAAGACCCTGCTCAGCTGTGTCTGACTGTCCCCAGGGATGGAGACTCCACAGCCTCTCTGGATACCCGGCTGTCGTGACTGACCACCCCTGCAGTAATAAAGTTCTATCCTATGTTTAAATGTAATTTCCTGAATCTCAGTTGGGACCCACTGCCTCTCCCCCAGCTCCTGAGGACCAGTGAGAAGAGGTTGGATCCATCTTCTTTACCACTCTACCAGTTATTTATATGTGCTGATGAAATTCCTCTGAGCCTCCTCAGTCCAGGCTGAGCAGCCCCACCTCTGTCCACCTCTCCCCAAACCTCAGACCCTCCAGTCCTCTCACCCTTCTCAAGGTGTGCCCCTGGACTCTGGTATGCCCTTGTCTCACAGGTACTGGAGTGCCCAGCTCTGGACCCAGCACTCCAGATGTGCCCCCACAGGGCTGAGCTGAGACAAAGGTCACCTCCCTCAGACCTGCTGGCAACGCTGTGCCCAAAGCATCCCAGGATGCTGCTCCCCATCTTAGTAAGGACATGGGGATGTCTCACCTGAAACCCTGCTCTCTCTGCACTGCTGCTGCCAGCCAGTCAGTCAGTGCCCTATGACCTGTGTGAACCCAGTAAAGTTACAAGACTTCTTTCACATCAATTCCCTCCACCCCAGTCCCTATTTGCACTCCCACAGCCAGAAAATCCACATGGGAACAGCTGACTCACCCACCCAGCCCGTGGCAAACCCCCAAGTCTGCCCAGAGCCTCACCCATTTGCATTGAGCTGTCACAAAATGCCACCAGCCTGACACCCGAAAAGTCCTTTTCTTGGGGTAAGTACAAAGTTCAGATGAGATATGGATCAAAAAAATCAGCCTAACGTTGTAATTGGCGTAATTAAATGTGCTTGGAACCATTGAAGGAAGAGCACACGAGGAAATAACACTGTAAAACAACACGTAATGACAGTGTTAGCACAGCAATTACTGTTTGCAGGCTTAAAAGGCAACTGGAAGGTAACAAAGAGCAGGCTAGTCAAATCAAAGCTTGAGACAGCACATTAAAAAAACCCCTCAAACAGCCTTAAAATTGTCTCACTTCAAATTTGCATTCTCTCTCCTGGAGATGATTACAACCTTTTGATCTCTGCAAGCAAGACAAATTATATTATTGTGATTAAAAATTCCAGTCCTTCCGTTGTCCCAGTAAGGAGGAGACACACAGGGCACAGCACTGTGACAAAGGTGCCAGAGATCCAGAGAGTGGCACAGCAGCATTTCTTCCCTGACATAGCTCAGTTTCTGGGCACAAAAGAGTTAAGATCATAACCTGCCAGGACTTTGAGGGATGCTCAGCTCCTTCATCCAGAGGCAGATAACCAATGCAACCAAGCCAAAAGCTGCTCTCCCCAAGGTGAAACTGAACTGCACACGCCCCTTCTTTGATTTCTCGCTGCACATGTAACAAAATTAAAAGGGGAGGGGAGAAATCAAGTCAATTTTACCAAAACCTAATTGTGAAGGGAAGCCAAACAAACTACCACATCCCTCCTCTTCCTTTCAATAAAAGCTGCCTCTGTCAAAGCCTTAACATCTTGTAAGCGCATGCCAGCAAATCCATTTAAAGCTCAAACACAGAATTTTATTCTTCTGTGACCGCACAGCAAAAGAGATCATTCCTCCTTTGTCGTGCTGGAATGATTTGGGCTGAAAACTGGCAAGAACCAAATTTTAAAGCTGGGTCACTCCTTCCCCCCTGGTAGGGTCTCAGTAGCAACCTTCAGTCTGAGTCAAAGGGGATTAGGGAGAGAGGTGCAGGAGCAGCACAGTGAGAACACTAGAAGTGTTACCTTTAGTAATTACCAAAGGAAGACCTGCATGGTGTTACCATAGGAATTAATCCTTATATTAATATTTAAAGCATGAACAAAGCAAGGGCTCTGGAAGACATGACGAGGGGAAAGTAGCAGTTTGCCCCTGCAATGCACTAATTCTAATTTGAGGGGAAAAAAAAAAAAAAAAGTAAGCTTGAGACCCCTAAGGAAATTGTGCTGAGTGAGAAGGTGAGCTCAAAACCAGAACCACTTCCTTCCCCATGACATCTTCTCCAGCGAGTAGCCGAACCTACCTAGATTTTACAAGTGTCCAAAACTGAACTCCTTTCTATGCAGCTTCTTGGAAATACACACCAGCAACTCAACAAAACACGATTTTCTTAACCAAACCATGCAAACTACAAGCAATGAGGTGGGAATAAAGGATTTCTTCCAAAATTCTGCAGTGTTTGCTCTTAGCAAACACAAAGTTCAGCACCACAGACATAAGAAAGGAAGATGGTGCCAGACCAGATGTTAAACTGTATCTTAAAAAGATTTTTAAAATATCAGACATCCCCTGCATATCATTGCTTCACAGCAAGCCTGAGTAGCACCTTCTGAAGCAAAAGCTGGGAAACCTCAAGCAGCCCCAGAAGAAGATGGGATATTGGGAAGAAATTCCTGGCTCTGAGGGTGGGCAGGCTCTGGCACAGGGTGCCCAGAGAAGCTGTGGCTGCCCCTGGATCCCTGGAAGTGTCAACAGCCAGGTTGGATGGGACTTGGAGCAACCTGGGATAGTGGAAGGTGTCCCTGCCCATGGCAAGGGGATAGAATGAGATGATCTTTAAAGTCCTTTCCAACTCAACCCAGTCCATGATTCTATGACTGCTTTCAGTAGGAAAAAATCCTGTGTAAGCACTGTGACATGGCAAATGTAATAAAAATATGGGTCATGCAAGATGCACAGAGAACAGAAAAGTGAGGGTCTACAGTAGGTCTCTCTTTAAAAACTCATTATTTCAAGAGTGCCTGCAGATTTCAACACCACTCCATGCAGGAACTGTGATCTTCAGTCTCATTTTGCCTGCCAGTTTTCCTCAGCCTTTTGTGTTGCTTTTATTAAAAAAAAAAAAAAAATAAATCCAACAAAAAAAAAAAAAAAACAAAAAACAAACAAACAAACAAAAAACAACACTGTGCATCAAATGCTGCATTTCTAAACATTAGACATTTATTCCCTGCTCTACCGGTCTGTTACAAGGCTTCTTCTAGATTCATTCTCAAACCATTTTAAACATTTGGAATATCTCCCATGTGGGGGAAGAGCACAGAGCTCCTGGTCACTGCACAGACAGAAGTGGAAAAATCCTTTTAGCAGCCATTTGGATATTAAAGATCAGGGCCAGAGAGCAGAAGACCTTATTCCCTTCAATTTACAACAGAAGGTGAATGTTTCATTTTTCCTGGCATGTTTGAAACAATGTGAATTCTGCAGTTGTACGGTGGCTTTGAGATGTGAAAGCAGCTTGCTCAAGGAAAGAAATAAGATTTTTTAGCTCTTATTGGGGGAAAGTGCCATGTGGTTGCAGTTGCTGTGGTTAAAGTGAATAATGAAATTCTTCAAAGCCTCATATTGCAGAATACTGCAAAGAAGTTTTGGGGAGCATGCACGGAAAGGACAGGAAGAGTAATAGCTAATATGAGAGTTTTCCAGTTCCAATTTCCTAAAGCTGATGTCCTGAGTACATCTATGACAGCAAAAATAACAAGTCTCTTTTTTTTTTCTTTTGCCCTTTCCCTGTTAGCAACAGCTATAAATGTCATCAACAGTACCAGCAGGAAACCTCCACAGAGGGTAGGATGTGAAGAAATAAGATGCTTGCTAGTTTTAGAAACCATTAAATTTGCCATTTCCACTGAACTCCTACAGTCACTCCTTCCTGCGAAGTTCAGGGACTCAAAAAATAAAAAAGCCATCCAAGCAGAAAGAGAAACTGCCTGTGCAGCAGGGAGCTGCCACCCCATCCTGATGGCAGCACAACTGGACACTGCAGGCAGGGGGAGAGGCCAAATTCCTCTGGGTCAAGGGGTTCAGAAAGTGAAGACTACATTCTCTGTTCTCTCCCCAAAATTACAAGATCATTTCAGAAGAAATACTGCACAGTCCAAAGGACTCTGTTCTCATGTTCCCATAAAAAATCTCCTCCTGGCTCCGTCTTAGATGCCAAAGAGAAAGGAGCACCCTTTTGGAGAGCTGATATTTCCTACCTTCAGAAAGATACTCAGCACCACTGAATTCAGTCTACCAACTGCTATTTTCCTCAGAGGTACTGGCTAAGTTTATAAACCCTGTATATTTAACTTGCAAGGTTGTGTGGAATGGGAAGTCGATGGGACAGAGACCAACAGAAATGTTCCTGACAGTTTAAAGAGTGCTCCTTTAAGGTCTGGGGACTGAACAAATCAACTGAGTACTGAAGAATTACAATTAAACCCAACTCCTGTGAAAATGTCATTTCAAGGACAAACCTGCTGCTGGAAACCTCTGAAGATGCCTCTGTGAGCAGCAGGAGAAAAATCAGATGCCTCCAGCTTCTTCAAAGCCTTGCTGCAGTCATGGGGTGTTTTTCCCTTATGGTGGGACAGCAACACCCAGACTGACTTGAAATGCCTCGGCTCAGGTCCCAGGTACAGCTTTACTCCAGGAAGAAAGCTTCCAGCAAGTGTTTCTCACACCTTCCCACTCAGGCCCTGTTTTCACACCGCCCTGCACTGCAGACACCCACAGGAATCATTATCTGTGAGCCTGGAACTACCCACTTTAAGGAAAAAAAAAAGTGAGATCTGTCAATGGGCTGCCAAAGAGTCAAAATAATTTAAAAAGTAATGTCAGCAAAGCCACTGAAAAGCAGAGCACTCCATGTTCAAAAAGCCAGATCTCCACGAGCACCAGGTAGCCTGACCCCAGCTAATATAGGTCTTCGATTCATCAGGTTAAAAAAAAAATGTAATTAAAAAAAAAAAAAAGTCAGCTGAGCTGCCTCCTGCACCATGGATTCTGGTACACTGTCACTTTGACAAAGATTGCTTGTTAATACAAAAAAAAAGCAGTGCAGCAGGAGCAAGAACCAGCTCCTCACAGTGCCTTTAATTCTCCTGCAGTACAGTTTTGGAAGGGAACAAACCCAGGGCTGCACTAACCTCGTTCCTCTTTCCCTGAACCTTGTAGGTATGACCAAATGCTTTTTGTTTTAAAGGTCAGAATTTGAAACAGGAATGTTAATGGTTTCATGATCCTTAAAGTAGCAAGCACTACTAGGTTCACCTGCAGGAAGTATTTGACAAACAGTGATCAAAAATAAGTTTTCCCAGGTAACGCTAAAAACCCAACAGCCCAGAACCTGAACATTTCACATCTTGAAGGAGAGGATGGGCTCCCCAGCACAGCACAGCCCTTCACCCCACAGACAGCAGAGGCAGAGCAGCCCCAGCTCAGGTGCAGGCTGGACTCCCATCCCTTGCAGTCTGTTCCTGTATTCTGGGAGCTGTTTAATTGAGGTGTCTGCTCTGGAGCAAATTCTTGAGTCTGCTGGCAGCAAATGCTCATCAGGGCACATCCCCTTGTAAAGAAGGAGAGTGAGTAACTGTGGCTCTGGTACATCAGGAGCTGCTGGCTACAGACACATTTCAGTGCTTCCCAAAGACAGGAATGTGCAGTTTCTAAAGAGTTTGATGGGCTCATTTGACAACAGCACTAAATAAAGCAAAGATTCCTGCAGAAATGCATAACGAGAGCTGCAGGTAAATGAGGTTATGATGCAGCAGAGGCTCCAGGAACCAAAAAGCCTGGCTGGCTTAGCAGGGAGAAAAGCAAAGCAAACATCTGCTGCAGGACTAGTGTTTAAATAGACACCACCTAGACATCAAAATGAGAAGTTTTCAATAACCGAAACATTAAAGGCCTCTGTACTGTCCATACTACTTTACCACCCACTTAAAAAAAACTTGGATAGCATTCCTAAAATCCATCTTCATGATTTAAAGGCCGTGCAGGAGTGTTATGGAAACCTGCCTAATTCGTCCAGACAGTTTTGACAAATCCAAACCAATGTGTTTAAATGTTTAGCAAGGAAACATTTTTCAGGAGATGTAATACCTTTTATTAGACCAACAGATACAAACAAGGAGCTCCAGGGGCTGGGAAAGCAAAGAGACTGACAAGCTTTCAACATCTAAGTCTTCTTTTCCAGTCTGAAGATGGGCTGCTGGCCTGAAAACCTTTCTGCTCAGACTAAATAATATTTAAAAAAAATTAGAAAACTTGGTCCTCCTCTAAATTCCCCTCACTCCACTTAAACTGTCAAGGCTTCACCACTAAATCATTAAATGATGAATGTACCTTTGGACTGCGTGGTGGAACACAGCAAAAGGTTTGCAAATCCTTTCTCCAAACAACAAGAAAACCTAAATCCACGGATGGAAAGTGTACAGTGCCATCCCCTGCCAACCTTTGCTTCCCTGCCCCACAATGTAATGTCCTTCACCAGAACATCCTGGACCAGAAACGCCCCAATCCCAGCAGCCAGGGAACAGCAGGAGGATGCCTATTCCTTAAAGGCTTTCTTGGGAATGATATGACTTTTCTAATTTTTTAATGGTTTTATTACACTTTTTAATTAATCATTTTAATTACCGATAAGCAGCCGCGTTAAAGTCTTAAATCACTTTGTGCCAGCATTTAGCAAATTGTGTCATCATGTCATAAGCTGCTATTGGGGGAACACAGCTTGGGAAAATTACTGAAATTTAAAATTTTGATAAGCTAACTCTGATTCAATTAGCAAAGCCTAGTAAAAGACATTTTAGAGAAAGCATAAGATAAAGAAGATAATAACTAAGACTCAGTATATGTCTTGGAAAGTCCATACAAAAAAAGTACTGAAAGGACTAAAAATATGGACTAATTAACATAAACAGCAATAAATCAACAACCAATAGAGGATGGAATACTAATTAATAAAAGATAATTATGTGATTCAGAAAGAATGAGCATTAATTTTTTTGTTTGCTAACAAAGTATAAATAAGTGGAAAGGTTTTGTATCCATCCCTGTGCAGAGGTCAGAATTTTGTCAGCCCCTCACACACCTCCTGGCCAAGAATAAAGCAGTGCCTTACTTGCTAACATTAAAAGACAGTGTTAGAGGGTTTTATTTATCCTTACACTTCTGAAGGATTCTAGTAACAGCTTCACAGGAAAAGTCATTTTTTCTGCTGCCTCATAGCAAGGTTGGGATGGAGGAAGCAGTGCTTCCAAAGGCTGTCACCACACGCATGACACACTGGAAATGCTGTCATCCCAAAGAGCATGGAAGAGGGAGTGCACAAAAAGTCCCTCTGGAGTTGTGCTGGGAGAAACATGACCTCAGTGGAAAGTGCTTTTGGAATTCCTGTGGATTGCAGGACCCTGAGGGGTGGCTCCAGGATGAGAACACCTCAGCTGCCCCTCTGGCTTTCTGAATGAGCCATTTTGCATATATTGCACAGCCTTTTAAATTGTCTGTCACTGGGGGCATTTCAAATGATGCCACCTAATCATCACTTAGGACAGCCATGAGCTCCACCAAGGATGCTGCTGGATATGAGAAGCTCACAAGGATCTTCACCAAAGGTCACTTTTAGTGAAACCAGAGAATCCCAGAATGGTTTGGGTTGAGAGGGACCCTAAAGATCATCTCATTCCAACTCCCCTGCCATGAGCAGGGACACCTTCCACTATCCCAGGTTGCTCCAAGCCTCATCCAGCCTGGCTTTGAGCTCTCCCAGGGATAGGGCAGCCAAAGCTTCTTTGGGCAACCTGTGCCAGGTCCTCACCACCCTCACAGTAACAAATTTCTTTTGAATATCTAACTTTACTCTGCCCTCCTTCAGCTTCAAGTCACTCCCCTATGTCCTATCACTGCATGTCCTCGTCACAGCTCCCTCTCCAGCCTTCCTGCAGTCCCCTTCAGGTACTGGAAGGCTTCTGAAAGGTGCCACCAGATGTGTCTCTTCCACGGTTTGACATACTCTGGGACGGTTTCACATTACAGACACCACCACCAAAGACGTGTTTGATGGGCAGGAGTACAGATACACCCTGCTGGCCTTATCACTCCCAGAATTTGGCCACCCTACCCAAAAAAGGCACATGATGCTGCTGCCAGGGGATCCTCTCCAACAGCGAGGCACGGCTGGACAGCTCAAGCTGTAAGGAAACATCAGCACTGGGACAAGAGGCTCCTTGATTTCCCTGCTGAGGGAGCAGAGACCACAGTAAGGGACAGGGAAGGAATCCCAGAGCTGTGTTCATCCCTGTGTCTCGCTTCACACCCATGCAGTTCTCAGAAGGGTTTGATGTCCCTGCCAAGCTGTGCTTCCAAGGAGACCTGGAGAGGCTGCCCAGCTTTGGGCACTCAGCCTGTGCCACAAAGGCTCAGCCCAGCCCTGCAAAAGGCAAAGCTCAGAGAGCACCTCTGAAAAAAGCCCTTCCAGCAGCACCAAAACCTGTGTCAGGTGAAGACAATCTGCAGGGAGACTCAGCACTGTCAAATGCTTGGAAGACAGGCATGAATTAAAGAGGTATTTTAAACATCAGCTGCCTCCATCCCTCCCTGAAAAAATATGAACCAAAAACAAGAGCAAATAGGAGGGCTTACAGGCTAAAAGTACTTTAAATAAGAAAGGTCAGTTTTGCATGTGACTTGCACTTTAATACTATATTAAATTATATATATTTTTCACTGCACCCCTTAGTAAAAAAAGCCTTAAATAGATGCCTGAGGCCTTTTGGGCTGTTATTAACAGCAGAGACAAGAGAGTTTGAAACACACACCCTGCAGGGATCTCTGTGCACGTATCCAATTACAAACATTTCTGTTTCCAGAGTCTCCTCCTGATAAGTGTCTGGAAGAAACTGAAATTTCTTCAGCACGCAAAACTTCTGGGATGAATTTAAATGAGCGTCTTCAGCGTTTTATGAACAATCCCTTACAAAAAAGGCAAACTGAAAGACAAGATTCATTGTCCAAAACAGGCTCTAGGTAAGGTTTTGTCATAAAATTCCTGTATGACTTATGGGAAATGTCCATTCCATGGAATGGAAATTGGAAATGGAAACTGGACAGGTATAAGAAACTGCTTTCCCATGCATTTAATAAGCCAGATGACAGCCTGTTTAAGTGGTATTACAGATTGGGCAGAGCTGTCTCTAACCAAGCACAATGTCCCTGCCCTAGGAGATTTGGGGAAAAGTCAGAAATGCCCAATGCCAAAAAGAAAAGCTCTCTTTTATTGTCAAGGAGGCAGGACCTCAAGCAATATGCTAGAGTAAGAAAAGGGTGAAATAAAAATGATTTTAAAAAATTAAAAGGAAAGGAAAAAAGAAAAATAACTCGTCAAAAGATACTTTATTGCCATAGAACCTGAGCCAACTGTACAAGAAGGCTTTGCAGCAAGCAAACAGCTCTGCCAGACAGCTGTGAGAACTTCACACTCAACAGACAACCAACCTCGGCTCTAATCACCACCTCCAGTGCTACTCCAAAAAAGATTTGCTCAAAATCTGCAAGTTAAAGACAATTCTGTTTATAATTTACAGTCTTGGGATGGCCAAAAGCACTCTCTTACCCCAGAGGAGAAGCCATGAGGCTCTGTAACAATATGAGAAGAAAAAAGCAGCCAAGAAAACACAAACAACAACAACAAAATCCAACAAAAAATCCGACCTCTCTCTGACCTCCAAACTCAACAAGCCAAAAGTGAAGTGACACACAACAGGCAAGTACAGGCAGAGCAGAGAGAGTACAAGGCAAAAGGTGAGGCACAAAAACATCCACCTGGCAGGGACACACAGAGGAATCGGGGCTACAGACTGACAGAAACCAGATGAAATCAAACCAAGGAAATACAGATCCCTCCATCACACCTTATCCTTTAATGGGGTGGGCTTGCAGGTTGAATTTGTAAAGCACAGGCCCTTTCAAAATATGGAGTCCAGGTAGGGAATGAGTGATTCCCCTAAGCTTGACCCTACAGAGACACTCAGCATCAGGCTTTGCTGCCCCAAGCTTTGCATTCCAGCTGTGGCAAAAGTTAAGGACAGAGGAAAGACACCACCTCACGTGGGTGCAGGTTCTAGGAGAGTTTTGTATGCTGATGCTTTAGCCATCCTGCCATTCTTAATCACCACTGTGGTGAAAGGTAATGTGCTTGCCCATTATGGCTTACAACTGGGAAATATTTATGGAATGAGCAGCACGTTAACATGTCTTTATTTCCAGCAGTTAAACGAGGCTTCTGAGAGTCCTCCCTAATATTGTGGACATTTGTTTCATTGCATGAGACTCTGGGCTCAGTTTAGGATTAAACTGTCATAGGGGGATTTACTTATTTAACTGAATACTTGCTTTCTGAGAGAGAAATTCCAGTTGTCTGCTTCTCAGCTCTATCTAGCCATCAATACAAGCCAATTTCAATTTCAGGTTTCCTGAATGCCTGGATTGAAAGAAAAAGAGGTGAAAATAAAAATCCATTTTGTCACAGGGAGAAAAAAAAAAATCAGCCAAGACAGGTAACAACAAAACCAACAAAATAATCTAGCAGCATTGAAAAAACCACACATGGTTCTTCCTAAAGGTATTGAGAAGCCTCTTCTGCTCAGCCTTTATGACTTCCAGCTTCTTTAAACACACAAACTTGTCAAAGTCTGACATGAAGAAGGGACTCTTGCAGGCCTGCCTTTTGTCTGCTGTCCAAACTTGTTGGATGCTGTGAGTGGCTGCAGAGTGGAAATGAAGCAGCAGCTCCTGTGGCACAGCCCTCACCGCCCCGGGCAGATGAACACCCAGCAAGCACAGGAAGGCAAACACCCTCTCAATGGACTTAATCAGATCAACAATTATTTTCCATAGTGTCGTCATGTTCAAGCATAAACATGCTTATCTTTGTGCTTAAGATACAGCAAAGGCAAAGCCCTGCTGCAAAAAATCCCTTTTTCATGTCTGATTCTGTTGTGGGAGCCTTAATTCATAGTAGAAAAAAAAGGATTAAGGACACAGAGTAACTTCATTCTGTCCTTCAAGCTCCAGCATTTTGAAAAGTGTATGGAATTGCAAATATTAGTAAAATTTAGGTGAGATTTTTTGCTATTTAAGTTTCCATAATCATGTAATTCTATTTATTTTAAAGGCTGCAGGCAAAGGAAAAAGAAGAACATTTTCAAGGTAATGCTATAAAAATAGCATGTTCCAACTACAAAAATCACTATTAACAACAAGTTTTTAGGAAATAACTCCTAAACTGTTCACTTTTCCAAACTGCTTCTCATCTAAAAAATTCCTTCAATTTTAATATTCACTTCCATGACACCAATTTAACAGCTATGATGAACTACCAAATCCTCCCCTTTTTATACAGAAGAAAAACCCACAACACAAAGACAATGAGCAGTGCAGGGTTGGAATGAACACCAGCCTAACTTCTACCTACAGCTTCAAGGGCAAGATGATTTGAATATCAGAGGTTAAAAAGACTCCAAAAAGACATACTCCTTACCTTCTGAAATAAGTGATATCTAATTGTCTATAAAACCCTTGGAAAGTTAATAAACTACCACAAGAATGCCTTTGTCAAAAGCCTAATTAAAGGTGCTGGCTTAAAACCAAATACTGATACAGACTGATACCCATGAAATCATACTTTGAACAAATGAAAAAGGTTCAGGGAGCCTGGGTGAAAGTGTCAGGCTGCAAGAGCTCTGCCCTCTTTGCCATGCCAGTGCTTAAGAAAGGTCTAGATTTCAATGAGCCTTCATTTCAGGTTAGATTGGTTCAGCAGGTCAGGTCCATCACCATTTTGGGATAAGTGGAAAGGCCTCTCAGATTCAGGAGCAACCCAAACCTCAGTGCTGAGGCCACTCGGGGTTTTCCAGCCAAGCACATGGGTCAAAACCCAGCACTGTTGGCACAGATTAACCAGTGAAACCCATTAATGCAGTTAGGCAGAATTTAACCAGTCCAAAACCCAGCACTGCAGTTATGCACAGATTAATCAGTCAAACCCATCAATGCAGTTAGGCACAAATTAACCAGTCCAAACCCCAGCACTGTTGGCACAGATTAACCAGTCAAACCCATCAATGCAGTTAGGCACAAATTAACATTAACAGTGTGACTCTGTTCAAAGCATGCAAAGTTCTCCTTCAGGAGAGAAGAGAAACACAAATCTGACAAAAACTCCAAGAGCCAGAAACCCCAATCCATCACTATTATTGATCACCAGAAGAACAAACAACCCCACAACTGCCCTCAAACCTTTAGACATCAGCAGAAAAAAGCAGACGTGCCTTTCCACCTTTCCCACCTGCACATGCCTAGCCCCAGGCCAAATCTCTTTAAGAAAGCATATTAACTCAAATTTAAAAAGCTCTTGGCTTCATGTTGCACTGTTCAGGTGCTCCCTTTCTGCTGCTGTGCCCTTTGGAGTGCTGTAAAGGACAAAGCAGAATTAAAGAGATGGAAGAGAAGAGAAACAAAACGAGGCATCCTCATTAAAAGCAACCCAGCCCCATGTATGAATTGAAAGTTCAGCTGACAAAAATATTTAATATTTCAGTTTGGTCAGGGAAATTTTCCACTGAACAGTTCATGTTTCCAGGACATGGAAGAGGAGGAGGAGGAAAGGACAAGGACTGCTGGTGAAGACCAGGAAACAGCACCTGCTCACGCAGCTGGGTACCAGGTTTGGGCAATTGTCCAAACACTGCTTGAGAAACCTGCCCAAGTCCAGTGGCCAGGTAAGAGTTGAAGCCACTGACCTGGCATTCCTGAGGATTTCCTAACACAGGAGGGTCCCTTTGGCCTGTTGTGTCCAAGCAATGTTTTCTCCCAAACAGAAAATCACCAGCATCTCAGAAGCTCTTGCATAAGCTAAAGGCTGATGTTATTGAAATACACGCATTCAGATGCCCATTTCTTCACCTGATACCAAAAATAGTCCTGAATGCCATGAAGCTTCATTAATCACTACCATCAAGTACAAAGCACTAAAGTGCTTTTACATACAGCAGGAAGGGCAATACTTGAACTTGCATTAGCAAAGGGAAAGGAAACACTACAGATATTACCCTCTCCTGCCAGCAATTAAAGAGGCTCTTCATGGAAAAGCTGCTCTTTACAATGTTTGCCCTACTTAGCATTAGCTCTCAATTAGTAAGAGGCAATGCTCCAGAGGATGGTAGGAATCCAAAGAAAAATATTTCTTTGGAATACAGGTAGAGAGTAGAGGTTGAAGGCTGTTAAATGAGCTCACAAGATCCTCTGGGTGGCAATAAGAGGAGGAAAACAGGTTGAAGCAAACTAAATGTGCAAGGCACAGCGGTGAAGCAGTGCAAATCCACCACAACAAAAAAGAGAATGGTCCACAAGTCATCTGGTTGCAGGGAAAGACTGAAAAGCACCAAAAATTAAAGTCTGTGGAGGACATGATGCTAGCAAACTCCATAAATACATGTCAGACTGTGCACAGGAAAGAGTAATGCCACTGGTTTGAAAGCAGCCAAGGTATGACCCACGAAAATATTACAAAGATTTGTAAAACAATAACCTAAATGTGAAGGAACCAGTGTAACTAAGGTATTCTCCTCTGACCCTAGGTTAAGAGACTATCTGGCTACAACTTAAAGGAAAAACCCAGAACTCCCAAGGGACTAATGAAAATGCCACTGAAAAGTGGTTGAGAAAGTCTAGAACACAACTACAGGATGAGCAAGAAGGAAGTCCTGGGCTTTCCCTTGGGATTTCAAGGGAGGGGAAAAGCAAAGTTTACAGATGTCATGTCAAGCCAAATTACTCTTTTCAATTATAAAAACACCCTGCTCCTTTCCATTTAGGAAATTCCATGTTTACTGCATATTTTGTGTTAATTTTCCCATCCGTAGGTTGAAGCCTTCACCAGCTGCTCAACACTTCACCAGCCCTTCAGCACAAGGGTACATCAGAAATTTGTGCATCAACAATGTGTATTTACAACTCTGGCATTTTAGATCTCAATTTATGTGCCAATGTGCACGAGATACTGTTAATTTAATCACCTGTGTAAGTACCAAACCATTCAGTTGGGCAGGACTGCCTGAACCACAGCTGTGTTTTCATTTACCTTATAACCGCTGATAAACCTAACCAAACAAAAACGCTCAAAGCTAATCAGATTTATATTTGCTCTGCTCAACTAACTACATAAATCATGGGGAAATTATCAATAGACTGCAGTTCTCAGACTGTCAACGTTCACTGAAGAACAAATGCAAAAAAAATTAACATTCAGTAGAAGATTTTTGACTGGAGCTCGTTTAACCAATGAAAAAGGATTTTCGAAGCATAGGTCCGTGTTCAGTACAATGCTGATATCATTTGGGGCTGCTTGTTTTTCAGAAAATACTTCCTGTACTATGGAAATCCAATTCTTCAGTCATAATTTGCATGTCTGAATTAACACATGGCAAGTAAAGCAGAAAACCTCAATGTCTTTATCTAGGTGTTGCAGGAAAGTGTTTATTCAAGTTACAGGCATCTTGCAGAAGTTAGTGTTATATGTGCATTTTACCAGACATGTCACTTATTAATGTGTGGAATAACTTCAGTTGTTTTACCTATGAAGGAGCATTTTTCACATCTGTAATGTCTCATTTCTTTCCTCCACTTTATTTAATTTCCAAACATCAAACCTAGTACTGCCACAACAGCGCTAATCCCGCCCTCTGCCAATGGAAACAGCAGGTAAAACAGACAACCCTTAATGAAACTGCTTCCTACCTCTCCAAACAAATTTTCTTCCTAAACTCCCATTTTTCCCCCAAGACACAGTATGTGCAAGGTCCTATTGGTATTTCCCACCAACAGATCTTACATGGTTAATAAAAATCAGACATTTTACAGCTTGATACCCCACCCTCAGTATTTACAAAGGATTTTATGCGTTTCAAAGGGAGATTCCCAGCTCGATAATGGAAGAGTCTTTACTGGAGTCTAGTCCTGCAAAAGTCCAAGACACTGAGCTTTAATGTCATGCCAATCTTATGCACAGAACAGCTATTTTGGGTAATTACAAAAGTTGTAATAATGCCTTTGGAGTCCCATGAAGTTGAGCTCACTCAAGACACGTCTTGCAGGCAAAAACTTTTTCAACAGGGATTCAATTTGTTTTAATAGAATACTGAGAACCCTATCCTTTAGACATATTTTATAGTAGTACTTGTATGCAATTATCTACAAGATTTCTAATCTTTAGCTGATGTACATCAGCATAACCTTGCTACCTGATCAAGTTACACCTATTTACATCAGAGGGAAATACAACCTTATGCCAGGTCTTATTTAGCAGCCTGTTCTTCAAGCAGGTAAAAAGCAGCAAAAGCCAGCAAGAAATACTTAAAAAAAAAAAAAGTATGATAAAATACTAAAAGCTTGTTAGCTACCGTGCACCTCAGCTTTCACTGACGTCTTTGGTGCAGCTTTCACGTTTTCAAGTCCCTTCTGTTAACTGAGAGTGATTAATTCCCCTTCAGTTTTCCAAGCCTGCTTCTGCTTAGAAGCCAATTTAGCAATTAAATTAATAGTCAAATATTTCTTGCCAGAGAATAAAAAAGAAGTTTCACTCGCCTGGGCAAAACACAATTCCCGAAGGATTTGAGCATTTAATGAGAGGAACGGTTACGAAAAAATGTAAAAACTGGCAAATCAGAAGGCAAAGAAAGAGACAGGAAGTGACAGATTTAAGAAAATACCTCTGAAGTAGAGGAAATGAGTCGTCCTTTAAGAAGAAATCAAACATATAAAGCACATAAAACAGAGTATTCTTTGTAGACTTGACTGAAGAAGGAAAGGGAAAAAAAAAAAAAGAAGAGATAAAAAAAGACACATCCTGAACAGCATTAAAAGCAAGGCAGCTTCAGTGGTCAGCCTCTTCTAGTCAAGATGGAAATTTGAATAACTTTAAAAGCAGTGTCCAAAGTCTATCTGAAAAAGAAAAAGTGGGAAAAAAGGAGAAAAAAGGTAACTAAATGCATGGAGAGGAGTGACTTGAGCCAATAAGTGGATATAAAGCTACCCACGTGAAGCAAAAGGTCTGCTCCATGCACTGTAAAGTCCTAAGGGTGATAGTCTTAAATTTAAAAAAAAAAAAAAAAAAAAAAAAAAAAAAAAAAAAAAAAGGCAGCTCTCCTGAGAGGGATGTACTGAGAAGAACCTTGTTCTGAGTTTCTGCCCAGATCAAGTTCTGCCCAACTGAGAGACTTCTTCAGTGATTTACAAACTGGAGGCCTCTGTGGTACCCAAGGTGTTGGATGCACCTCTGGGGAGGACAGAAAGATTCACAGGCTGGACAGGCAAGAGCAAGAACTGCCCAGCTGGACCCACTGAAGTCCTGGACACCCCAGCACCAGGTCAGGGAGGGGACTGGGAGCAATCTGAGGAGAGCGTTTAGGGCTTTGTTGAGTGACACTGACATTTTTAAAAGGTAACTCAAGCCTTGCTTATGTGAAGTTAAGTCTTCGTTAAACACCCATTTTTTGAAGCTGGTTGCTATACTGCAGGAAATGTCACACATAAAAGAGCTTTATGTGAGTGCAAACATCTTACAGGGCAAATTTAACCTCTGAGATTGTGTGTTCATCCCTACAAAAGAACATTCATTGTCCAGATGTGCTCTGTGAGGTTTTGCTGGGGAGAAGGGAGAATGCAAGAAAAAAAAATATCCTCACTGCATTTTACAACTACAAAAGGCACTTCTAAGACATTTTTGTATAGCTACAAGATTCTCATTCATTATAATGCTACCTTCTTAAATAAAAAATTTAGCTGGATTTGATTCTTAATTTTTGGAATCATTTGTCTTTCACAAGGTAGAGAAATGAAACTAATTAATAAATGTGAAAGCCTTCTGCCACAAGGATTTCCCTTGGAAGGGCTGTAACAGCAATTTTAGCACTGAACTGCTTCAAGCAAGCTTCTCTGCCTGGTTTTCTCTGGCCACAAAGGCAGCAGCAGTTACACTGAGCAACAAGCCTGCTACTGTAATACATCACTCATCACAGCCTAACTGGCATGATAAAGTGTTTGCTCGTGAGGGGATTGTGTGGCCAGTCCAAACAAAGGCCACTTCATCTTGCATTTCCTAGAAATCTTTTTTTTTTCTAGAAGAAAAAAGCTCACATCCTGAGCTGTGCCTATGGAGAACGCTGGGAAGCCTGAGCCACTCCCCAGCCCTCCCCTCTCCCTGGACACTCTGTCAAATAACTGCTCTGCCGCAGATCCCTGATGCATTTCATTCAGTTACAAATGAAATAATATTATAATCACTTGGGGTTTTATTACTGTTACCAGGAGACATTGCCAGCAGCTCCCTCCAGCAGTTTGCTGACTGGATGAGATTTGCAGCAAACCTAAAGCAATCAAGCCAGCAAGGTCATCTTTGTTGCAGAGCGAGAAATAAAGGCTGCATAAGCCTCACATGGTATTTCACTCCTCTCCCTCCTCATTTCTCTGCTCTTTCCAACAGCTCCAGTTCCTGAAAGCTCATGGGGAGAAGACATAGAACTGCTGGGAGAGCATCTCCCCATCCCTGACTGGGGGGCACCTTCTCCCTTCAGGGAGCAGGGGTGCACATATACAGATCTATTTAGATATATTTACATGTGCAAATCCCCATTTCTTCCAGCATTTCCCCACAAATAGAAGACAGAGAAACCAACAAACAGAGTGATCTATCACCTCTCCAAACTATTATCCTGTTAAATTTGCTGTGGTTTGGGCAAGCAGGATTTACCCAGCAGCGGCTCTGGTTTGAAGTGCACAATCCAGAGATGAGCGTGCCTCAGCACTCTCTGAATGCCCTTGGTGTTTTAATTCCCCTTCAGATCCCATGAATTTCCTACTTCCACTGACATTACCGGGCTGTGAGCTCCCCTGGCTACCCCAGCATGAAAAGCAGAGCTCTCAGCCCTGCCCTTTAGCCAAAGTGTTTGGGGGCAGGAGAGAAGGTGTGTTTGGCTACCTGACACAGACCCTTCCTCCTGCCCTTTTGGGAGGCTGGAACTACATTTCCTGTGGTTACTCCTGGGAGATTTTCCATCCCAGCCTGGTTAACCTGTATATCCAAGTCCCCACTCCCAATGTCCAAAGGAAGCTGCCAAGGACAGCATGAGATGGAGGGTGCTGGCCTTCCCAATGCTACATTGCCTCATTCAAACATCATCTGATGTCCAAGAGCCACAGGACAGCTCATCCCCAGCCTCTCAGAGACTGCTGACCTCTTGGCCTGCTTCCCTTGGTGGCCAGTGTGCTCTTGAGCCCATGAGAGAACCAATGTGGCCACTCCACATTGGAGGTGACAAGGAAAACAGGGCAGATCAGAGCTGGCAGAGCTGCCAGGAAGCCCTCCTAAAGCACATGCCAGAAGTTCTCTCTTTCCCAAGCTGTTTGTGTAAACTGAATTTGCTTCAAGTTAAAACATCATTCAAAATATCTGGTTCTGCTCTTGCTCACCTAGTGCTGGCCATGGCACTGTGTGGTGTCCTGCCACTCACTGCTCCTCTCTCAAATCTCTTGGCATGTGAATTCCAAGGCCAGGGCTGGAGCACAGAGCCCTCTACGCATCCTGCACAGCTCCCAGCTGAGATACAGCAGCCCCTGTGGGATTACAGGCTCCACGCTGCAGCGGATCAAACACGGAAGCAACTCTCTCCACGCTGCAGTCCGTCACCTTCCAGCCCAGGCCCGCTCTCAGGGAATGAAAAACAACCCAAATTGGACCATCCACATAACCACAGCACCACAGGCCAGCAGGGATACTGCCCTAACTGGACACAGTGCCAGCAGCTTCCCTGGCAGGACACGCTCAAATCCACGGGGCAACTGGATCTGAGGAGACTGGACAATCCCATGGTCTGTTTGAAACGTTATAGAAGACACAGGTTGAATATTAATCAGAAAGAAAAAAGTACTGATCATCACCATATCAATGGGCTCAGTTTAGCTTTCAGTGCTCATTATTGTCTGGTGTGAGGTGCAGGACTGAGTCTGTGCAGATATTTCCAAGCTGCAATGTTACAGCTATGGTTTTATCCCCAAAGCCTCTAGAAAGGACTGCAGCAACTCCATCAAACACTTGAAGATTTAAAAATAAATTTAAAAAACCCCAGCTCTGCTACAGCATCATCCAAGTGACAATGCTCAGGAACAGCGTCTGGAATATTTTACAGTGATTCTGTTACATTCCAGCACACACATTTACTTTAGCTGACCACAGAGTGCATGAGCATGCAGCTACATGAAAAAGGGTGCTTTCCAGTGTGTGGCAACCGGGGGAGTCTAACCAGAATATTAAGAGACAGCCATATTTTACTATTATTTACCATTGAGGCACCACAAGAACCACTGCAGCTCCTTTCTTCTGAATATAATCATCATATTGATAAAACTGGCTGCATTCCCAAACTGGACACGGCTTTTTTGTCCCACCACACAAAGAGAGGCAGACACAAAGACAACCAGTGACGTTATATTGGCTACCAAAGAAAACAAAATCCAAGCCACTGTTCTTCACTTCACGCTCTCTGCTTGCACAGGAAGAAAACATACTCTAAGAAGTCACTTTCAGACCTCTAAAGAGTTGACTGTTTTGCATGGTAACTAGGCATGAAATTACACCAGCTACAGTTCAGGCAGCTCAGTGTTTTTCCTATGTTGCCCATCAGTCAGGTGCATGAGTGCTCCCACTTGGATTTAACTCGGATGCCACGCCAGAACACATCCCATCAGCAACACACTTGTCACTTCCATGCAGGATGGTTTTGCTGGCACGTGGAAGCAGCTGAGGCTCACAGCATGCTGCTTTCTTGGCAGGTATTCCACCTTGCCTAAGGGAGACAGGCAAAGGGGAGTTCTACGTCTAGGAAAAATAACATTATTGTAGCCCATCAGATACGATTTCTGGCTTTAAGGATTAGAGCTGTGTCCCAGCAAGAGCCAGGGAAAACGGCAGGTTGTTCCTTAGCTTGCACCTCGTAGCATTTTATTGTTTACTTGCATTTGTTTTAGACTAACTTCCTTTCTGAAGGCCTATCAGTCCTCCTCTGCCCACCCCCACCACACACCCAGCCCTCCCTGCGGTCAGAGAAACTGCTACCAAGGTTAAGCACATTTAAGTTTCACATCATCCTGCCACTCCTTAAGGAAATAGTTCCTCCAACATCAAGTGGCTGCTTTTCCTCCTCCTCTTCAGCACTTCACACCTCAAATTTTGCCCCTCCGTTGGTCCTCTGCAAAGGTGAGCACCTGTAAACAGCTCCCTGATTTACCCAGGTAAGAAACTGGTTCACTTGGAGCAGCAGCTACAAAAGGAGCAACATCTGCTCCCTAGGCACTCAGCAGAGCGTTGCACAAGAGCACTTACTTTAGCCTGCCTGATATTGCAAATGCCAAAGGAATCCCTCGTATCTCTACTCACGGGACCTCTGTTTAGAATATTTGAAATTACTTAGGCTCCAGAACATTAATAAGACGACCCCCCCCTCCACCGAGTTTCACTCTGGCTCTCTTGCTTTCACCACCTTTCACCTCCAAGAGGTTTTTTCCCATTGCTCCACTTTGCTCCCTGGTGCCAGTGAAGAGTCTCATCTGCACCCTTGCAAGCTGGGCTCCCTCAGTTTTATTAGGAAATCATCTCCAGTGATTGCCCTGGGCCACGGTTCAGAGAGCCTGATGGAGAACTGCAGGTTTGTCTGCAGGGCTCCTCGCTCCCAGCTCAATTCATTCCTTCTGATGCCCTCTGGGAACCAGAGCACGCCACGCTGATTACTTTTGCTATTTCTGCCTGTGACTTTTCTGCCCCTGAACAGGTTTTGGGGGGGGACATTTCCTGATCCTGCTCTAGGAAAAGGTCCATTCTAAAGGAAAATTTAGTTCTCCCTCTCCCTCCTGAAAACAAGTCTGCTCCTGCCTCACCTCACTTCAGCCCTGACGGTGGAATTTTAATTGCAGTGGCTGGTGAAAGAGGGGAGGGAAGGTGTGGTTTGGCTGCAGGACACAGAGTCAGGACCTCTTACCCTCTACACCTTGCCCTGACGGTACCTCCTCCTGTGCCCTGGGGATAAATAACCTCGTGCCATGCAGGGAGAGTTGTGTTCCACAGCGTGAAAGGAGCATGGGAAAGCTTTGCAAAGCCCTTTGATGGTAAAGCACAAAATTCTAGACCCGGGGTAACAGTTCCTTCAATGTTACTGGGAAATCAGGTTCCTCCAAGTTTCCCTGCGAGCAAGGTCAAAGCCACACTTCAAGTTTGCTCGAGAATGACTGCCAGTCTAAAATTAAGCCGAAAAGTAACTTCTCACCCTCTTGTGAAAGAGGCCACAAAAAAGCCTAAATGCATCTTCAAAGCCAAAACAGATCTTCAACAAGAAATACTCCCTGGAGAGGGGAGCAAGCACAGGCACATGTTCCAAGGCAGAGCTGGGTGTCGACACCAAGGCTGGGATAGGGCAGAGCTGCTGCTCTCAAGGGACAGGGACTGGGTGGTGTAAAGTGCCATGGACCCACCCCAAGTCACCTTTTGCCACACTCAGCTACCAAATCTCACGATTTATCCACACTAATGGAGCAGAAGGGAAGATCACCATCAAAGGAAAAGAGCTTAACATGAAACAGCACATCCCTGTCATGCTCTTCCTCCATCCCATGAGACCTATCTCGTGGTAATTTGATGAAAAGATGTTTTTCCACCCAAGCTCTACTTTGAGTCAAGAAGCCAGCAGTGACAGCATCAGAAAGCTATTTGGGAATGGAACTGAAGAGCTGTCAGATAGCTTTGTGGGGTTAAAAAAACCAACTTAGAAAACCAAACACAGGAGACAGGGGACGGCAGACCTCAAGATGTCTGAAGACCACAGGAGACAATCTCAGAGATTCCCAAATCATCAGGACTTTGTCAGTTTACAGAGCCTCCTCTCGCTCCCTCCCCTACATTTCAGAAGATGAGTGTGCATTTCTGGGCAGGACTGATTTCAGTAAAGCGTCTGTGGAATGAGCATGAGGACACGTGCAGGAGAAAAAAAAGTAACAGCGGGGGCGGGGAAAAGATGGAGAAATTAATCCAAAGGCTGCAATAAAGTTCAAAAATTTTAAGAAGTCAGGGTGTTTTTTTCCATTTAAGTGCCTGGTGAAGGACTAGGGTGCCACTGTTATGGTGCACACAATGTCTTTCAAGCCAGGTCTGTCTCTGGAGCAGAAACTGAACACATTTTTCCCCAGAGAAAGTTCAATTGTCCTGCAGTCGCTGCCAATTCGGATGTTTAATTCGAAGTGTGAAACAGAAGGATTCCAGTCTGCTTTTAAAGAGAAAAATCTCCAGGCTACTGCTCCGTTCCATAACTAACACCAGCTTTGTTCAGGGCAGGACACGGCACAGCTCCCTGTCCTCAAAAGGAAAGGGAGGCAACACATAAACAACATATCACTGTACATCACAGCCTGGGAGCTGCAGACCTCAAACAGTAAGCAGTGCTAACAGTCTGAGGCACCTCGACAGATGTACGGCCAAGCAGCTCTAAAAGAGCCTTTGTGCTGCCTGAAGAGGAACAAGGCATTTTCTGTACGGGAGACGGCCCAAGCACCTCGCGGGATAAACGGGGTTACACATTTCACACCTCCCCTGCACCGGGGAGCCCGGGGAGGATGGCACAGGGCAGGATGGAGGAATGACCCACGTCAGGAGCCACTCTGCAGCCACAGGGGAGACGACTTTTCCCTCACCTTCCGTCCCCCTCGCTCGCAGCTCCCGTGCCAGGGCTGCACAGCCTGGTTCAAAGCGGGGCCCACCCGCCATTCAGCAGAGGCCTGTCCCCGCACAAGATCATCACAAATATCTGTGATCCGCCAGCCAGAGCCTCACACAAAGGCTTTTCATCCTCACGTTTAAGCACCCGGCTGCTATTTTGTATATATTGAAACACGCTTTTCATCTTCGCCCCAGTTTGCAGTTCTGAAATTAGGCTAATTCTACAAGGCCGCAGGAGGCAGGGTGTTATTTTTGGCCTAGGGAAGATAAGAAACCATGTGGACGGTTTTTCCTCAGCAGCAGCAAACTTCAGGATTCAGCCAAACACAGGATCAGAAGCGGCTTCCAGTTGGGCCCAGTAAAACACAGCAAGAAAAAGTGCAACTGCAGAAAGCTCTGACAGTGACTGCAGCGCAGGTTTGAACTCCAGGGAGGCAGAGAGAGGGGAGGGGAAAAAAAAAAAAAAGAATTTTTGAAAAAGTCAAAGAAAAATCGCTCTGTCCAAAACCTGGAAAAGCCACGGTTAGCAAACATTTCCAGGGAAGCAAAAGCCCTGCTGCTTTATGAAGATTAAATCTGCTATTGTCTCACAGTTGTTGGCTGTTTGCTTTTTTTTTTTTTTTAAATAAAGTTCCCCTTGGCCAAAGATGTTAGGAAGTATCTTCAATAAGAAAAGGATATAAAAACAAGTATGCCAGTTAAATCTGTGATAAGGTTAAACAAACAAGGTAGAGGTAAGGTGAGGGTAAGGTTTCCTGATAAACCATCTGTGATAAAGTTAATAAGCAAATTTCTCTTTTGTCAGGACAGGAAAGATACACATGCAATGGCACAATGTTTTTGTTGACATGGACAATGAATGTGAGAGGTGTATGCTCTGAGTCACTCATGTTGGACAAGACTTTTTTTCAAGCATATGGTCTGAAGACTGTAGGAAACCATTTTAAAAAATTGTCTCAGGCATTTAAGCCACTCTGCACCCTAACATTGAGGGAGACTGCAGGAAAAAATCTTTATAAAAATTCAGAGCTTAGATACAGACAGTTCCCCATTGAATATCTGAATACAGAATTAAACACAACGTTAATTCCCAACAACCCATCTACTAGGAACTTTGTCCTTCTGAGGAGAAAGAACATTGCCCTTATGCAGAGATGCTGAGGAGTGACTTCTGCTGTCCCTTGGGCAAGAGTTTTCCCTCTCCGTACGACAGTAACACACAGTAAAAAGTATGGTTACAAAGGATTAAGGCAGCTCAGTTAATGCAAACTAGCACTCTCTCCTGCATTCCTCACTAATACAGTGGTGACATAACCAGCCAAAACATGTAGCCTTAATTCAAATAAGGTTTAAAGAAGTTACTGCCAAGTAATTACACCCATTGAAGGCCCATGAGCAGAGGAACCTTCATTAACACCCCGCTGCCGCTCTCGGAGCGCTCTTCCAACCAGCTGCACCAATCTGAAGTGGCAACCATGAACAAGAGCAGGCAACAAGTGTTCATGAGCAGACTTGTGCCTGCCTTTCAGAAGACACCCTGACACATGGCTGAGCACAGCCACGAGGACAGCAGGCAAGGACACAGCATCCAAGTCCTGGCTGCCTCCTCAGAAGGCTGGGACAGCCCTGAGGTAGAGGAGCTTTCTGGTAATGTCCTCCTTTATTCTTCTGATAACACGCTTTTCTTTGCAGCTGAAAGAAGGTGACGGTGGCACTTCAGGAACTGCAGGCAGTTTTCTACGACCCTTTTCTGCTTTCTAATGAACTGCTGGCTGAGTTCAAACCATGGGTTCCCATTTATTTCATCGCTAATCCTAGCCTCTGTGTAAGAACCTGTGCTTAATCCACAAAGAGTACCGGATGCTTCTGAAGACTGCTTCCAAGAACAAAAATACAGCACTCAGCTGGAGCTCCCTAAAGCCATTCAGTAGGAAGGATTAAACCCAGAGACTTGGATGAAACTTAGATCCATTGGGCATGACCCTACCTGTGCTCTCTTCATTACACAAGAGCATGCCGTGCCTTTGCCTTTTCCTAAACCTCTTTCTAAGCTAATGACTCCAAAGCACTGGCTCCAGGAGCCTCATCTCACAGCTCTGCACAAACACTCAGGGCTCACATGCATGTGCTCTCAGTATAAACCAGCACAGACCCAAATGAAGCTGTTTGTGGCAACGCTCCCAGGACACCAGATCACCAAGCACAGAAGCTGACCACTGAAGCTTCACACACACTGCAGCCCTGGGAGCGAGTCCCTGCCAGCAGCTCAGGTGAAAAAGGCATCACACAGGCTGCAAAGCTCTCTGTGAGAAGGAAAAATTGCTTCCATGCTCACCTGGAAAGTGGAGCTCACTGTAGTAGCCCTCCTCCTACCACCAACACTTCACATCAGGGCACAACACTGAAGCATGGACAAAAAAAAATGGATAAACAGACATTTCCTATTCAAAGAGCCTTTAAAGGAATGGTCCCTATTAGCTTGGGTCCCTAATAGCAATATAAATTATAGGCAGGCATTGATTCTTTTCCTGACGTCACCATTACCACACAAGCTGCAAGTAACTGCCCTGAAGTTCAGTAGGTTCTCAAGAGTCCCCCCATAAAATCTGTCACAACTTCTACTGCTGTTTAACTATTGTAGCACCACTTTTAACTTGCTCAAGACACAACTGAAAAAGGCTAACTTGCTCTCACCGAGGGTACCAGCAGAAGTTTACCTTCAAGTAAAAAAAACTAACCAGAAATAACCAGAACTCAACTTCCAGTTTTGCAAGGGCTCCTAAATACACTTTCAGCTGAAAGTTTAAAATTTAAGAAAACAAAATCACTTAGTCCTCCAAACTGTTCCAATTAAGTTCCCAACTTCTTTGCGACACATAAAGGTCATTTCGGTCTAGGCATGCAGGAAGATAATCCCCACCCTTCTGGCAATTGGGATTTCTGGCAAGATTTTAAGAGGTCTCCAGCTGATAACCATGAAAAGTTCACACCGCCAGGAGTCCAGATAAGCTTTTAACACAGGAAATTAGTGCGAAAATGTTTTAAAGATCAATTAAGATGGTGTAACAGTCTAGCAAAGCAGAATTGAGTTCTCTGCTTCAAATCAGATGGGTTTAGAATACAAAACAGCAGCTCTGGAGCTGGGAGGTGTCTACAGGAAATGAGGTTAGACAAATGCAGGGCAATTAATCCTCTGTGCAGTCAGATTACAGACTCTCCCCATGCCCAGGGCCACCAGACACAGCCAGAGCAGGGTTAAACTGTTGCAAGTTGTCACTTTGCATCTTCCCTGCCCATCCACGGGCCAGTGGTTCTCCCCCACAGCCCGAACAGCCAATCTCTCCCCTGACATGTGAGGTACACTTGGGGACAACACACAGGGACACTCCAGATGTGCAGTTCTCATTTGTAACTGCAGATGCAAACTATGAAAAAAGCAGCACCAAACGCCATTTTCTGCCTTGTCAGCACTGGAGGACCATAATGTTCATCAAGGACAACAAATTTTGGAGAAGCAAGAGATGAGCTGGGAGCTCCTGGCTAGGGTGAGGAGTCAGCTGGTGTTCACAGCTCTTTTTGGGATCTCTCCCAGCACAGGCAGCAGACCAGTGACTGCAAACAGTGTGAACTGGGGAAAATGTGACTGTACAGATCACAAATGCATCCTCGGACACTGCCCTGGTACACTGTCAGCCCAGAGAGCAAGGGAAGTGTCTCAGCACACAGCCTGCTAGGGAAAGAACATAAAGGAAAGAAATATTCTTCCCTAAAGCATTAAAAAACCCGTCATAGCAAGTTAGTGCTACACACCACTGTGGCTACAACCTAGAACAACTCTGGGTAATTATCTGTGCTCATTCAACGAAAATTTCAAAAGAAAATGATCTTTTATGCTAAATTTGGTTGTTGGGGTTTTCTTAAAGTAACAAATAGGTATTACACTGAGACCCATCGTATCCATCAATTTAAAAAAACCCCAAGTTTTGTTTCTTCTCAGTGATAATTCAACTGTTTTTATTGAAAAAAAAATCAAGTATTTCTTAAAATATCATACTCCAATTATGGTACAGGTAGCACTGAAAGCATTTGAGCTGTGCGCTCCCACCCTCCTGCTGGTGATCTCAGCTAAGTTTATATTAAACCCCTTCCCCACACCATCACTTGATTTCTATTTCCCACCACCAAACAAGTCTGGCTTTTCTCTCCCATGCTCACAGGCTCAGACATCTCCTTGCTGCTAGTGCTTCAAGTTGCTCACAGAACTTGGCTTTAACAGGTTGAGGGGAGAAATGCAAATATTCTCTCCAAATTAACACAATTAACCCTCCATCCCCCAAGCATCCAGCTCAGAGTCACCCTCTACAGAGAGATCAGCTAAAAACTTCCATACTGAGAGCCCCAGCTAATAACATTTTGGGTCCCCTTCAGTCAAGAAAGACAAATTTTTAATCTATTCTTATCGCTGTCTAGTCACACAGGACACTTACAGAGATCCTGGTCTTATACAGAGGTATCCATGAAATGGTTTATTCCCTCCACCTTCATCTTTTATACACGAAAATAAGCACTAAGGAAAATGGAAAAGGAAATTTGCCAGCTCAATGTTTGGTCAGGTACCATTGACCCATAGGAGATAACTGACTACAAAGGCATTACTGGGTTTGACATTGATTAGATTTGGAATTTAACAAGAGTCCTTCCAAGGTCTCCAGTCAGGTGGGATTCCCCTACAAGAGGCAGGGCAGCTCTGATCACATCACATCACAAGTACCAGAGTCTCATAGCTCCCACAAGCTGTAAAGTAAGATTTTACCCTGCAAAAACAGGATGGTTTTCCCATCAGTGCAAAAGAAAAATATACAATAGAAAGCTTCTAGTCTCAGATTCACCTCCTTCTGCCTATCCCCACTGCTGTTCAATAGAACAAACTCAAATCCTCAACTATCTTTGAGTGCCTTAATTAAGAAACTGGCACGATGAGCTGTTTTATTAGAGTTCTTTGTCCTGTCATGCTATGAAGGATTAGCCTTTCCTGACTTGTCCTCAAGATAACAACTAATCCTGATGTCTCCCTCAACTCAACAGGATGCAGAGATCCTAATTTATAACAAAATCAATGCAGTCCTAGACAACAGTCTTGGAGTGGGGGGAAAGCAATACTTTTGTTTGCCGGATTTACGGCTGAAGCCTCCTAAGAGTCTGCACGACACCATCACAATCCTCATTTCAGCAACCCTCAGCTTAGGCATTAGGTCAAGTCATCCAGCTAACTAAGGACAGATTAACCATGTGCTCACAAAAACTAGGTCAGTCCCAAACAGGCTGGACAGCCTGGAAAGGCCTCTCTGTGTCAGCACGAATCCCTCAGCCCTCCTCCCTGAAAAGGATGTTCTGCAAAAAGTGAGTGGAACCCAGACTCAAGTTTTGTTACAAGACTTGCTCTTAATTTCTAAGACACAGAATAAACCTTGACCAATCTGCATTCAGAAGTCAGTAAGAAACCACTCAGTAATGTCAAGTTCTCCCTCTTTGGAATACCTGGTTCTCAAATACTCAGTTATTTTCTGAAGAGAAAGAGCCAGGTCAGGATCTGGCTGCAGACCTGAGACCTGTCTCCCATTCCAAACCTTCCAAATCCTCCTAACCCACACCTTGGTTTCACAAACCCACTCTGCAGCCTTTACTCTCTCCTTTGTCCTCTTTGCCCTCCTCCTCAGCAAATACTAAATTTAGACCACAGTGGTCATACCATGCTGCCTCCCCCACTGTTGTCATGGACTCCCTGTCACATCAGTCATGTATTTCTGTCTCACCCTGAGCCCCATGCATCACCTCCCCTGCCCAGATAATGCTCTTCTCTAGTCTTACCTGTCTGTCCTTTGACAAAATGCCATTCCTCATTACCTTCAGGGAACTCAATCTCCATCCACCCCCAGAATGCATGGCCACCCACTTACATCTTAATCTGAAGCCAAAAAGACATCTCTGAGGCATTCCAAAAATAAAATTTAATGCTGGAGGAAAGATGGTTTATAAACATCCGCCCTAGAACTCTGGGCATGCTTGTATCGTCCCTCTCTCACACACACAATTCACATCACGGGTTTCTTGAAATTAAGAGATGCAATGGGCTGCACACACAGCGAGATAAGGTGTCTGTGCTGTCAGGGTTTGCCAAGTTTCCATGCTCTGACTTCAGAAAATGTCCAAGCTTTCAAGGCAGGACAATACACACATACAATAATGCCTGATTTCAGGAGTGCTGCCGAAGCTTCTACCACAAAGACAAGCCAAATCTTTCATTTGCCGGCTGGGAGTCCAAGGAGAGATTCATGGAGCAAGAACAACCAAACACCCCAGTCCAACTCCACTGCCCCCAGTGTCTGCAGAGAACAGAGGTGCTCCAGAACACCCTGCCCCAGCACCTCCTCACAGACCCCACCCTGCCCTGCTCTCAGAGCACACTCTCTGCTGGGTGTCACTCACCACCCAGCCACACAACAGCATCAATCTTCTTTTTGTTAATGAAAGAAGGTTTTCGCAGAGGATAAAGCAAAGGAACTGGAAGTTAGCCATTAACAGCAGCACCTCTTTCCAGGCTTTCAGATCTGATCAATCACTGCAGGACTGTATTTTTTTTTTTAATACTTCCAGCTGTCTTTACAGAAAACCATAAACTTCAGGTTTGCCCTTGGGAAAATCCATCCCAGAAATGGTACGTTCTGGCACTGCCAGTGTACTTGGCAGATATAATGTGCACTTTTTTAAGGGCTTTATAAACTTCAGTGAATTTCAGGGTAGCAATTATCTTCAATTACTCCAGATGAAAGACCACATAAAATGTTAATTCAAGCCCCCCTTCTCCCAAAGCCCCCTGCTATCCCTGACCACCACTGCCCTACTTTTTCTCCTCACCAACACCCAAAAGGTTGGACCTGCTCTTCATTGCTGCTCACGTTTCGTGGTGTGATTGCTGCCCTTGTCAAACCTTCTTTTCCATGTATATTGTAAAAAATCCTGTCTCCTTTCAGCACATTTTAGAGTACTTGTTGCAGTTTGGAGGAAAGCACTGCTTTCTCCACACGGACACACTCACTGCATCTCACCTAATTTCTCCCACAATCTCAATCAGAACAGGAGATAAAACAGATGAAACTGGTCATTTATACCTGTCAGAAGTAGCAAAAGATGCTCAGTTGGATCCACCTGTTTCTATTGCACTGTAGGACACAGAGGAAGGAAGTGGTATCACCTAAAAGCAGCGTGTGTCAGAAGGGTTTTAATATTGAGGAAATTAATGAGATATATCAGCACTGCCTTGACTTCTAGCAGCTACAAGGAGCCTGTAATAAAGTTGTGAAGCTGTTAACCACAAATTAGAACAATACTCAGCAACAGCTGCAAAACAAGGCTGAAACAACACCAAGCTACACAGTGGTGACTCTGTAATTCAGGTGCATTTAAAGGAAATATTAAACACAAAACTGAGATCAACAATACTTTTGGGATGGTTTAAACCACAAATGAAAGAGCTTGTCATCAAAGCCAGAACATGTTCTTAGGCTGAAATCCAAGATCCTGCATGGCACCACACGGCAGTGTAGGAGAAAACAAAACTTCCATGTCCCTGTGATCAACACGAGATGGACTGCAAGAACTACTGGTGGGAGGAAAGGGGAGAAGGAAGGAGACTTAAGTAGGCAATCCTTTCCTGAGAATAACACCCAGCAACGTGCCAGAAGTCTAATGTACCAATATTCAGTAGAAATGCAGAACCACTTCTGAGAAAGTTCACACCAAGCCTTTAGCTCTCTTCAAGAAAAAGGACCACACTCTGTGTTTCTTCATAAACTCTCAAGCTCCACTCTGGAAGCTTCAAAGATTTTCACAGCTCCATTCTTTTCATGACTATTTCCTTATCATTTGCTGCATAAATTCTCTGGCTTTGGCTGCTCCACCCTATAGGGCACTGAGTTTTACAGCTATTTGTCAAACAGCAGCGACAGTCTGGGTTTTGTTTTTACAATGATGATAATCCTTGCCCTAAAGAACTTACATTTAACAGCCATGTCTCATCTGTGACTCACTCAACCTTTGTCAAATAAGGCAACAGCTCTAAGCCTGGTCACAGGAGCTTAAAATCCATTGTGGGCTGCAAAGCAGCAGCCTGGGTGGGTCAGAGCTCCCCAGAGCCCAGAGAGCTGCAGATGTCCTCAACCTTGCACATGCTGCTGCTGCTGGTTTTCTAGGCTGAGATGACACAGGAAGTCCAAAGAATGGTGGTGTCAATTCCTCTGCTGTGTCTGCTGGAAAGCTCCTGACAGCAGGAAGAGAGAGAACAAATCCTCATAAGTCTTGAAACGGGCAATAACCGATGCCACTCTACTGAAGTGGTCTGAGAAGCACTGCAGAGAGCAGTGGAGTGACAGAAGCGCAGGAAAGGGGGAAAAAAGGGGTTTTGAGACAGACTGCTGTGAGCAGAAAAGCCACACAGAGCCGGGCCTGGTGATGCATTCGGGCACACCACCAGAGCCAGGGCCAGGGAAGATGAGCAGCACAGTAAAGACATTGTGGGGTCCTAAAATCAGAGAAAGGGGGCAGTGACAGTCATGGAGATGAGTAAAACGATTCTGGGCAGAGAGCCCACCACAAGAACAGTGCAGTGAAAAGCCACCCACGGCGAGGACCAGCAGGGCACTCCACGCCCGAGATGCTCAGAACGAAACCCAGCGAGCTGGGGGGTGGCTGCAGAGACCTGAGCTCCTCGCTTGTGCTGCCACTTGAGCCTCTTCAGAACAAGAAGTGCAGGCTGCAAAGGAGAAGTTTGAGGTTTGGGATTTCTAAGGCCAACACTGCTCTGTCTGCTGAGCCTTGTGCTGTCACAGCTTTTCTTCTGATGGGAATTGTGAAAGATGTGGTGGCTGTCCCCCAGCGGAGCAGGCACAGATAAAACTTTTTGCTCCATCAGAAGCTCAGTGAAACACAACATTTTGCAATTCACTTACAGTGGCCTGTTACTTGATGTTCATGAACGTACAAGACACGGAAAATGTCGCTTTTACACCAAGCCTTCCTAACACAGCTGTTGCAACAGCTGTGTTTTTTCATACAGCTATTGCTTTATCTGAAATAAAATACCAGACACGTTTCATCTGGGCAAGAAGAGGACCAGATCAAAAAAGATGACAGGTACTTAAATTGAAAAGCCAGAACTAAACGAGAATGGACCTCCTTCTTGCAGAAGCTGTGTGCTTTTGTCATTGAAACTCTTCCTCTTCTCCCAGACGGCTGAGCCTTAACATCCCACACTCACAGGTTACTTCTGAACACCCAACAGTTTATACACTTCACACAAGCCAATTTTAAGAAATTCATGGCACTTAGGAGAATACAGCATTATGGATAATAACAGAAGCTCATCAAACAAAACTGATTATGAGAAAGCCCCATCTATTTCTGTCAGACAGCATTCCCAATGCAGTTGTGTGTTATCATTGGTTATTTCAACCCTACATTTGGTTATACTGAATTTAGGAGCTCCTTGCCAGTTCCAATAGAATCAAAATGCTGACCTTCAGTAACTTATCAAATGCCAGATGGTACAGGCATTCACAGCAGAAGTTATTTCAACTCTGACTGTCTGTAGTAAAAATTTTATGCTGCTAAAAACTGTGGAAAAAGTTACTGACTCTTTACGAATGGCTAAACCACAATGCTGGCAAGACATAAACTAGTTCCAGGTCTGAGAGCAGGGAACGTGGAAAGGCACTGTTAGTCCAGAAAATCTCCAGGAACAGAAGAAATTAATTAATAACTGCAGCTGGAAACCTCCTTCTTCAGAGGCTTCCCCATTGCTGAACTGTGAACTGAAACAAGGCAACAGCTTTTGGGGGCAGTAATTCAGTGTCAAAAGTTAAACTCAAGTCTTTGCCAGTGAAAGAGTGGCTCAGCAGCAGTATCTGTCACTGTCTGTGATCACAATGTCAGTGTGACCGCAGCTCCTGTCACACAGGCAAGAAGAACCCCCCTTCACCACAGCTCATAAAAGGACAAAGCTGTAGTTGCGTCAGGTCTTAAAAGTTTGTGTACAGAGACAAACTGTTCAACCTTTCTTCTGCTTTCAACTTCTCCCATATTTTTAAGGCAGACCCACCAGCATTTACCCTAGTGAAGGTGCAGCTCAAGGCCAGCAGGTATTTTCAACCAGGCACTCTGTAAACACCCAGGACTCGCTTCAAGGAGCCCAGCACACCCAGGTGGCAGAAGCCCCCGTCACCCCTGGGGAGGAGCTGCCAGCTCCCAACAAACAGCAGCAGGAAACTCTGCCAAAAGCAGGCTCTCTAATGTTTTTTCCCCCAAAATGCCAAATTTGCAGGCATATCAGTGTGGGCAGACCAAAGTTTCAGTAAGAGTGGTGGCTTGTCTCTGCTGACGTCAAGGACCTGCTCAGCAGGCGGCTGCAGGATGGGGCTGCCAGTGAGTGCCCGGAGCAGCAGCAGATTTGGGCTGCCAGGAGGCAGCTCAGCATCCATGGTTACAGTGCCAGCCACCAAGAGACATCTCCAGTTTGGGGAAAAACTGTCAGTGCCAGGGCAAACATCTGTCAGCCTCACACATTTCAACTGCAGTAAGAAACACGGTAATTGTATCATCCATTTTCCATGCTGACACCATGACGTACTCAGCTAAAGAAGATAAAAGAGCCTTGGACAGTCAGGACTGCAGGCACCCGAGGCCATTTTGATTTAAGCTTATTCCCGTTCTATCTAAATAAAAATATCTATTATGAATAATGAATGTTCCTCCATTTCCCTCCTTACTGCTGCACTTCCAGATTTTTGTAGGTCTTTCCAAGGGTGACGCTTGCAGGAAGCAAAAAGAGTAGAAACCATACGGTTGGATGGCGATGCTGCAGAGGGAGGCGAGGGCTGGGGGAACTGCTGTGTGCAACGGCAACCCTCCCCTCCACCTCCCACGAGAGACACCTCCCCATTCCCCTCGTCCTTACCTCGTAGGACCAGACGCACTGCACCCCCGCGAACCTCCGCACGCACCGCCCCACTTCCACGTCCTCGTGCGTGGTGTACATCTCCCGCAGGCACTCGCCGATGTGGGGCACCATCCTCCGCAGCACCTCCCTGCTCATGATCACTCCTGGCCCCCCCATGCAGAAGTTCTCGCCCGGCTCCAGCGCCAGCTTCCCCATCTCTTCCGTGGTGCCGAGGCCGGTCTGCCCCAGGAACAGGGGCTCGCTGCTGTTCAGGCTTCTGAGGAAGTTCTCCAGTTTGTCCCCTTTGATGTAAACGTCGTCGTCGGCCCTCATAAACCATTCGTATTTGTCCAAGTAGTGGTCATGCATGTATTTGAGCATCATGAAGGATTTCTTCTGGGGTGGGTAGGAGTCATCTACACCTGGAAGCGGCACGATGGGGATGGGGATAGAGGTGTCCGAACCCTCGCTGGAGAAGAATTCGACCTTGCCAGGAATGGTTTTGGACCACGTTCTAGATAGAAAAAGACAAGAAGGAATAATTAAATATGCAAACCAAGGCAGGCAGAGAGTGCTACCACAGACTACGGTTCACCTTCTTTACAAATTTTCTTTTTTGAACACCTTCAAAACTTATTTTTTACCACACAAATGAGGACATTCACACGGCACACACAGCAATTGGTACAAAATACACAAAATTCTGATATGACAAGCATCTGAGTACCATTTTTGTATTTCTGTAGGTTAGAAAAATAATTCAATAGCAGCAGTTCACTAGTGGGAAGCAGGACTCCTCAAGCACACCCAGTTTTGCACTAACAGCTATTGATCACAAAATAGGGAGGGGAGCCAATACGGGCCAACAATTCACATACAACTGGATTTACTGCTTCCAGAGCTTCCCTGCAAGTTATTCAGCACCATAGCCACCTTCCATTCCCTCTAAGCCTCCCCAAAAGCTCAAATGTGCACTCAGAAATACAGACTTCCAGAGAGTAAATTCACATGAACTTTTAAGGAAACAGCATCCCTTGGGAAACCAACCAAAGAGCAACTTCTCCAGATGGTGTGTGGAGAAGCAAAGCATAGTGCATGGAGCAGAAGGAACCTCAAGCAGCTTTGTCCATACCAGCAAAGCTCTAAGAGATGCCTGTAAATCTTATAATTCCCACAATAACATGATGCTACCAAACACCCGCACCTACAGCAGCTTTCCAGACACTTCATTCCGGGTTTTAGTGGAGGGGAACAGCACAGAAGAGGAGCCTTTCCTGTGCAGAACAGCACAGCAACGACATCTGCTCCACACCATGCTCCTCTCTGACAAATCCAGCCCACCTGCGTGGGCAAACTGGGTCACTGATAGCGCAGGAAGAGCTGTAGGATGATTCCTCAAGGCACAGCACAGCCTCCTCCAGGGAGGATTTTCAGTCACGTAACTGCTACAGCCTTGCCCTCAAAAATTATTAATTTTAAGCTTGCAGTACCATTTTCTGAGATTATATCTGGGATAAGAGAAGAGATCACATACCCCTCATAGAAACTCACAGAAAAGTATTTTAGCTGGTAAACCAACAGGATTTTTCCCTTTTTTATACACAGGGAGAATAGTTTATAATTTTATTTGGCGACTATACTCAGAATATAACCTAAAGCTGATGTGAAAACACTCTCAAGGTAAAGGACACAGTATTCCCTCAATGCATCACTGTCACTCTGACCAGATGCCTCTCAGCACAGGATTCTTGCCAATATCTGAGCAGATTTTGGGTAGCACAGACCATCTGAAATTTAAAATCTCCAAAATTAGCTGTTATATAAAGCCTGAAATGTAAAAATACTTCAGGATAATTATTCCTTAAGTTCCATCAGAAAATGCAGAGGTACTTAATGAGACTACCTAAACATCAACTTTGACACCTTAAAAGTTTCTCACTAATTCCATTGTGTGTAATGAATATCACCCAATTACTTTAAAAGCTTTGTCCTCTGGATTTCTTACTGCCATGGGTAGTGTTTCATAGCTAAAGTTTAGATCTGAGCTTCCCAGAACAGTACAGAGGAAAGCAAATGGAAACATTCCCACTGAGTTCAAAACAGAGGTGATGAGGCCTTTAATCACCAGCACTGCAATTAATGCACAGTACTACTGGTTATAAATCATATCCTGTTAAAGCACTGAGAACTGCCCATTTTTAAAAGGAGACATGGTCATATCCTGAACTTTCACTAACTATTAAGGAAGTCCTGCTGTTTATTTTCTGACACCTACACTCCACATACAAATCACCCACAGCTCTTCCCATATCAACTCCCAGTCTAAGCTTAAAAGACTTTTCTTCACTAAAGATGCATTTAGATTTTAGTGTCACAGAAAGAAAGGACAGAAGGAGTTACTGAGAAATGCTGCTCATCTCATCCACTGAGATGCAGCTTTGGATGGACCCAGGACACTCTGCAGACAACCACCAGGTTGAAGATATGAACTAAAGCCTTACGGAAATTTCTGTTTGTTTACTTTTTTATTCAGGAGCAAACAATGCATTTTCAGACTTACTCTTCATATCCTGAAAAATCTGCCTTTATCACGACTATAATCTATGGGCAACACAGGATGTCTTCTATCACTCCAAGCTTTAGCTCCTCTCTGAAAGTCATCAAGCCCTTCTGTTGATTCCCAGTTTAAATTTACTCCCTGCTCTCCAAATAGGTACCCTTACCTCAAGAACCACCAATTATTGTCAAGAGAGGAGCTCCCATTCAACAGAAAGGGAACAAAATGCATGCACATCCATAAACCCCGGCATGCTTGCTTCCCAGCCTTCTTACTGCAATGAACCCCTCATCTCAAAGTCACTTTGAGCCCATCTTTCCATATCAGCCATACCCAGGTGTCACATTAGACCAGGGGTAAAACAGAGACATTCCTGCATGTGTGAAGAGCACAATGGGGACAGAAAGATTGTGCCCTAATAATATCCCCACCCCAAGGACCTCTGTGGGACCTGGGTCAGCACCACAACATTACTCCAGCCTTGAGTTCTCATGTCGACCACATCGACTGTGCACCAGCACAGCTTGACTGAGCCTTTGTTCACCTCCTGCAACAACACAATCTCTAGGATGAGACAACTCAACGCGTTATTTGTGACCGTGGCTTTGAGCAATTGTTTGAACCCAAAGGGACCAAACACTCCCACATGGAAACACAGCCTGAGTGTCTGTGTCAACACCAGCACAGCTCGGGCAGAGGCTGAGACAATGGAGTCACCACGGGCTGCTCCTCACGTCGAAGCCACAGCGAGCTATGGTCCTTTTTGGGGACAGAATATAGGGAGAAAGAACAGTCTGCTCAGGAAATGCATTGTTGCACTCGGCCAAAGAAGCCAAACCACGGAGGGCGAGATGAACTGTTAGTTCGGTTTTTCTGATCGCAGTTATCAGCAGAAATAGGGACTGATAAAATGCAGGGATGAATTCTGATCAAAGCTGCTTTTAACTTTTTTATCCAATGCTGCTAATAATCAGATCTGGCTCTGTCACCAGCAATTCTGTAGTTAAGTATGTAAAACCCACACTTCTTGCCAGTCCTCCCACCTCCACTGTAGTTTATCCTGTCTGCTCTCAGGTTATGGGCAGCAACCTGAACCTTCAGCTTGTGAGCACAGAGATCTTGTCTCAACACCTCCCTACCTCTGTGATCCCACCAACACCCCCTTCCACCAGCTGACACCACTTTCCTGGTCAAGGAATTGTTTTTCTCCAAAATAAGACCTGCAGGTTGTATCTGCAAAAGAGCTGCATGCTTGATAATTTAAAAAAAAAAAATCCAAGAAAAATACTTTTATTGGAATTTGACACCTTCCTTCTTCCTCACCTCCCGGACACCCTGAGCTGTTTAAAGGACACATTGACACAACATTTCTGCCACCAGACTCGTGTATCTGCACCTGCAGGGACCACCTGGGCTGCAGTGATCAATCACTGAGGGCTTCAGTCAAAGCCATTTCGACTCTGTCCAGAAAGAAATATCAGCTTGTGAACACAGCTGATACTGTACTGAACTGGTCATTTGAAAACCCTGACAGATCCCAACCTTATCTCCCCTGTGTAATCTGAATCTGCTGCTTAAGCAGGAGGATGTGCATGAATCAGGACACCAAGGCTCTCTATTACTCTCCCCAGGAGGTAAAAAACCTGCACAAAGCTGTGTGACCTGGTTTCTCTCAGTGCACAGGGCACAGAACTCCACAAACCAGAAGGCTGTGTTGACAAGGAAATAAAAGTGAAAATTAAACAAACACAAACAAAATGAGTAATGCTTCCTCAGGAAAAAAAAAGCTCTAAGCAGAGGACATGAGTCCAGTAATGCTCCAGTATTGGTGGCCACCAAATAAATTTTACCATCCCTCCCTCACCCTGTTTTGCACTCTGGATATCCTACGTGTACCCTAGGCTAAGCAAGTCACAAGCAAACTGGGTGAAAAGATTTTATCCCAGATGGCTCTCAGGTATTCATGAAATACAGAAAACCTTGTGCACACCAAGAGTGCTAAAAAGCCCCAGTATTTTCCAAAAAGTGACCACAACTGTAGTCATGAAATGCTGTCAGAAGTTATTTCTTCATTTAAAAAGAAGCTTAAAAAGAAGCTGCAGCAGGAGCAGCACAGATCTGGAATGTTTTATCTTCAGTTTCCAGTACTTATGATTTATTTGTATTATCTTGCCTTGTTATCAGCTCTGCAGACTCGGCAGAAGCACAGTCAGTGGCGTTATGCAGACAGTGCTCCCTTTGTAGAGACCCAAGCTGAAGACTACGACTAAAAATGTATTTGGTTTTTGTCTGCAGCTCAGGAAGTTCCCTCAGAGGAGATCAGAGAAATCATTTAAAGTTTTGAGAAATAGTCATCTTGTATAATTACGCTGAAGAAAATCATAATTTGTGAAGAACTCAGCAAGACAACAGACATAAAAGACTGATGTCTTGAATGCAGCTGAATTCCATGTTGAATTAGGGCTTAGTTTGGCTTAACTGTTCTTCAAGGTCCCATTCTTCCAACAATATTTGCTACAGGGGAAGCAATGAACCTCAGCTTAGGCAGGAGAACCGAGCATGGATACCAGCACGCTGCTCCTGCATGTGGTATTGTAGATAACCAGCGTGGGAGGTCACCAAAAAAAGCTGGTTTTTTAAAATTTCCAGATCTCTGTCACTAAGATCTGCATTACAGAATTCGAATTTTGAGGAAAAGTTCCTTTCAGGTTTTTGCAGGATTACTTTACCAGAGAACCCAAGCAGCTTCCACAGCTCTTTGAGTCCTTTGAGCTAAACGTCTGCAATTTTAAGTGATGCCAGTTTTCTGTCCATGCATATCCATCCACATTCCCTGTGGACGCAGGGACAGAAGTGGATCCATTGCCTGCAGGCAGACAGACAGTCAGTGGGTCAGGCTAAGATCAATGCCCAAGTGTCTCAGTTTTGGGCCATATGGTTATTTTGGGGGGTGGAGGTGACTTGGTTTTACTTACCCCCCCCACTATATCAATGACAGCTGCTCTCACTGTGTTTCTTTCATACCGTTCCTTAAACATCCTCACAAATTTTAGGTCACTGGCCTGAAATCCCAAATACATCATGTTTCTGGTGGAGGGTACCTGAGCAGGACACTGAGTTCTCACTACTGCAATACTGTGGTAGGATTCACACATGAAGTAAAACACGTACTGTGCTGGCACGACATTCCAAGTCACTTCACAGGGCCCCATCCCAAGAGGCTCCACAATCCATCACATCCCTTCACACCAGCAACCAGAACGGGCCAAACCACCCAACAGATCCAGATCTGAATTTAGGAGCAGCACAACAACGTGTAAGTGCAGGCTTAGACAGATAACACAAACTCCCTTACACCCCACCCAAATCCTTCTGGCTGCCTTTCACTTAAGCTCTTCCGAGCACTCAGGTAATTTGGATCCCAGTGCACGCAGCTTCCTGTACGCCACCAGCGACAGAGGCAGCACGTTTGAAATGGAGCCTCCGAAGGGCATCCCTCTGCCACAGGGCAGGGATGGCTCAACACCAGCCCCGGGCATCACTCACGGTCCTCGTGGCACTTGACGGTGCCGTGGGGACTGTCCCAAAGAGAGAAGTGCTGCAGCTGTGTTCCTGCAGAGATGCTGCCAAAGGCCAGCCGCTGACATCTCGCCATTAACTGCATTCACACCACTCTCCTGCCACGTTTCCCAGGAAATCTAGTTGCTACGCAAACGGAAAAAAAAAAAAAAAAAAATGGGTTAACTGCCTGATATATTTCTGTTCCTGAGACAGCAGACTTAAATCTTCTGGGAGACTGCTTATTCCCATCCTCTCCTTCCTGCAGCTCTTTTAGGACAACTCCCCTCAACTGCAAAACCATTAGCACATATTGTTGCACTTTCCCTGAACTCCAGCCATGCCTTTAACTCCTTCCTGCCCAGCTCTTTTCCTGACTATTCCTTGTCCTTCCAAGGGACACCGTGGCTCCTGCTGCTGCACTTCACCGGCCTCCTGGAAGGGAAGCTCTGCTAACCTGGCTGTCAGATGCAATCACTGCTGAGGCTGCAAATCTGCCCTCCGAAAACCTGTGGATCTAAAGCTTATTCCCTGCCACACAGACTACAAAAGCACGACTGTTACAAAGAGCCGGCGGCTCCCGAAAATCCAGCAGGCCTGTTTTGCCTTGCAGTGGTCATTTTGCTCATGATTGATGTTCAGGAAGTGGATTGCTTCCCCTCTTGTTAGACCCTATCTGGATTCACAGCAGCCAGGATCAGCAAATGCTTTCCGCTCCGGTCCCTTTTAGCTGTGTCTGTAAATGGCCTTTGAGCCACAGCAATTTGGAGGTATTCAGCCTCTGAATCCCTAATTCCTTTCAGCGTGGTATCAAGGCTCTGCACACGCTGCCACCCCGGGAATGCCTTGCTAGCAGCTTCCCATTTCACTGGCTGTGCCAGCGATTCAGCTCACCAGGATGCTTTGTCAATGTAGTAATCCCAGCAATTGTCTGCTTGAGTACTTCATGGCAATCAAAAGCCATTTAAGATTTCAGGTTTGTCTTCCTCTTCCCCCCTCCCCATCTTCCCTCAATGATGTCTTCCTGTCACCAGGACATTAGCTCATTTCTTTCACCAGCGGAGGTGAGAAAAACGCATTTAGCCCTACTAAGAGTCTCTTTATCTGTCTCTTCCAAGAACAGACATCATCTCTAGAGGTTAAACCAAAATAGCAGTGTAGTAAAAAGCTATACTCAGATCTCCATCTAAGGGCTGAAGGAGCCCGATTCCATTAGCTGAATTTGTTAACTTGCATCTTTAGCCATTGTTTTGTGTGAGCAGATGTTGCAGATCTTGTTCTCTAAACTCAGCTCCGCCACAGCATGAGACTGTTCAGCAAGCACAGGCAAAACCAGGAACAAGAATCCTTCCCACACCAGCAAAGTGAATTCCTCCCCAAAGAACACTCTGGACAACAGAGTGATAAATTTCCCCTTTTCCGAATTCTTGATGCAAGATCTGATGGATGGCAGACAAACTATTCCACCATAAAACCTGCTACATGATGTCCCAATACGACTCCAGCCTCTCTGTATGTAAATCTAAATTACACAATCCATGAGATTTGCAATCCAAAATGCTCTATTCCCACATGGTGAAGGAGAACATAACCCTGAAGAAACAGATTCCTTCACCCATTTCAAAGTATCAATCATGCGCTCTCTGTAACTTAATTACAGGTCTACTGCTGGAAGAAGGAATTAAGTTTCCATTAAAACCATTGCTGGTGGACAATATGCCTCAGATTGCCCAAATAAAGCAATTTTACTGCATTTGATGCTGATATAAAGACAGATTTGCTGAAATCCGAGCTGAGCTGGGAGTGATGGTATAATGGCCCATCATACATGGTTTTGCCATCCTGCTCTTACTGGCCAATAGGGCCAAGTACTTTTCAGCCAGGGCAGGCAGGACATGGAGAAAGGTTTGTTATAGCACAAGACTAAAAGGGGATGTTTTATTAAAGATCTGCCCCAGAGTTCCTGGCTGCTCCTCCGAGGGTGCTGGCTCAGCCACAGCTGGGGTATACCCAAGCTGACATTTTAGCTCTTAACTCTTTCAGATTTCCCGAGCAGGCTTCCCGTGCAGCCTCTCAGCACTGCCTGCTGGCGCACACACCAGAGCAATGAGCATATCCCAGCAGAACAGAGAGTTTCACCAAAGCCACACACACATCTCTCACAGAAGAGATTATCCTGATGCTGCCGAGGCTTCGGACAGAATTCCCGTTAGCCCGTGGGACTCACAGCCATACCCAGCTACACCTGGGGACTACCATGAACAGCACACAGTGCAAAGCACCAGGACAGTTCCTGCTCCAAAATTAGGTGTGCTCAGGTAACGAACACACGGCTCAGAGACCCTGGCTCCTGCATTAGCTCAACCAGTCTGATACACGGAGCGTTTCACACAGGCTGACTCTCCTCATCCGAGCTCTTTCACTGCCTGGTCCAGTTTCAGCAGCGGCTGCGGTGAATCGAGGTGGGTTTTACTCTTTGTTCCCAGATGCCTTTTCTGGATCTCATTTCCAAGCACACGCTCTCGGCTTGGCACAGTGGTCTTTGCTACCCTATGCAGGGGATTACAGCAGTCCCCAAACTTTTTTTCTGTTACCATCAGGCTGTCAGCTCGCTCCACAAGCAGCAGCCAAGGACCGTACCAGCGTGGCGCAGCGCGCCCAAGGCAGAGGCACTTGAGGGGCACACTTTGATGCCCGTGTCTCCGCCGGTGACCGGCAGTCAGTGTCCCCTCGAAACGGCAGGGCTGCCTGACCCTCAGGCAAGGTCACTGGGGCCACCTGCCAGGTGGAACCCGGCTGAGCCAGACCCTGCGGGAGCGGCAACGTGACTCACTCGACCCCTCGCGTGTGTGCCGAGCTGCCCGGGCAGCGGAGCGGCGCTCGGGGCACCGCTCCTCCCGCAGCCCGCCCGGAGAGCGCCCCGGGGCTCCCTCAGTGCGCCCGGGTCAGAGCGAGGAGCGCCGGGGCTGAGCGTGCCTCGAGGCTCGCACCTGCCCCGGGGAAGGGCGAGCGGTCCCCGGGGCCGGCGGGGGCATCTCGGCTGCAAGCGCATCCCGGGCCGGGCGGTTTTACCCCGGAGGGAACGGCCGACCGGCCCGAGTCCAACTGAATGGGAGCGAACCGCCCCGAGCCCAGCTCGGCTGAATGGGAGCGAACCGGGCCAAGCCCGGCTCGGCTGAATGGGACTGAATCGAGCCAAGCCCAGCTCAGCTGAACATGACCGAACCGAGCTGAGACGAGTAGAGCCCACCCAAACCGACCCCGAGCCCATCTCAGATCCCAGCCCAACGCCGCCCGGACCCCCATCCCCTCCGGGCGCCGCCGGTCCCCTGCCGCTCACCGGTGCGCGGCCACGGCGCGGCTCCGCAGGTACTTCTGCGCCGTCATGACCCCCACGAAGAGGAAGCTCTGTGCCGGCGGGCCGGGGCGGCGCGGCGGGGCGGCGGCGGCGGCGGCGGGCGGCGGGCGGCAGCCCTGCGGGCGGGCTCGGTGGGGCCGCGCCGCCGCCGCCAGCTCGGAGGCGCGGGGCAGGACGAGGCGCGATGCGAGCACGAAGCCCAGCACCAGCCCCAGCAGGACGCTGAGCCAGGCGCGGCGGCCGCGGCCCGCCATGCCCGCCCGGCCCGCTGCTCACAGCGCCGCCGCCGCCGCCAGCCGCGCCGAAGCGCCCAGCGCCGCCATGGGGGAAGGGGCAGGGACGGGAAGCAGAGGGAGGGGAGCGGGGGGCCGCCCGCCTCCCCGGCCCTGCCCCTCGGCACAGGCGCCGTGTGCGGCCCCGCCGCGCTGCCCCTGGCCCCGCCCGGCCGTGGCGGAGCCGCCGCCGTGCAGCCCCCGGTGCGGCCCCCGCCCCGCGCGGGGCTCCGGGACTCGGCCCTGGGGAGGGGGCACCCAGAGCCGCGGGGTGAGCCCGGGAGGAGGCAGCTCCCGGAGCACCACCCTGCAGCGGCACCGCTGGACGTCCCGCCTTATCCCTGGAAGTGTTCCAGGCCAGGTTGGACGGGGCTCGGAGCAGCCTGGTCTGTGGGAAGGTGCTCCTGATGCCCAGGGCAGGGGTTGGAATGAGATGAGTTAGGGCCCTTCCAACCCGAACCCGGTCGGTGCTTCTGTGACAGGGACCGGCACCTTAACCGAACATTCCACACAGGGGACAGGGAACCTGGCCCAGCATCCCTCACTGGAACCTCAGAACTGGGACACCAGCCGAGCTGTCGAGTTCAAGAGGGGCTGGAGGCCAAGAGAATGTGGATGCTCAGCTCGGGGACTGAGATCCTGGACATAACCGCAGGATAGGCATCCCAGCATCCTGCGCCAAGACCCCATGGCAGAGCCCTGGCTCAGGGGCCAGAACTGGGAGCCCAGCCCTTCAGACTAGGATGGGAAGACACTGAAACACAGATCCAGGATAGGCACCAGGTCGGGTCCCTCCTGCCCAAGCCCCGGCTCTGCCCAACAGCACACACAGAGACCGAGGGGATGCAGGCAGTGAGGAGCTGCCTTCCAGCCCTGCTTGCCTGGCACTGGTGCATTTGTGCAGCACAAGCTCTGCTGCCAGGGGGGCAAGGCACAGGGATTCTCTGTTTTTCCCACCTTGCTAATTAAACCAACCAGAAATAGGTCAGTCTGTTTCCATCCGCAGGCAATAGTGAGTGCTCAACAGATTGAAGACTTTTTCTGTATTGTGTGAAAATTTCTTTTTCCTTTGTCCACCTGACTCCACGTGCATTTCATCTACAGAGCACTTCAGCTTCAAATGCTGCAGCCACAAACCCCCCACGTTTCACAGGAAAAAAAACCTTCCAGTCTCAACAAAAGAAACTTATCAAGTACCACCCACTGACCTCCTGCTTATCATTGTGGTTTTTTCCATTTCCTGCCCACTTCGGCCTTTCCAATTGCCAGTCTTTTCCATTTCAAATTTTATTTATATCATTATGTCATCCACAACGAGCTGGGCAGAAGAAAGTCTTGGTGTAACCAGCAACCTCTTGAGCAAGAACAATTGCAAAAGAGGATGTCACACCACATTAATACTCTACAGTAATAAGTCAAAGAGAGACATCCATGACAGATTTTTATGATCACAAGTAACTGTCTCGCTTCTGGGATTGAGCAGGTAATGACACAATCTGCTTATCTAATGAGCTCAATGATCTGTCTTGAAAAAATGCTTTTGTTTAGAATTTATTGCTTTTGTGATGGTGCAATCCTCATACCGAGGTCAGCACAGACGAAGTCGTGGTGTCAGGAGCACAAATACCACAAGGAAAGTGCCACCGGGATTTATGGTATTAAATGATAATAAAATTGAGTACAAATATAATCCAGATAAGAAATACCAACAAGGAACAGGAAGGAAGAGCAGGACGTCTCCTTATGTTTGCCCATGGGCAGAACAGATAATAGATTGAGAGAGATGTGTTTATGGGAAGAGGAAGAACTAAATGGTGAAAGACAGAACAGTCCAAACTGGGATACACACAAGGCAGGCAAAGCCAGGAAGGGCAGGAACACCATTGCTAGGTAAAGGCCAGCTGGACTGTCCTTTCCATCCCCTCCCCAGCCACCACTCTAATTACTTTTTACTTTCCAGGATTTGCAGTGCTTCACAATTATTTTTAACTACTGGTGCACTGATCCTTTCCAGGGGTTATCCTCAGCCACTCTGCACACGTGGATCTTTTATTTCACTTTTTAAAGGTTCTTCATTAAACTCTGCTTCTCTCCCCACAAGCCTGATCATCAGGTCCTGAAATACACGACACCAAGAGACATTGAAGCTACAAAAAAAGCAAGGCCTCTCCTTTCCAAGAGAGGCACATGTGGCAAGTCCATGAGCAGGAATGAGATTACTCTCTGCCTGCTCCAAATCAGTTGTAAAAATCTCCTGATTCAAGGGAAAGCCACCGTGGCCTATGAATTACAGGAAAAGGCAGAGCTAGCGTGGTTAAAAGGCAATAAAAAAGAGAAAGGTTGGGGCTGGGGCTGAGGAGCTGTCAGTTGGCTTCTTCCCACAAAGAAAAGAAGTTAGTCATCAGAACTGAGAACTCCATGCGACTTCTGCACACATGGAAATGATGAAGCAGAGCAGCACATCCCCCTGATGGATCTCCTCAGCTCCAGCTCTCCTGGGCATGTCCCCACCTCGCTGCACCTCCAGAGCAAATGTGGTCCTGGAGCTCACCGTGTGCAGGGGTGGTCAGAGAATGCTTGGGGAGGGGCAGGAGAAGGAAGGGGAGCTTTCCTGGTGCCAGGATTTGAGCTGGAGAGGAGGCACAGTCAGATTTCATAGGAGATCACACCCCTGGCTGCAAAGCTGAGATAGCCAGCTGTGAAGAGGGGATGCCACCTGGGAATGCTGCAATGCTCACACAACTCCCACAGCACATCCACATGCCTCCCTTTGTCATTTACTGTGGCCCTTTTACTGCTTCTGCCCCCTCCCCTGTTCTTGCATAGAGCAGCTGCTGGAAAAAAAGGGAAAAAAAAACATATCTAGGGAAAACTTGAAAAGTATGGCTTAGTTCTTCCAGTGGAATTACAACACTGTTACCTGCCTAGAGTGTATTTTTAATCTGGATGGCAGCAAAAGGTCATGCTGCATAATCACATTTAAGTGCCATTTCCTATTAATACAGCTCTTGGTCTCAATAGCTGTCACTATATATCATGGTTACTATATATTCAAAGATGTGATATTTTGCTTTTGTAACACAGTCTACAAGCATTTTTATACAGTGTGTTTTCAATTCCTTGTGGGATGGCTGGAGGAAGTATTCCAAGGGCTCTCCAAAATCTGCAGAGGATGCACATGGAGTGTGCTCATCTCCACGCTCCCATCCCACTCCCTCCAGCGAGATTAGCACCCGGAGCAGCCGGTGAGAGCCCACTTGACAGCCCCACATGGTTTAGATTCATAATCAGATTAACAAAACAGTAATCCTATTTTTAAACAATGAAAAAGCCGAGTCCTTGAGCTGCCTCTGTGTGTGTGCATACAGAATAAATGCCATCCTTTTGGAATAAAGAACCTGAATACCAAATGAAAAAAGTGTCTTCCACATAGGAGACTTTGTCCTGTAGAGGAAAAAGGACTATCTTGCAATATTACCACTTCTTTTTCCCACTGATTCCCCCAGCAAGCCCACTCCAATACTTGCAGGATGTACCTTCTACAAGATATATTCTTTACCACATTTTAAAATAACAGTTACAGAAGTGAACTACTCCCCAAATGCTCCAGCAACTTTAATTATGAATGTTCCAGTACTCAGACTTATACTTTAAAAACTGCCCAGGCACTGGAAAATGAGCATACTTCATATATTCAATGTAACAGACTCACGGTGGAAAAAATCTCACTGGGCAACCAGTAGCATTTGTCTCTGTCACAGTCTTTCCAGCAGCGCTGCATTTTCCCAAATGATGCGGAAACTCCTTTCTCAGCTCCAGCACCCACTTTTTTTTTTTTTTTTTCCCTCTCCATCCCATTCTGGTCGTGCCACGGCCCAGTCCCAAGCTTTCCTCAGCCGAATGACTCAGAAGTGCCCGTTCCAGGCGCTGCAGAGCTGTCCCCGCGGGCTCGCTCCCAAAGCCGGCCCGACATTGCCATCGCCCGGCCCGGCCCCGCGGTGCAGCTTCCCGGCCGGGAGCCGCATCCAGGGCTGCGACACGTGGGAATGCCACGGAAAAGCTTCCTGCTCTCCAGGCAGCTCCTCAGGTGCCTGCTCCACCTCCAGGGCTCACCGGGCTGGTGACAGGAGCAGCACTGCGGGGCGGAACACGGCACTCGAGTCCTCACCAAAGGGGAATGATGCATTTTTAACGTGGTGCCGCCAGACCCGAGTCAAGAGAGCACTGGAAAAGCTCAGCGTGTGTATTTAAAAAGCGAGCATCAAGATGTCATAGCCTAAAAAGCAGAACACCGCAATTATATTACCTAAGAAATGGAATTCACAGGTAGTGTTGCCCCCTCCCAGTATGTGATAAAGTAAAGCTGTACAACCTGGTTTTTTGGTTTTTTCAAAGTGCATTTTTAGGCCAAGCTAACAGTAACTCCCCATTTTAATACAGGGTACTAGAACTAGACTTAAATGCCAGGCATTTCAGGGTATCCATTTCCTTTCCATTCTCTTTAAATAAAATTTTCTAAGTTTTTTCCCTGCCTCCTTCCACGACCGTCACCCAAAGAACCAGCTCGGAAGCTCAGCAACCACCACGCAGAAAGAATCTATGGTAGAGGGAGGAGTGAAATTTTAAATTTACCAGTGGATCTTGCTCTGTGCTGAAAGTGCTTTTTAGCAGGTGTGCATTTCAAAATAAAATCACACGCAATAAATACACGAGAACAGCACCTGCCTCCCTTGCCACAGAAACCTTCAACAAGAAATGTGTGTTTTCCCCACCAAAGCTGAGCTGATGGCACCTATTCCACTGAAGACATCGGTTTCTTATAAAATAAACAACAGAAGTTTTTGAAGTTGCTGGCTCTGGAGCTGGGATTATGGGCAGGGTGTGTGTCAGGCTGCCTTGGAAGCTCTCACAAAATCAGCTACAACGGTGCAGCCGGGCCAGGACACCACCCAGCCAGCAGCCGTGTGCTTTTCCTTTGTGGTTGCACAGCTGTTCCAAAAGCCAAGCTTTCATTCCACACAGGAGGGAGAAAAAAAATTTAAAAAAAGAAAAACCCAAAGCTTCAGCCCATCCAAGTCTAGACCAGCTATTTTTTGCAGCTGGAAATTGCAACGTTTCACTCTTCACCTCTAGCACAGACAGAAACACGCTGAGCCCCACTTGTGGCTAAACTGACCCCTGAAAAGGTGCTACGTTTTAGCCTGTGCAAGGGTAAAATTCATCCAGAAGGTGCATCTGATGCTGAGATGTGTGCTGATGTGTAGCCAGGGTTGCAAGGACCCAACTGCACAAGAATTGTGCAGGAGGCAGAAGAAACAGCCATTAGAGGGGTTTAAATGCAGCAAATAACAACAGGGCTGCTGGTAAAATGTACAGGAGACTCTCAGGCTGGATGCCATCCCCCTTCACAGAGCTCTGGAATGCAAAGTCATCTTCTAGGGAGGGGAATAAGAGACAACCCCTCTCCCCCCAAAAAAACCCCCAATCTCAACACCTGAGCTGAGTATCAGCAGTCCGAGCACAGAGCCACTGCAGAACAGCCCACCCAGCTCCTTCAGTTTTGAGTCAAATTAGTACAGAACTGCATAAAACACAGCAGATGAGATTTGTTAGTACTGGCACTTCACACCTGCACTCAGACTTTGCAAGGACAGCAGTTCCTTGCAGATACAGGTGCAATTATAATTTTCGTTCACATTGATCTTTGACTGAGACACAGATAACTCTGGAACACCTGGGAACAGCTCTGCTGACAGATTCCCCCTTTGCCCTCACTTCCCCAACTCCCTCTTCTGTTTGTTATTAAAAATTTCCAGCATTACAAACATATCTTTTAAACGCCCAAGTATGCAGTATCACTCTTAAAATCTTTTCCTCATTTCACTATGTTTTTTAAAGGCATAAATAAAGCCAAATAATTTTTATGAGTCTGACAATGTGGGTTGTTTTGTTCAGTTTTAACTCCAGTGCTCAGTATCTCCTGATGAATAGTTAAGAGAACTATGCACAAACCAGATCTCATCTGCAATTTAAAGAAAACAAAAAACTCTGCTCCTCCAGCATATGAATCATCTAAAAGCAACAAAAAATACTTAATACAAGCAAGCAACATTTTCAGGATTTTTTTGTGCCTCTGAACACTTGCTTGATTTTTGGATTTTTTAATACCCAAAACAGATTATTCTTCAGTGGTTAAATACCATTATACAGCAGTTAAATAGTTTATTACCCAGCTTCTTCCAGATAGAGGTATTTCCAGAACATCTGCATGAGTAAAGCAAGAGGCTTCTTGCATAACTGCTCTAGTGGGGGAAAAAAAAATATCTCCTGAAGGCTTTTTAATATGATCTTTCATAATTCAAGTTCTTGGGAATGCATACCAAACCAGGAACAATGGATTCATTAAATAGTTCACTTTCACCTAATGCTTTCTGCATGCTTCACTCCTGAGCTATAAAGCAGCAAGCAACCACCTTTCCATAATGCCTGTGGTCAGGGGAGAGCTTTCCATGTGAAGTCAGAGGAAAAACCCTTCCCTCTGCTGCAGGCTGTGACCCAAAAGAAAAGTTTTATGAACGGGGGTTCATCCACCTACCCTGCTCAATAGCTTAGAAGTGTCTGACTAAGAAAAATTCAGGAACTTGGGGATTAAAAAAAAAATTTAAAAAAATAAAAAGGAGAAATAAGGTTGAAGCTTCCAGAAATACGTACATCATTTAATTTTCACTTGACATGTCTTACTAAACCTTAGAACTGGGCAAAAAGCCATATCCCTAGTCTCAGCCAGAAGCAAGTCTTGAGACACAGAGAAAGATTAGCATATGTTCAGTTAAGACCTGCTTATTTACTTTGCAAATGTTTTTACTGAATTAAATAAACCCATCCCTGACCATTTAATCAACACAAGGATTTCTGCTTCTTTAAGACAACAACCTACCTCATTTGTTTTTCTGAAGACAATACCTCAGTTTGTTCCCTGTTTCCCCAACACAAGGAAGATGTTCCCTAAGGCATTACAACTTAATCCTCTTTCCTGAGGAAGACTCTTCAGATCTTGAAAACATCCTTCCTCACCTCTGTTTATTTTTGCCTTATTAAGGATTAAAACCTGACCTGACACACTTGACCAAACACTTTGTTGTGTCTAAAACAAAACATTCTTGGCCTTTCAACTTCATTACCAGCTTTAAAACTCTAGTAACACACTCCTGTTGCATTTCTAGTCAAGAGAAATATCAACATGCATATAAACAGTGTATTCAAAGTTGACACTCGTTTCTATTGATAAGCACAAATATTCCAAGAGTAAATATTCAGAAATAAGTGCTCAAGCAGCCCCAAGCTCTAAGGAACCACTGCTCCTTACCCTGATGCCCACAGACCAGCTCAGGAACAGCACCTGGACACAGGGACACTTGTCCCATACCAACAGGAATTACTTCGTTCCTTTCCAAAGACAATCTGGATTTTGTCTGTTGCATTTTAGAGAGAAAATCAAGGGGTTGGGATGCTTGCAAAGTTTGGTTATGATGCCCAGCTGTTTTCTGTCCTCAGTGCTGGACATACACCAGAAGGATGAACACTACACATTCCTTGCCAGTGTGACACTTTTACTGGCCAGGGCCCTCCTCAGCACACACCACCCTCAGCTTTGGTGCTGCACAAGCTGCAGCAGGGTCACTTCATCTCCCACCTTGCTTTATCCACATTTATTGCACTAGAACAAAAGCCTTCTATTAAAACAATGCTGTAGAAAACCATGAGATTGTAAGCACTAGATTTATGATGTTTGCAATTGTATTTAATATTAATAGTGTCTTGTTTTTACAAAGCAATTGAAATTTTAAAAAAAAAGAAAAAAGGAAAAAAAAAGGAATTGCAAGAACCCCCCGTCTGCTGTCTAGCATCAGTAATCCTCACTGGTTTGTTTACCATTTATAAGGAAAACATCATTCAAGCTGGCTTGTCACAGAGACTCTTCTGCAGTAACTGGCCTTTGGTGCAAATCCGTGGCATTTGCCAGATCACCTGTGCTTTTTCTCAAAGTCCCTCTGCCTAAATTCAAGGTGTCTGCCAATGGTAATATCCTTCCTCAATAAATGGCTGTGTTTAGCTGGAAGGTAAACCTGGTAACATGTCTGAGGATGGTAAATACCTTCATCTTACAGATACCTAAATTTGCCAGAGAGCCCAGATCTCACAATCCCAGGTGATTCATCTTGGCTGGAGAATAAGCTCCCTATCTATAGAAGTGTGAAAATTGACTGATTATACTGAAATTGCCTCTCTCCTTGCCTTCGCTAAGAGGATCAGGTATTTTTCTGGTGTAGGACCAGCCAATGTGTTACAAACTGGAAATGGTGTAAATCAAACAAACAAAAAACTGGTTTAAGTTTAACAAGTGCACTAAACCAGCCCCAAAGGAGTCCCTGTGACAGGCCAGCTGTAGGCAGTTGGACAGGGGGTAGGATCAAGCCTGCTAGTGCCAGGGGACAGCAGGGACATTAGCCTCATCCACCTGCTGACGGGCCCCGCCGGCCGGGTCTCCAGGAGCACGTCCCTCCTCCTTCTCCAGACAGGGGGTTATAGCCTAGAACACAGAGGAGAAATCCACTCTGTTAATATTCATCCTCCACAGCCCTTCACCAACACACAAGGAACACCAGAAGTAAATCTTACAACATTTACACCTTGCTCATACTTTACACATGGAGCATTTTAGGGAAAATGAAAGCACAGAAACCATCCAGACGTGAGAGGGTTTCTTTCTTTAAAAGCCATTGCAAAACACTTGTGTTTTAATTTGATCAATTTGAATTAAATGAAATTGAAATTAATTACCATTTAATTTTTCTAAGCCTGCACTAAAGTTGCAGTGCTGCTCTGCAGGATAAATAGAGCAGTAACAGCAGCTCTTACAGTAAACTCCCTAAGAGTGTGTCTGTTCTCCAAGAGACCAAACAGTCAGGGACCAAAAAAAAATCCTTTATTCCAGTCCTGCAAGGAACACTCTGAAGATCAAAAGGTAAATCCACTCATTAATACTGCAAAGTACTTTTTTAGAGCATTTGAAAAGGCGAGCATAGGCAGTAAGGCAAATACACTTTAGCTGAACATCCTAATGCTGTAACCATGGGAAACTTCATGTCAAGAGAACACTCAGAAAGTTACTACTTGGCAAACATCTTCAATTCGTTCTGCATAAAGCAAAGAACCCAAATCCTGGCAGCACTGCTAACCAGGGGGGTTTCAAAGCAACCTGTTCCACTGAAACTCCCAGCATCACCTTCATCTTTGATATTTGTTTTTCTCATACCAGCCAAGTTTTGCTTTCTAGCTCAATTGAGCAGCTGAGCAGCACAGATGGTTCTTTCACTTCATGCTGATCTACCTCAGGAGAAGATCTGCGACCTCTAATTCTCTAACTGGTTACTTAAGCAAAGACTTTGCTGGGGATTAAACAGGACAGGTGGAAGGGTGCCCAAAATCAGCTGCCCTGATCCTGGTTCTCAGCACAGCTACAGGATTTATATATTCAATAGGTCAGCATTGTGGTATATGAAAAATAAGCTCATATTTTACATAATCATTTTTCATCTTATGAATCTACATAATACAAAGTAAAATACCCTCTTCCTGCATTTAATCAGTAATACAGGTGCTTTAAAGGCAGACCAGATACTAAATGATTGAACTTACAGAAAAATGGGAGAGGCATCCCAGAAATACTGCAAGAATCTGTAAGATTCTTAAGAATCTGTAAGACTGACAAAAATCTCAGTAAATTATGCCAAAGCATATTTGCAAAACACCTGATGCATTCTTTTTCCAGGGAAAAGCCATCCCAAAACCTCTGCCAGCTTTTGCACAAAGGGCAGAGCAGAGCAGCTGACCAGAGATAAAGAACTCATTTGTAAGGAAAAAAAAAAGACAAGAAGTACAGAGGATGCAGAAACAGCTGGATAAATGACCTGCTCCAAGCTCAGAGTGTCTGAAGGATTCCATACTCACCACCTCCTCTCAAAGGCTTTTTGTTTGGTTTAGATTTCGGGACTGCTGAGGCGGAGGCACCAGATTCTGCTTCTTGCTGTTTAGAAAAGCAAAAAGTTACTCAACATGAATTTCAGCTCCCTTAATCACATGAACACAACTGTGACCTGGTTCACATGGTTGTTACCTGATTCAGTTTCAGGTTTCCTTTGTAGCTCTTTCCTTCTTGCATACTCTCCCACATCGCGATCTTCTGCCTTCGCCTCTCCTCTTCCAGCTAAAGAACAAATCCAGGACACGGGCTTCATCATAAAACTAAGATTTCAAAACTAACAGAATCCCCAGAAACAGCTACAACAGACTCATCAAACTGTATTTATCTGATGCAGTATCTGTGAGATTATGGAAGAATTTACTCTTTTTATACACACACATCTCTTCCCCTCCTGAGGGTACTGAGTGAGTCTGCAGCTTCTTTTGACCACTTGATCCTTTAAAAGATTTTGAAAGTAAAACAGAACCAAGTGGCAAGTTTAAACCCTGAGTCTATGAAAAAGTACTAAGTAAAGAATATTGCCTAGAACAGTAATTCAATGCACAGTGTGGGGTTCTACAAAAGAAAGAAAGAAATGCCTTTTCCTTTGTTTTAACTGCCAGTGTTACTGGAAGCATCAGCTGTAAACTGAGGTCTGAGTGTCTGACTGCAAAAGCAAAACCAGAAGAGGTGGGATGATGATCAGTGTTATTGCTATGCTGATCACACCCATTTTCTGCACTGCTCCACTCAGCAACTTGCTGCTCCTCGTGATCTCAAGCTGTAATTCAGACCCTTCAATTGCAGCAATGCTAAGCTGCATTTCTAACACTTATATTTCCCATTAAGAGCAGAAAACACACGTGTGCAGTTAATTTAAATGCCAGCAAAACCCCTCCAGCCACTCTCTGCACACACAACTGAGCTCCTACAGGTACAGATTTACCTGTAAAAAATGAACAACAGGCCCACATTTACCCTGCCACAGAATTACAATCTGCTGCTGTCTTTTACAGTGCTTGATGACAAATTTACGAGTTAAAGCAAGAAATGCTCTCTGGTTACCTGTCTTTGCTTTTCTTTGTATTTTTCTGCTTGAGCATTCAATTCTTCTTGCATCCTGAGGCGAGCTGCTGCCAAAGCTTCCTGCCTTCTCACCACCACATCAGGTTCTAGGAAATCAGGGAAGAGTTTGCAAAGCTACTCAAAGTAAATTCTAGATGGTCTCCTCAAAGAACTGTAATAAAGAAAGGCTCACATCTCTCCCTGCAGCTGTTTTGCAGAAAATCACAGCTCAAGTTCAGTTTCCAGCTAATTCTTTATAGTACTTTATATGCTGAATTAAACTTCATCATGTTTTACTGTTTTAAAGCAATTACTTTAACAGGATTTTAATAAGGACACAAGTGTACCTAACCACAAAATTTAAACCTCACACTTCAAGGACACTTCCTTCTATTTCTGAAGGATTTGTTAGATACAAATTATTTCAGAAATATCACCCAGGCTTCGCAGGGACCATTTTTACCCAGAGAACTTCTTTTACGCAGAAGGATGAGGCAACCAGCCCACATTCACTCCTACTCCTTCTGGCAATGGGTCCTGCTGGTGTCAGTGCAGCAGTGGATTTAACACCCTCCATCAGCAGAGAAATCACTTACAAACATGTCACACATCTCAAGAGACACCTGGAGGTCTCAGAAAATCCACACTGAGTCACAACTGCTCTTCATGAGCGGCCTTTGAAGGTGAAAGGGAAAATTATACCCCAAAAAAGGCAAATGTTGCTCTGTTTTCTTCAGCAGCTGAAGCATCTCCACATTTGTTTGCCTCATTTTTTGCTATGATCCAGTGACGAATATGAAAAAGAAATGTCAGTACTTTCAGTAATTTCACTTTATAGGCAGTTTGGGCAATTAAATCGCCATTTAATTATCATCACAGAAGAACTGCAGAAGGATAAGGGCAATCAGATAAGATTTTACTGGGGCCCCATGTCCTGTCATGCCAATGTGCCCATGAGATCCGTGCCAGGCACTCATGGATTTGGCAGATTCACAAGCACAGCCTGTGCTTTTCAGCAGGATCGTGACTGGGTGAGGTTTACAACCTGTGCCACACTCCCAAAGATAACACAGTATCACACCTCAAATGTACACAGTCCCTCCAGAGCAGGAACTGGGAAAGAATAAATGGAAAGGGGACGATGAATATTAAGAAAAAGTGAATATTCATAGAAGGATTTTCCCCAGGATTTAGATTTGGTCATTTTGATTTTGTTTGGTAAGTCTAAAAGTTATTTGGTAACTGACCACGTGTGCTTTTAGCCTCCATCCCCTCAGCTCCTGCACCACCAAAGAGCAGAAATCCCCTGGTCTGTGATGTCCCGCTCCTTCGTTCCCAAACACGTTACTTTGGGACACAGCTTTTCCTTTCTTCCTTTTAAAAACACTTCCCTTGGCCCAACCTTTCCCGGTGATCTCCTCAGGCTCAGGATCTGTGGGCTGAACAGATCACTCTCCATTAAAACGCCTCACCACCGCCTCTGTTCTGGGCTGTTACCGCCTGCCGACCCCTGCGCGGATCCCAGCGGCTCTCAGCCACCGGGCCAGGCACCGACACCGGCTCCGGAGAGGCCGCAGCGCGTTCCGTACTCACCCTCCGCCGCCTCAGCTGATCCGAGCCGGGCGTTCTGCCGCGCCGCCAGGCTGCGAGACACCTTCTGCACGAGGAGATAGACGGCGACCACGGCCAGGAGCATGTACCAGCCATAGCTGGATAGCACCGAGCCCACTGCGACGGGGACAGGCCGGGGGTGAGCGCGGGCCGCAGGGCAAGGGGCCCACCCGGGCAGGGGAGAGGCCCCGGCTCCGCGCCTCGGCCCCGCCGCTCCCCGCCCTCATCCCCGGCCCCCGGCCCCTCACCCGTGTGCTGTAGGGCCTCCAGGCCGCCCTGGCCCAGCGCCGGCCCCGGCCCCGTCGCGGGACCGCGGGCCCCGAGCTCCATCGCCCGCTGCCGCCTCACGTCCGGGCCCGCCCCGCTCCGCCAATCACCGCCCCGTCCGCCGCTCCCTCACGTCCGGGCCCGCCCCGCTCCGCCAATCACCGCCCCGTCCGTCACCGTCAGGAAGCGCCGCGCCGCCGCTGGCAGAGGGCCCGCGGTTACGTGCGGCTGCGCCGGCCAATGAGAAAAAGGGGCCAGGCGCAAGGCAGCCAATCAGGGCGCGCAGGAGCCCCTCCAGCCCCGCCCCGCCCCGGACGGGAAACGGATGCGGCAGCACCGGTGAAAAAGGGATCGTTCGTTTATTGAACAACGAAATGCGCGAGGACGGGAACACCGGCACGGCACGGGACAGGAAAGGGCTCCGGGGGAGGGCCGGAGCGCGGCACGGCCCAGGCTACGATCCGTTTGGCACTGTGTCCTCCTCCATTTCTTCTTCACCGTCCTCCGAAGGGCCTGAAAGGACACGTAAGAGTTTTAGGGCAGCTCCTGCAGACGTCGCTGTTCTTTTCCCATCCCTCCTCAGAGCAGTAATAATGGGAACGTTTGAAAACTCTACAGAGAGGAAAATCCAGGTAGCCCCAATGTACAGAAAACTGGTGCTGTGGCCGGCCTGCAGCTGAGATCCATTTCTGCAGAGCTCCCAGACTCACTGCTGTACCCACACCCGAGGCACTGATGTTCAGCACAGGTCCAGAGAGACTCTGTAATTCATCTCATTTTGTTAAATAACTGGGATGAACTTTGGAATCATCCAGTGCAGCAAAGCACCTTGTTTGGCACCTCGCTATGGAGGGAGGGCAGGTGACAGCCCTGAGCTGCACTCAAGGCCAGGCAGGTCACACACAGCCAGGGATGTGCTCCACAGATGACAAACTCACGCTTTTTGTACCCAGCTCCCTACAGAGATCACATAAAGCATCAGGAAGCACGGAAGAGAGGTGGATTCTGTTTAGAGAAGAGCAGAAGTGGGGAGTGACCTGATTTGCGCTCCCTGCCGGGGATCTGTCCCGCCTGCAGCAAACCCTTCAGCCGCTCCACCTCCGCCAGGGTCGAGGCGTTGGCGATGGCAGTCTGAGAAACAGAGAACTCAGTGAACCCTCAACACCCTGTGCCAGTCTGCTCAGAACAAACACAAAACCCAGATCTCTACCAGTTAAGAGACACTTAACACCTACGAAAGTTCTACTGAAGTCTAGTTCTAGAAAATTCTACAAATGACAAATCATTACCTCCCCCTCTCTTAGAAGAGCTCTAAGCTCAGGTTAAGATTTCATTTAAGTTTTCAAAATACAGGTAGGTAAGAAGAAAACTTACAGAAAAATAACCTAAACTAGAGTCAGGACACGCTGATCTATTTGTCTGAACAGCACAAAGGAAATGTTTCTTCAATTTGGATCCATGACAGCTTTTCTCCTCCACTGTTCTCCTGACATATTTACCTTAATTGCCTCCACATCTCCTGGGGAGGGCCCAGTTTTCTTTTTGTCTGTTGGTAGACCAGCCCCTGGATTAAAGCTTCAAAAGGACAAAAAAAAAAAAAAAACCAACAAAAAAAACCTGTTACACTTTTTGAAGAGTAGCTGCTTCTCTTAACTTGAAATGCTTCCAAACTAGGTTTGAAAGCATTTCATTCCATCAAGTGTAGTATCTTATCTTTGTTAACAAACTGATACAGTGAAGAATTGCCTCCTTCAGAAACACCAGCAACTTGTCCTCACTGCCCCATTCCCTCCCCACCTTTTCATCTGCTCAGAGGCCAAACTTAACTTTATTAATCAGGCAGTTGACAAAAGCTCTTCAATTTGGATGTTGTTGAACACTCAGCTGCTCTGTTGCCATTACAAAAGCAGGGTGGATAAATAAAGAGTAATTGAAAATGGGTTTTCTGTTCCTATATGTCAAATGTGATATTACAACAGCCTAAAGTAAAGCCTACACTAAACTGGAATTCATCTCAACAGTCAAAAGAAAAAGGTAACTGCTGCTGCTTTAAGGAAAATCTCCTGCTTATTCTAAAACTGTCACAGACCTGAATCCCTTTCCACTCACAAACTTGAGTTCAAATCCATCTAATATAGCTTTAAATGCTAAGTAAGTTCAAGACATTTTTCTATTTAACCATGAATTTGGAAATGCTGTTGCCACACATGATCTGAATTCTTACCAAATAGGTTGATCAAAACATAATACATGACTTAACAATTAAACTAAATAAACATATACTGTAATAGCTTAATTAAAGATTTTCACTTGTATTTCTTCTCCTAACTACAGCAGATTTTGCAGTTTATTCCCTGACAAAATGAAAGAATTAAGTTACCAATCATCTAGGAGAAAAACCCCACCAAACACAAATTAAATAAAGGCCACCTCTCTGCAGTTAAATAACAAAAATAAAATTAACGTTTCCTGCTTGTTGACTTCAGTGAATCCACCTCGACTAAGTCACCTCTTTCAGGAATATTTCTGAGATGTATTCACCACCATCTAAAACTCGGGGTGCTTGGAGAAGGCACTTGTGGCTCCCAAAGCTTTTGAGGCATCCTGCCAGCAGCTGATATTTCAGTTTTTCTGCCTGATACTGCACACAAAGAAAGTGGTGTTTCTGAAGGAGGATGCCAGTGTAAATTTGTTTTATCTTACGTTTTTGCTCTCCTGGCAATATCCTTTGCAAGCTGTGCACCCCGTTTGCCCTTGAACATTTTCTCTGCCTCCTGTCGCTCCTACAGCGATACCACACACACACAAAATTAATTTGAGAACATCACAGTTTGCAAAGCTTCTGTCTTGGCCAAGAAAGACAATTTGGCTCATCTTCATCAGTGAAATTGGTACATGGAGACCAGATGTAAGAACAAGCAGATAAACATTGCCCAAACACTCCAAGATGTATCAACCTCGTGCTCTTAAAATTAAGAGCTCTTTCCCACACTCATCCCCCACCCAGAGCTGAGGGCTGTGGTGTTTGCTCATTTCTTTCTCTAGAGGTGTCTCCTACCAACACCACAGAGACAGAAAAGAATAACACTAAACAAAGGCACTAAAACCTAATTAAACATGATTAAACAGATTATATCCTTAACAGGATGAAACCATGAAAGAAAACAATGACAGCGTTGTAGAGCCACTTAAGAGTTTCAATAAAATTTACAACTATAGCAACAAGATCACTGTTAGTGGTGAATTTTCAAGAATGCAAAGAAACCCAAACCAAACCAAAACAACCCCCCAAACCTAAATCAAAAGCAAGCAGACTTACTTTGAGCTTCACTTTTTGAAAATCCAGCACTCTGACCTGGGGAACTTTATGAATTAGATATAATCTGTAATGTTTCTTATTTGTTACAGGATTCCTTAAAACGCTGTCAAGTAAATAAAGGTTATAAAGAGGCTCTTAATACAAAGTATTTTACAATACACTCATATTGAAATATATTAATATGCTTGAAATGCATTCATGTACTTCCTGTTTTAACCGATAACAAATAACACTGTGCAATAAACCAGTTCTTTGATATTATGGAAACTACAGTAAAAACTTGCACTTTAGCAATTCAGTAGATTTAACTGAAGGATGACATAAAGAACAACCTCAACATAATCATAATACTCCCCCCAAAATAACTGAAACATCACTTTTCCTATCTGGACACTGATCAACTGAAAAATCACAGGACAAACTGCATTTCTTTCTGTCTCTCACACCAAATGTAACGTTATTGAGAAGTCCTTGTTTACATGTATTTTAAACTACTTTTTTATCAAAAGATTAAACCTTTTAAGCTTAGGTTTTTAAAGTTTAAGTTCACTTCAGCACTTGTGTATTGGTTTATACAGATGTTACATCTCATTATCCCAACACGCTGTCAGTGATATAAAACCTCGGGCATTAATTACCAGATGTTTATGAAGAGTAGAGGAAACACTGTTTATCAATTCAATTTTTAGACATAAAGGATCTGTCACAGCTCATAAAAGGCAGAGCATTCCAGACCAAAGCAAAGGGCCAAGAGTTCAACAGCAGAGTTCAAACACCAGAGAAAGAACAGCTTTTCTCTTTGGGGTTACATACCTCAGGTAAGTCAATGATTTAATACTTGATAACGGGTCCAGTTCACCCTGGGTAAAGCAAGAAATTTTAAGCCCCTTTAGCAAAAAATCAAATATTTGAAAACAAAGTTCCTGAACTCCTATCTATTTTAGAGATTAATTAAATTACTGCAATTATTTTAATAGGAAAACCACTAAGCTTTGTGACTGCTGTTCCACTGCATGATGCAAATCATGTTCATTAAAGCATGTACACCATCAACTACTGCCAAAACTGTAGGATATTACTCTAAAGAGAAAGAACTAACTATTACCAAAAGCATAAGGCACTATTCTCAGGGAAATGGTTAATTAGAGAGATGAAAACCACAAATTTTAAGCTTGTTTAGCTTTATCCTGCATCACGGCTTACCAGTTCAGCAATGTTGTTGTTGGTAAGAATGAGCTCTGTGAGGCTGGGCAGAGCCTGTTCCAGATTCTCACCTATCCGACTAAAGAACAAGAAACAAAGGTTTAATTTAGGGCAGGAATTAGCAATGGTGGAAATACACAGAGAAACAGAATAACACAGAGGATCTCCCTGTGAACAACCCAGTCTGACACTGGCAGAAGTTTGGGTGAGCATCCAAAACACTTTTCTAATAAAGCTGGCAATAAATCACAGTGAGAATATGAGCTGCAATATGAAATTTAAATCAATTCCCTTGCAGGTATCCCTTTCTTCGTGTCTTTATGGAGCTGATTATTGAAATTCAAAGACCTGGCCAAATCCCAAACTCTGCATCTCATTGTCCTGGCTGAGAAACAAACTTTGACTTTTCCACTGAATGAGGAAGGAAACTGAACGAGGGCCCACACAGTGCTCAGTGCTGATTTTACTGTCTGAAACAAACACTCCTGCACCTACCCAGCAAGGAAAGACACACACACCCCTCTCCCAAAAGCGTTTTCCTTTGCCCCAGGGTCCCATCAGGCCAAAACACCACCCCTCACCAAATCCTGTTGTTATTCATGAGGAGCGTTTTCAGCCTCCGCAGCAGGGGAAATCCGTCCAGTTTGCGGATCTCATTGTCAGAGAAATCAATGGCATCAAACTGGTCTAGAGTGGCACCTAAATTCTCAATAACGGGGATTTTATAACCTGGAGAGAGAGTGCAAGGCAGGGATCAGATGGTGCCCACAGCAGAGCACACCAAAGCAAAGCAGAGTGTGTGGGGGCAGATCTGGACGGGCTGAGGATGCTGATAAGCCTCAGACAAAACACGTCGGGATCCTCCTCCACCCAGTCCCAGACCAAACTCTCCCCCTAAAACCCAACAGCCCTCACGGCTTTTTCAATCCTTCTTCCTCGCCCTCAAGAAAATCACCTTTCTGGCACATCCCTCGTGCTGGGGGCACATCCCACCCTCACCGCAGCACATTTCTCCCACATTTCCCCCAATTTCCCCTTCTTGGTGGCTGGGACGAGATGATCTTTAGGTTCCCTTCCAACCTACACCATTCTACCACCCTGTGATTCACCCTCTCACATCCCCCGCAGGTTCCGAAGCCACTGGAGCATCTTTAAGGGCCCTTCACCCCCAACCCTCGGCCACTGCAGCCCCTCCAACAACCTCCCCGCAGCTTCCCCGTCCTGCTTCAGCACCTCCGGCCACGGAAGGCGCCAGGCCCCACTGCAAGGTCCATCATGGACCCTGTAAGCCCCATCACAGCCTCTCCTGAGGGATCCAACACAGTCTTCCCCCAGGCTCCATCACTGCCCACCCCCAGACCCTCCACACACACACCCGGGCCTCAGCCCTCAGCCCTCCGCCCGCCCCCTTCCCAGCACAGCTCCTCTCGCCCCGCGGGACCCGCGCACCGCGCAGATCGAGCTCCCGGTCGCGGACGGCGTTGGTGTACTGTGCCGCCTGCTCGATCAGCTCCGCCGTGAGCTTCACCATCGCGACAAACGGCGACAAAGAGCGACAAACCACGACGCAGCACGACACAGCACGACACACCGCGCCAGGCCGCGCCAGGCCGCGCCGCGCCGCCGCAGGACACCGCGCCGAACGCCGAACGCGCGGGCCGGGCAGCCGAGCGCCGAGACAGCGAACGGCAGAGACCGCCCCGCTCCGCCCCGCCCCGCCCCGTCCTGAGGGCATTCCCGGCCTCAGGGGCCGATACACCCCGCAAACAACTCATCCCAGGAATTTCCTTCCCTCCTGAGCAGATCCAGCCCCCCGACACCCCATGCCTGCATTCCGCTCCTCCCCGGGCCAGCTCCCGGCCCCACGCCTGAGCCATGGCTCTGAAGGGACTTGGCTTTGCCCTCAGCAGTGCCCTAAAAGCAGCACAGATGCCACCAGAGGTTCCCTCCCATCTTCTGGTGTTCCCAGGTACAGATTTATCTGCAAAAATCCGGGCAGAGCAGGAAGACACTTCATGCCATGGCTGGTGTTTCCTTTCGGACACTGTCGTGTTCGAGCGCTGCTCCTGTCCTGCTGCAGAACCAGGGCTTCTACAACACCCACAGCTCTCTGTGCCTTCCATCTATTCCAGCTGCAGCTCAGCCTTTGCCCCTGGACACTGTGTTGCCCATAAGGACCTTCCACCTGCAGCATTTGGGGCAGTTTCTCTGTCACTTCCATGTGCATTCCTGGTCTCAGAGGTGCTGTGATGGGCTGGGAGCACCCCACAGGCTGCAGCACGACACATCCCCTTTATCTGTGGGATAAAACCTGCTTGCAAATGTCACTATATCCCCTAACTGCCCTTAGGAATTTGGGGAACAGCAAGGAAGAGCTGGGAGTAGCTCTGGGGGAGCTGAGGTGGTTCTGGTTGCTGTGTCTGGCCAGGAACTCCCTCCCAGGTCTCTGGGTCTGAGGCTGGGGCACTGCCTGGCACCGCTGGGAGGGGCTCAGCCGGTGGGTGAAGCACAGTGCAGGTGACTGGACTGAAAGTGACATATAAAGGGACACCCCCAGACCCCCCAAACCTGCTGAATGTCACCAAGCCACTACTTCTGGGGAAATCCTTACCCAGCCTTCCAGGCCCGCAGAGTGGAATGAGGAAGGATGATTTCTGTCTCCACTGCTATCAAGGGAAGGATATTTTTTGTGAGCCATGACATTTCTGTGAACCCAGAGGATGGGATAACAGGCTAAACGCTGCAGCCACGCTTGGCACTGCACAGGGATGGCTCATGCTTTTCTTTTGGGAGCTTCTCAGGGCATCACTCCCGGGCACGACGCCTGGCTCAGTCCCCAGGACTGCAGCGTCAGAGCTGGCCCTGCCAGGGATCAGCTGGGCTCAGGCAGCTCCTGTGCTCCCTGCTGTGAAAACTCCCTCACCAAAGCTGTATGGGAAAGCACAGAGTCAGGTTTTTCTGACAGCTGCATTTGTTTTATAACATAGGAGGGAGCAAGAACAAGAGGGAGCTGTCACAAGAAAAAACCCAAGAATTAGCAACACTGTTGTGCGTGACTCAGGCATCATACAGCATTAAAGACAACTTTAGAGACTTTAGTCATTTCGGGCAGTTCTTAAGAGGAGACTCTTTCCAGCCTCCTGGAAAGGAGGTCCTGCCTATGAGAAGGCCAAATAAAACATGGACCTGTCTCCCTTAGCACAATACATCTGTTTGCCTCAGCTCTACAGCCACAATAGAACTGTAATTGTGAGCAGATGGATTCTGGGTCTCAGACGCTGCACACAAGCTCTCGACAGTCCTTTCTTTGCAATGGAAACTCAGAGCAATGATTTTTAAGATCTGTGTTCCCCACCTGCCAACTGCACAATGGCAGATGGTTGTGGCTGCAACCCCACGGCCAAACTGCAAACGAGGAGTCAGGCTGTGCTAAGATTTTCCAGAAAACAGCTATTATAGATTTGGCTTTGGTGCCAAGAGACAACAGAGAAATGAGCTTTAATAAATTGCCTAAATATGCATTTATCTTGAAGACACAGCCACTTTGATCCTCTGAGCATACCAGTCAGACTTTAATAGCTCCAAGCAAGTATTGCAACAGCTTGGAGAAATAATCTGAATTTTATTACTTTACAAGAATGATTTCTGAGGGAAACGCTGGAAGCTGATGTTGTTGCATGAATTCAATGTGCAGAATTTGTTTTTCTTTCCCTGGCAGGCTGGAAGGCAGCAGAAAGCAGAATAGAACTGGGACTGCTGGGGACTGGTCATCTTAAATTGCATTGCCTTCCCCAGTGTGTATTTTAAGTTATGTCAAGGTATAAGAGTAAGCATTTTCCTTTCTTTGTAGCATTTCAGTACATCTAAATATATCAGGGAGCAGTATTTAGAGGCAGGCTGCTGTGAGCCAGAGAACTGGGAGGCTGGCACAGTACTCCTGATCCACAGCTCCTGTTTTTTCACTAACGCAGCAGGAGAAATGAAATTTGGTATTTTCCAACCAAAAGGGCAGAAGCCATGAGTGTGTCAGCCCAGTTCTGACCTGTGGTTTGGCCTGCGACTGAAAGGGAAATCCTGCAGCAAGAGAAGGAATCACTGTGTGTGGTTAATTCACATTTATCATCTGATGAATGTGAAGACCAACAAAATGCAGGAGCCCACAGCTGCACATCTCTGAGAAAGCATCTTCCTTTGTGGGAGGGCTCCATTCTTTTCTTTTTTTCCCCCACTTTAAAAGCTCAGATCCAGATATCCAGGCACTAGCCTGGGCACTTGGCCCATGGCTGTTGCAAAACGAACATGACAAACAAAGAGTTCCACAGCTGCCTCCATTCCCCAGCCACACCAGCAGCTCCTCTCCTTCCCAGGCAGCCAACACGGGCCCTTCTGCCAGCTCATCCAGGATCCCCCACACTGGAGAATACACCCACCCGTGCCCCAGCCCAGCCCCAAACCCCAGTAAGGTGGCCCTGGGTGCACCAGCCCAGCCTGGCACAGGGCAGGTATTCGGGATTTGAGTTTCTTCTGGAGGTAAAAGACCTCTATAACAACAATAGTGAGGTTTTTGCACATGCAGCTCCTCTGTTCCTGAGCATTTCTCCCACAGGTGCTCTGAGCTGAGCAGAAGCTCAAGCCAGGGGAGCTGCTTTGTCCAGCAAAGTAAGGACGTGCAGTGCCTCCAGTCAGGGCTGCATGAATTTGGAAAAAGCACAGATTCATTTGTCAGGGGAGATCAATAGTTTATTAACTTAAAGATCAGTTCACCAAAGCTCCATCTTTCCTTGGATTTGGTCCAGGCAGGTGAGGGCTGGAGACAGTGTGGCTTTCCCCTCCTCACCTGGCTGAGGTGAGCTCTTGTGGGCAAGCCCAGGCAGGGCAGGCGTCGTTGCAGCCAAAACCAAGCAGGGATTATCCCAGCTCCATGTGGAACTGGTGACAATTCATACTGGGAATTTCACTGGTGAAAAGTTTAACTCATTAAAACTGTTAACAATGAGAATCAGAACATGCAGTGTAGGAAAGAGTGTTTACATACGTCTGATGCAAAGAGTGGCTTTGCAGGGTCAGAGAGGAGAAAAGGAGAAGGAATAAGACACAAAAAGATACCCCACTCCCATATAAAAAATAGTCCACAGAGAAAAAAAACAAGGATTGTATAAGTTATTTTTTAAAAATCTGTAAAACAACATAGCCAAGGATATTTTAAACACAATTATATAAACACCACATGACTTACTATTAAGAGAGAGCATCAAAAGGTTTTTTTCGGGGAAGGGTTTTGTAGAATTAAGTTTCCTGGCTGGATCCCTGGAATGTCTCATTTGGGAAATGGATGCCCAAGAAAAGTCACTGCCAAGAACAGGAGGATTTTGTGGGAGAGAGAGGGGTGTACCCAGCAAAACGGGGAGGATCGTAACGCAAAATGCCAAGAAAGATTAATTGGGACAACATCTCGTTTAGAGGAAGGATTTAGCTTGTTCCAGAACTGACTTGATCAGCAACGTACAAGCAGTTCCAGGAGGGAAATACATTTTGTGGTAAGGCTGTGGACAACCCCTCCCCAAAACCCTACGACTCCTTGTAGGCACACGGGTTTTGCCTGGCTGCAGTTACCTGCAGGGCAAAGCCCTGCTGGGCTGACACACCTGCAGAGCCACGTGGGGCAGCTCCAGCTTTGGTCCTCAAACCTCCAGTTATTGCCACAGCCAGAGGGAATCAGTGACCGACAGAATCCGAACAGGAGCGCTGGAGCGTGGGGCCCTGCTCCGGAGCCGCCTGGTTCATCGTTTTACCTATGTACAGAGCGCGGCGCTGGCAATGCAGATTTGGATCAGCTGGCACAAAAGGGTACCAAAAACGAGCCAGAATCGGCTCTTTCCTCGCAGGTGTGTGAAGTCCTGCATCCCTTGTGGCGAGGGCTCCTGCCGGGCGGTGGGAGCGGGCGGATCAGTAGGATTTCTGCGAAGAACCAAGCGTGTGTACATGGATCATGCATTGGTCCCTGCTCACCAGGAGTGTTTGAGAGTGTTAATATCACCACTTGTCTGCTGCTTCCAGGCCTTGATCACTCAGGGTACGCTCCAATCTCTGCTTAACATATTGCTATAGAAACGCGCCGACAGTGATATTAAAGCTATCAAACTTACGAGCGAATGCTTGACAGCACCATGTAAACTCTCCCAAAGCTGAAAAAATAAACTTTTGTCCTAAACATTTGGCAAAACTGGGCTGGCAGTCAGTGGAAGTCCTGGATGGATGCAGCCGCTGAACTTTACCCGGCCATAAGACACGTCTGACAGCAGAACTGCACAAACAGCTTCTTTTCACAGAGCTTGTTTGATTTCACCATCTCACAGAAAGTCTTGTCAGCTGGAAGGCAGGGGTGAGCAACAAGAGAAAAGGAGAGCAGATTAACATTTTAAATAAACAAACATTGCACGTAACAGGCGCAGCAACTGTGCCAGTGTTGGGGGAGACAGAATTGAAAAGGAGTCACTTTTTAAGGGCATTTTTCACATGGTTTTAATGAAGGAATAAAGGAGCTTTGCAGTGAGTGGGAGAATTAGCCCCAAGACTAAACTATAACGAAATACAAATGCTTGGATGTGTTTGAGCAACAGGCAGATATCCAGAAGCAATGCCAGGTGAGCCACCTGCCCACCACAGCCAGAGCCCAGCCCGCTGCAGCCGTGCCCCAGCAAGCCCAAGAGCTCCAGCACTTTTAGCTTTAAATGGTAAAGGGAATCCCCCAAACCTCCCGTTTTTGCTACCAGGAGAGCACTACTGTGCCAGCAGTTCTGCCACTTACCGTTGGTACAGGTTTCATTTGTCACACAGGAGCCACCGAGGAGGCTGTAACCTTCCTTACACCTGAGGCAGTTTCCACTGGAGCCCTCGCAGGCTGAGCAGTGGTCATCACACCTGAGGACAGAGACCTTGCTGTGGCCTGAGCCAGCACCCACAGCCTGGCCAAGCCACCCTAAGTGGGCTGTCAGCCAAAAGACATCTGCTGGCACTGTGACAGACAGACCAAACCAGAGGATGTGCAAAATGGCTAATTTGAAGCTTGAAATATTACTTGAAGCCCTGGGTTTGGTGAGGCCAGCTTAATGCCCAGTGACAGCTGGTGACATCCCAAAAGCTCTTGCCTTCTGGGAAGAGTCACTGGGACATGCACCTCACCTCACAGCCATCCCAGCTAGAAAAACAGCTGCAAAGGGAACCTGTGCTGCTCCCATCAATTTGCTCAGAGTAAAGAGCCCAGCATTGTGCTTCCTGCCTGGGGACAATGGCTTGTGGAGACTGAAATCCCTGGGAAGGGATGCTGGTCTCTTGTTCCTTCCTGCTGAAGAAACAGTGCAGGTGAGTGAAACCCCAGCAGGCAGGGATGGCGTTGTGTGTTCCCAAGTCAACTTTAATCCTTCATGTTTGCTTTCATGAGGCTGAATCCACTCCCACTCCCCACTTGAAGCGCAGAGCTCCGGAGAGAGTGGGAGCAAATGGTTGCCCTCCGGCATCTCCCTGTCTCCCGCACACAGCCCCTTGCTGGGCCAAGGAGTGGGGAACCCTCCTCCAACATGGCCACAGGGCGAACGGAGCAGGTTTAATTGAAAGCTGGAATATTTACCTAAACATTGCTGTTCCTCCCACACCTCCTCCAGAGAGCCCGGGGCTGAGGCTGAGCCCCTTCCACCGTAGCCCTAAGACACCTTGGCTGGCTCTGGCAGGGGAGCATGCGGCTCCACTGCTCTGAAATCCACAGGGCAGGGGCGTGTGGGGTCCAGCCCCACAGCTGCCCTGGCTCCCTCATCCCTATTTGAATTTCCATCAAGCTGTGAGCTGTTTCCAGCATTATCCTAGCGTGGCTGGCAGTGCTCCCCATCGGCCCTGGCTTTGCTCTGGTGGTTCTGTACCTCTTGCAGACTTTGTTGGGCAGCCCGTGGCTGTCGGCGGGGTAGAAACCCTCACGGCAGGCGGGGACACAGCGCCAGTGGGGTGCAGGGCCCTCGGGGGTGCAGGGGGTGCAGTCCTCCTCACCTGGCCCTGTGGGGACAGGGAAAAGGGCAAAATGGCACCTGGGTGGTTTTGGAGACACTGCAAGCGTGGCCACAGCCCCACATGTGATGGGGACACCAGCTTGGTTTTTTCTTGCTCATGAACGAGATGCTTGCTGTGCCACAGGGGCCCGTGCATGTTCCAAAAAAGTCAGCTCTCATCCCAAAAAACCCACCAAGGACCCAGTGTTTGTCTCTCTGCAGAGCCGAGAGCTGGCTACCAGGGCTCAGTGAGAAACAGCACATCGAAATCCCCTCTGGACCATCAGCCAAAACTCCCAAGCATGCACCAGGGTTTGGATTTCCCCAGGGTGGAAAAGAAGGTGCTGAACTGGGCCAAGGAGGAGCTGGAAGAGGAAAGTGCTCCCGAGAGGAGCTGGGAAAGCAGAGGGCTCCACTCTGATGCCTTTGTGTTGTGGCTGGACAGCAAAGCTCAGTGATGGAGGTGGTATCATTAGAGGGCTTCCATGCACCAAACTTGAGAAATGGTTATGCAGGAAAAGGAGATGAGAAAAGGCTGGAAAAATAATTGTGGTGGAGTATGTTCACACTGACTGGAATAAGAATTAGAAGGGAAATAATTTTCTCCAAGGGTTAAGAGCCCATTCCCTTCCAGGCTTGCCAACAAGATCAATAAATATTTTGGATTTAGACTAAGGCAATTGCCCATGTATGATAGAAGAGGTTCATACCACTGAGCATGGATTGTCTGGAGATCATATTATCATCAGATCTATGATGATTTCAAGGGCAGACGCAAACATTAACAATGGAAAATAATTGAATTTGCAGGAAGCAAGAAAGGCAGGATTTCAAGGGAATGCTGAGCAACTTGAGGCAGCTGGGGGAAGCCGAGAGCGGCCAGCCTGGCACCGTGGGGTGGCTGGGATAACAGGGGATAACACAGGATCACACACCTCAGCTGCCTGACATTTTTATCCGCTGCAAAGCCACCTTCCATCACTCCGAGAGGGTTTTACAGCCTCCCCCGCAACCTTATTAAACTAAAGCACCTGGCTTCGGGGAGATCGAGAAATAAAAAATGGCTCTAATAAAAATGTAAAAACTCCCCTAAAAACCTTTCCAGCATGAACATATACCTCACGGGACATGCTGGAGACTTGGGGTTGCTTTCCCTCCAGCACACTCTGCTTTGGCTCAGGGTGGGTACAGTGGGGAGCGGCATTTGATGCACGAGAGGTTTGGGGTTTTGCATGGGATGCTGTGGGGCCAAGGACATACCTGTGCTGGTGGGGCAGGTCTCACACCGTCGGGACTCTCGGCTGAGGTACATGGCAGGCTGGCACTCTGGCACACAGCTCTCTCCTGCCAGGCTGCCAGAAAAGCAGAGAACATTTGCACCCAAAGCTATGGGATACAAGGACTCAACACAGCCCATTCCCATCTCCTCATCCCCCAGTGTCCTACGGCATCCTCAGCCCACAGTGCAGGAGGTGTAGAAAGCCAGCCAGCATTTTAGGAGAAATTAAAATCCTGCCTGGACCAAAGGGACAGCTGCAGGTTCCTTAATTAAGTATCCAGGAGGAAATTTATTTTTTTTTTCCCATGGGCAGCCAGCCAGGCTCTCCTGAAGACCTTTTGCACTACTGAGGCTCCCCAGAATAAAAGGAAATTGGTTCAGCGCCGCGGCTGGGCCAGTGCTGCTTCGCCGTGGCAGGGATGATTTGAAGTCCCGGCTTAAAAGGATATTGGACAATAAAAAAACAAGCGCCGTGTGGATTATGTCTGACAAGTGCCTCCACTTGTGCTTTTCTGAGGGAGTAGATAATCTTTTGGCAGTGGGAATTTCTTTGTCTGAGCAAGCCCCACTGCTCCACCGTGGCTCTGACTCACTTACAGTGCCTGAGCACTGCAGACTGCTATGGGATTGTACTTCCATGAGCAGCTGGGGATGGAAAACAGCTTCTCCCTCGTGCTGACACTGGGCTCTGTGTCTCACAGATGCCATGGGGCCAGCAGCAGTGGCACCCAGTGGTTCTCACAGGGTCAGGGCTGTCCTGCCTGCACCTGCAGTGCTGGAAAATCACTGTTCTGTACTAGCCTCACTCAACAAGTACATCAAATAAAATTTTCAGCATGGATGAATCTGAGGGAAGGGTTTCTGCATTTGCAGTGGGGATTCTCAGCCTGATTGGAGCAGTTCAGGCTGGTACCAGCTCTACACAGCACTTATCCACCACCCTGGAAAGAGCTGGGGAAAATGAAATTAAATTTAAATCACAGTTTTCAGCTAAGAAAGGGACGCTAATCACCACCTTTAAATTCCCAGACCTCCAGCACACTGCACCACAGCTGCAGAACCATGAAGGCAGGATCTCTGGTATTGAACTTATCTCAGTCTCCAATTTCCCATCGGTTTTCCCAAATTTATCCCACAGGTACGAGTGCTGTAGGTATAAATTCCTCCCATGCTGGTGTTTTACCTGAATCCCTCTTTGCATGCAGTACATTTGTCTGCTTCGCCAACACATTTTTTACAGCTTTGATGACATTTCAGACAGCGTTTCTGACCTTTCAAAAAACAAAGCAAAGCAGGAAGAATAAAATCCGGACGGTGATTTGCAAGCAGCAGTCAGAACTGCAAAGCCCCACTGCACCCCAGCACCAGCTCCCCAGGGGGGAAAGGCACATCCCTCCCCAACAGATCCCTGCTAGTGCAGGTGACCTTATCTGTCACCGCTTGCTAAAAAGAAACATGCTTTGCAAGCAGCCAAGATCATTAATTACAGTCTTCTAATTAAGAGCTTTGAGTTGAGCACCTCTGCTTTGCACCACCCCCTGAACACCCAGAGGTTTCCCTCCTCCCTTCACCGTGCAAAGTGTGTCAAGAGGGAAATTCAAAGCCAATACTCAAGGATCAAGGTGCGTTCTCCACCCATAGCACTTAAAATAGAAGCAAGCCCTGCACATCCTCATGCTGCAACTTGCAAGTGATAAGGATCCTTACGTTCCTCGGCGTAGAAGCCGGGCGGGCAGAGCAGCACACAGGTGCCCATCTCGGGGTGGTGGTAGAGGTTCCTCTTGCAGGCCGTGCACTGGCTCGGGCCCCTCCCCACGCAGCGCTCGCAGCCCTTGTGGCACCGCCGGCACCTCCGGGCGCCGTCGTCACCGAAAAACCCAGCGGGGCACGAGCTCACACACATCCTGGGGAGGGAACCAGCAGTGCCTGGGCTTTGGTGCCAGCACTCGTCACCTCCTGCCTCAGGCACCTGCCGCTGTCCCCTCGCCCACAGCGTTTGGGGCGTCCCCCAGCCTTGGCAGCAATTTGAGCTCGTTTACTTCTTATTCTTGTGATCTACAGTGTCTTGAAAGCCACAGCTTTAATACAGAGATGGAGACTCTCTTGTCCCAGCTGTAGGTAAAGTTTCCCTGTGCCATCCCAAGAGACTGAGGAGTGGAACCCCCAGTTCCTGAAGTGATCTGGCAGCTCAGCTGGCTATCCCTTGGGTGTGGGTAACCGCAGACAGTGAAGCCAAAGCTTCTTCCCCAACATGATTATGTGGCCAAGATCCTCCAGGGCTCTCCAGCTCTATGTCCTCCACCCCACTGTACCCTAATTCAGGACAGGGATCCTCACACCTCCTCCTCCACCCATTTAATTTCTCATATACTTCTTTCTCTGTGCAAACATCTATCACCCACACCAACCTGTGAGACCTGAGGAAAGGTGCTGCTGTTGCCCATGGACCCCATGGGGACACCCCACCACCCCTCACCTGCCAGTTTTCATGCTGCCCAGGCTGTAGTGGATGCAGTTCAAGCACTGGTCGGCGTTGGGGCCATCACAGCCCTGGTCACCACACTCAGGATGGCACGGACCTGAGGAGGGAGAGATCAGCTCAGTGTGGGAGAAGCTGAGCACCCTCCAGGCACCACCACCAGGATGCCCTGAGTACACCCTCCCTGGACCAATGGACACCTGGACCCTTCCCTCATCTGATTCTATATCCTATATCTACTATATTTTAAATTTTGTCCTATCTATCTTCTGCAACTGCGTGGCTTTGGGTGCTTGTCTTTCCTGCAGCTCATCCCAGAATGAATCCCACCCAGCTATCCTCTGGCTGAACACTGGTGCAGGAGCAGCTTTGAAAGAGGGAGCTGCTCCTCAGGGAGCAGCAGAGACACCCACCCCTGCCTGTGCTGGAGGAGGGAAGGTGGGCAGAGGAGCTTTTTTTACCCCTCAGACAGCTGCACCACCAATTTGTGGCTGGGACGGGGCATTTTCCTACCTTCTAATTTCACCATCCTGCTGCTCCGTGCTGGCCACAGGCACTGCTCCTCCCAGCCCGCCCCAGCCCCAGGCAGGATCAGGCCTCGTGGGTCCCCCAGTTTTTATCAGGGTTTTCATTTCCCTGGGTGCTCTGGGGGGAACAATGTGGCAGCTGAGGCAGCGCTTACCTGCGTACTCCTCCTCCTCCTCTGCCACCTCCACCTGGCTCTGCAGGAAGGCGGCTCTCGATGGCTCCATCTCCGATGTCGGCACTTCCAGTGACCTCCCCCGGGACTGGGGCCCACTCAGGGCAGTGTAGGGGTGCTCGCCTGTCCCGTAGAAGATGAGGCTCCACTCCTTCAGCTTCCCTGTGGGGCAGATACAACGTCACCCATCCCACTCCCTGTCTCACCCATCTCTGGGGGACCCAGTTTTGGGGGAAATAGGAGGAGGATGGACTAGACCCTAAGGGTGTCATCACTGGCACAGCAATGCAGAAGCAAACAGTGAACACTCAGAAATGTTCATGAGTCCCTGAGCGTCCAGCCCACACAAATGCAGTTGTTTAAGGCACTTACAAAGGATTTTTAATTCCATAACTCATCTGAGGAACCGCAGCATCACCACAGTCTCCGAGTCCAAAACTGGAGAGAACCAGTAATTTTAAAAGCTCCACAATAGAGGATTATTTCTGTCTGACAAAAGCCACCCGACACACATGGGATTATTTCTTGCTGCTGTTGCTCCAGCCATCTCTTTGCTTAACACAACAGCGTCTGAGCTTGGCATCCCCCAAAACACTGTAGTGCACCTGGTGAGACCCCCCCAAGGCCTTACACCCACACCAACACCCTCCACAAGCCACATGGCCTTGGGGAGAGAGTCCAAAAATGCTGCTGCTTCTTTCCAATGCTGTTTTTCTTCCAATTCCCCATCGATGCGAGTCACTTCATGCCCGCAGCGTGCTCGGCTTTAACTCGTAATCCCTGTGTTTCCAGGAAGGGCTTAAAATTTGCAATACCCAAATCCCTTGGCTCTCCCAAAGGCATGAGAGGACACACCTGCTGCATTGAGCACGGCTGGTGTGGAGCCTGCAAAGGGTCAACCCCTGGCAGCATCAGCTAGGGAAGTGCCTTTGCCAAAAGAATTGAATTTTCTTTAAATCCAAAATATCCTGCGTGAGGAAAGCCCAGGCTGCACGGGGCTGATGTGGGGGTGCAGCAGTACCAGCAACATGACACTCGTAGTATTTAATTGATACTAAATTAACCAATTTAGTGGTATTAAATTAAAGTTTAATACCAATTTCTGCTACAAGCCGGGAGCATCTTCCTTCTTTTTCCTCTTGCTGTGCCCTCTCTGCTTCAAACCCAGTGCAGACTTTTTAAGGGGATGACTTAATGCACTCGTTTTCCTTTTGTTTTGCCAAGCCCTGATGCCTGTGAGGGGCTCAGAAACACCTGCCACAAACTGTAAATACCGGGGCAAAAGCAGCTCTGTGGGTGCTTTGCTGCTGCTCTCTGAGTTCTAAAGATTTGGGGTGAAGGCAGCAAACAGAAACACTTTCTGTGCAAAGCACCCCCACATGCTCCTCCCGCCAGAAAGTAGCGTGGGAGAAATTTTTAATATACTCCTGGCTTCCTATCAATGATTGTGTGGATTTAACACCCCCACAACACACGCCAGCCCCAGGCAGGATGCTTCACATCCCACTGCCCCCAGCCAGCGAGGCGGCTGCCGCTTCCCGGCGGGGCCGGATCCTGCCCACACGGCTCCTGTGCTGGGAAGGGGTCAGGGAGCAGGGGGCCAAGCTGGGGAGGGGGGACAAAGCAGGGTTGGGGACATGCAGGGGGCCGGGCTGAGCCCAGCCACCCCCCACCAGCATGGTGGCAGTCCAGGGACATTGTCCATCCGTCTGCAGCCCGAGGGGCATCGTCCCCTTGTGCCATTGCACAACCAGCCCACATGCCAGATGTCCCAGCAGCGAAGCAAAACAAACAAACAACAATTACAGCTCTTGGGTTTCCTCGTTTTGACTCATTACAAGTTTAATTTTGGAAACCTGGCTCTCGGGTGCAGCCACTTTACTGCTGCTGCTGCTGCTGCGAGAAAACCAGCTTCCAGCTCAGCCAGACCGGCAGCTTCCTGCATTCAGAGCTGACATTTCATTCCCATTTTTGAAAATCTGGGAAATACGGTTTTGCTGGAGAACGTAAAACTCACAGCAGAATTTACAGCCAAGCAAAGCAGCCTACAAAGGGTTTTGAGAGCAAGAGGGAATGGTGGGCACTGGGGGATCCTTACCTTGCACGGCGGGGTTGCGCACTTGGGATGGCGTGTCATGGATCTCCAGGGTCCACTCCCCCGCTGCCCGCTCCCCCCAGCAGTGGACAGTCATGAACTCCCAGCCCTTGAAACCTTCATTGGAGTGGTCAAACACCCTGCAATGGTAATGCCACGCACCAAGAAATGTGACTTGGAATGTCGTATTTTATCTGAAGAGGTAGATAGACAATTGAGGATTTTAGGGATCCTTGCATGCCCACACCCTTGCAGCATGCTCTCCTGCAGCCGAAACCTGCGCATGCTCCCCACCTTCCCCCAAAAACCCGAGGAAACTTACAGCAACTCCCTAAAGGAGGATGCTGCCCAGTCCAGACACACCCTGGCCCTGGCTGCTCTCACCTCCTGGCGAGGAGCTGTGATCGTGTCCCGGACGGAGAGATGAGGCTGATCTGGAGGTCCCCCCGGCGCGGGTGGGCGATGCTGAGCCTCACCACGACGTGCTCCAGGTACAGCACGTGCTGGTCCCTCTGCTCGGCGCAGGCGCTGCTCAGGGTGCTGGCACGCAGCACGTGGTCAGCTCGGATGTACCTGCCAGGGACAGGGCACAGCGTCAGGAGACAGAGTGCCCCTCGCTCCCAGGCACGCATGCCCTGTTAGATTTGAACCTGGTCTCCTGCTGCCTCGTGGCAAAAATTATCTTATCTGCCACTGCAATTCCCAGTGTCCTAGCACAGGAATTTGCTGAATTGCTGGATGGTAACGAGATGAGTTTGAAGTGCTTCGAAGATCTATGCCTTATGGGCTGCAAGGGCGCTGCTTTATTATAATTACGAGTGCAGCACTCCTCTTTGGGCTGTAATTAGTGTCTGTATCAGATAAATAGCTTCATGAACACACTTGGCTCTGCACTCATTCCGGTTTTGCATATGCAAGTCTCTAAAAGACTTTTCTGATTAACAAATCTCTTGCTCTACAGCCAGGCATTGGTAAATGAGGAGTGTCCACTTGGTCAGATCCCTGATCCCACTCTTTGCCTAGGAGGGACTGACCTACCAAGGATGAGATGTGAACCTGAGCTGGATTGAACCTGAAGCCAAATTCAAAGAGAACCAAGACACTGGAAATTTGGTAATCTTTGCCACAGATCACCAGTTTTTGGTGTCTTCCATCAAGACAAAATCTTTGGTGTAAGGGTGGAGAGACCAACACATCGCTGCTCACATAGGACCCAGCAGGCAAGGTGGGTTTTGTCTCTCACTGTCAGCCCTCAAAAATTCCCTGCTGATCACTCGTCTGGGAAGTGAAAGCTTGTAAAAGGGGAAAAAAAATCACCCACTGTCAAAGCTGGCTCTGGAGAGTCCTAATGGGACCTGCACTTCACCAAGCCATAGGCACAGACCCCACAACACTCACTTGGGCACTCTGTCCAGGCTTCCCACACAGACGTGCTGGGGAGGAACCATCTTCCACTTCTTGGCTTCCACCACAATAGCGTCAGCATCCACCAGCCCAAAGCCATATAGATGGCTAACTGGAAAGAGAGAAGACTCAGAAACCCTCAGCCTTCCCAGCAGGGATCAGGAGCTCCTCCTCAGTGCTTGGAGCATCCTCCAGCCATCAGAGAAGGTGTAGAGTAGAGCCCATTGGGGTATGAGGTGTTTCAGCACATGGAGCTCATCACCCTGGCCAAGTTACACCCCAAATCACACATGGAAAACCCATTGCTGGGAGCAGCCCAAGGAAAATAGCAAGAAACTCTGCAGCTCAAGAGTCTCCACCAAACAAGTTTTCCAAATTTCCACCAAGCAAGAGTTCCAAGCATCTCACCCCATGATTTACCGCCCTCTCCTCCCTCTATGTAACAGCCTGAAGGCAGGTACCCCCGATGAACCTGATAGTGGCCACGCATGGTGAATTGTCCCCATAAGTGAAGATCTGGAGACCTCTGTTTTCCCTTGGTTGGCCCTTCTTGCCCTGCCATCCCTATGGCCTCTCACCTTTATGCCCTGCTCCGTTGGTTTTCCAGTCGGGTGCTCGCAGGTGCCCCGGCCGCGAGGTTTTCACCAGCAGATGCTGGACGTCCCTCCAGGTGAGCAGGGGGCTGCAATGACACGTGGCTTATGGGGTGGCTCTGCTGTTCCCAGTCCTCCCAGCAGCAGCATGTACCCCATTGAGTTTAAAAAAAAAAAAAAGAAAAAAAAAAAAAGCCACACCAGCCACCCCTCTTTCCTGCTAGAAAAAGAGCAAGAATTGATGATTTAAATGCTGACACCCTGCCACCACTAGAGCTGTCCCAGCAGTGGTGTGCTCCAGGAAGGGATGTCATATGCCCAGGGGAATTGCAGGATTTACTCCTGGATAAGGCCATTTAGCTCTCTGTCTCTAGAGTAGAAATGAAGCAAATCAGGAAGGTTTTCCCCATTTTTCTATAGGAGACAGGGAGTAAAGCACATCTAAGGCAGGATAGTGGGCTCAGCAGTTTGCTGATACACAGTGCTGAACAAACCTTCTGTTTATAGGTATAACAGCAAAAAAATTGCTGGAAATAAAACCTGGGTTGTTCATTAAACAGAAAAATTAAACCCAAATTGCCTCTACCTCCCCAGACTGGGTTTGTGTGTTCAGAGTGCTGGACACTGAGTGCTCTGTGCTTCTGAGCCCCCTCATGACCCCAGTTCAGGGATATTGCTGGAGAATTTTCCCCGCTTTACTTACAGTCCGTTGTTCAGCATCTCGAGCTGGGATTTATATTGCTCTCGAGCAATATTTAAAGAAAGAAATTCAATTTATTCTCTCTTGTCACAATGGAATGCCTGAGCACCAAGCTCTGGTAGTTAATGTTGTGGTTTATGCCTCAGCTAAACAATTCAAAAATTACATCTAAAGCTTTTAATATATTTGTAATGAAAACGGCATCTCCGGAAATGCTCTCACCCGACCTGGGTGTTGGGATTAAACCAGAGGAGGAGGAGTGGAGCCACAATCACCATCCCTGGATGAGACTGCAGCACTGCCCTGAGGCTTATTCTTATTCCCAGCCTTAATTTTATTTCCAGTCCATAAAAATAATAATCAGCTCATGAGAAGACATTCCATGAAGCAACACAGAAGTGCCCAAGGGCTGTTCCTGGGCTGGCAGACCATGGTGGAACCAGGATGGGACTGGGATGGGGACAAGAGGAAAAGAGCAGCTCATTTGAACCAGGGGTGTGTAGCTCACAATCAAGTCCTGTGAGTTTTTGACATTATGAAAAAGTAGTCCTTTTCCCCCAGAAATGCAACACTTGCTGAAAACCATCAGTTCTGCTGACATATCCCAATGTCTGTGATGTTTTCTGACTTTTTTTCTTTCCAGGAAGTATTTATAAAACTCCCATTGGAGCTGCCTGTCAGCAGTTTCAATGCACCTACTGAAAAGCCTGACTGATGTCACCAACCTCAAACTTTTCAACAGATGGCAACAAGTGAAGAATTAGATCAATAAAACACCTGTGGGAAGATCAGATTCAAAACAACAACACCGCCAGAAAGGAGCAATTTGAAATAACTGTGTCATTTTGGCTGCTCCAGAGGAAACAAAATGGCCTTGTTTCTTTCAGGTTTAGCTCACCAGGTGCCAAATGTGGGAACATTTCTCCTGACAAGGTTACACTTACTTTGCCTCCAGAGCCAAGGCAATGATGCCCGCGACCATCGGGGCGGACACGGAGGTGCCGGTGTGGCCGTCAGTGCAGCGGTGCCGGAGATCCGTGGTGACCTGCGGAGAGAGGAGCTGCAGCCCCCAAAATGCTCCCACAGCATGAGCACTACCCCATCCAGCACCCCAGATTTACTGGGATGCTGCCAGAGAGGAGATGAGCCTGCTGGTACCCAACCCCTGCCACGACTCCAATGCCGTCAGGGGCCACAGAGCCTCAAAAATGGGCTGCAGATACATTTGGTGCATAAAAAACCACCCCGTACTTATATTTTCCTTTGCTCAAAGGTGCAAAAACTATTTGAAAGGGGAAAAAAGTCAGCTGGAGGAAAAGGTGAATGGAGCTGTGTGAGCTGGTGGGTGTGGGTACATGTCCAGGGGTGCATGTCGAGCTGGGCCATATGAAACACTTTTCTAAAAGCCTCCAGCTCCTGATCTTGGACAAGAATTGCCATTTGCATAGGGGAAAAAAAATCCATTTCCAGCTTTTTTGTTTTAAGACAGAGCACAATGTTTGGGTACCAAAAAATTAGGAGAGGAGGTGGAGGGGCCAAGAGATGCTTTTTTCATTTTAAAAGGCTCCTAAGTTTTGAGTTAATCTAGTGATTTCTGGATGGGGAGCTGGTTTGAGTTTTTGCCCAACAGTGCTCCAGTAGCACTGGACTGGGGCTGGTCTCAGCCATGCAAACACTCCTGGATTGCCATGAAAAAGGCATTTACATTCTATTTTCTGGCTGGAAATCTTTTTGGGGTCAAAGACATCACTCCTCAATACCAAAAAAAAATTATTTACAAAAAAAATTTACAACATCCCTGAGAAAAAAAACAGAGCAGAACCCACTGCAGACTGGATGCAACTGAGCCATCACCCAGCTCAGCCACACAAAAAACACCCAGGGGATGCTGCCCCACTTGATGTTGGGGTAAAACTCACAATTTTCCGCTCATAAAAGGCCCCGCTGCTGTAGGTGGTGGCGAGGGTGGAGGCACACTCCTCCAGGTACCAGGGCTTGTAGCCATTCTCCGTGGTGCTGCTGATGGAGATGGTGTAGATGCTGTTGGTGTAGCCGTCACAGGAGCAGTAATCGCCCTCTCTGCCGCCGTTCCCCGAAGCCCAGACGAAAATGGACCCCAGACCCCTGCGACCCTGTGGACACAGAGGACATGGAGGGTTAGGGGAGGGGTTTGCCCAGGGTGAGAGGCCATCTCGGCACAGGGAGGAGGGGGTAAGTCTGATTTTTGGGTGTTTTGTTAAGGTGAAAGGGTGGGTCCCACTCTGCCCAGCACTCAGCCCCCTGCATCAGTCCCCACACGTGTCCCTCGGCTCACTCAGTCCCAGTTTACAGGCAGTGACTCCCAAAAAGCGTGGGAGAGCCTCCAGCAACAGGATTTTTGCATTTTCCATGGGGGAAAACATCTTGGGTATTCAAAGTCCCTGGACCAGGTGCTAACACAAAGCATGGTGCTTTTGGGGATGGCCCTGCAGGAGGAACTGGCAGAGAACCCCCAAACCCCAAATCTCCCAAGCCCACAAAGCCCCTCGTGAACCACCCAAACCACCAGAAACCTTCTCCCAGCCTATCCTTTAGGTTTCTTTTGCTCGTCTTTTATTTTTTTAATGCCACTCTTTTCTCTCCTCCCCATCACTTGGCTGGAACATCTGATGGAGCCACCCCCACTGGGTACAGCTGTGGGACCCCACTGGGAATTGTGGGGTGAGAGGGGTGTGCCTGCTGCCCAGACCTCCCTGGAGCCAGGGGAAAATCCCACCTGGCAGCAGCAGCAGATCGCAAACGAGGGGCCCCTAAAGAAGCCAACACCACGGGAATGAGCCCCATTCACACCTCCATCCAACCCACTGCACGCCCAGGAATAACCCAGCCCTGCGGGGGTTCACAAGCAAGGTGCCGACATCCCAAAAAGGAGGATTTTTGGTGATCCAAAAGGGTTAGGGGCAGGAAATGAAGTGGCTGGTTCTCTTCCGTGCCCTGTAAGGCAGGGCTCTCCAGGGAGGATGGAGCGCTGCCGGGCTTGGCAGGCGATGGAAGCAGTGGAGCAGCCCCATCCTCCCTGCCGCTGCTCCTGCCACAGAGAGATTTCGGCGCTCGCCTGGGCAGATCTGGTGTTTACCTCCCTCCCACTGCTCTGTGGCAGCTTCCTCCACAAAAAATAATAATAACAATAATAGTAATAATAATAAAGCAGCTTTGCTCTGGAGGAATTCACCAGGATTTATTGTGGGCTTTAGGCGCCCGGGGGGAGCAGGATGGTTTATTACCTGTCTCGCCTCACTCCTGGGGCAGAGGATCTTTGAGCTGACCCTGCCTCTGGATACACAGTCTAAGTCAGGCGCTTTCCTTACTTTATGAAAGTTTTCATTATCTGGGCTGCCTCCCAGCCAAACTGGGTGGGTATTTCCCTAGCAAAGATTAATAGAGCTGTCTGGAGCTCTGCAAGAAAAAGTGCGATTGCCAAGGGAATTACTGCCCTGCTCCGCATCACAGAGAGCTCAACCCAGCTTGCCAGCCCACCAAGCCTGCTGCTGGCATCTCCCATCCCACTTTCCAGGGTTTCCTGGATCTGCAAAGAGGCAGCATCTCAGCCCACACACTCGGCACAGACAGTGACCGTCCAGCTCACCCACACCAAAGACAAAACACCTCCAAGGATGGGTCCCACTGCATGCAACTCAAGCTTTCCCAAATCCCTAATCAGAGGAATAAAACCAGACACAATTGGCCAAGCATCTGGAGATGTAGCAATCATTTTGATTAGGATCAGAAGACTGGGAGCCCAGACCTCCCTTTCATCCCTCGCCCTGAGTGTCGCACCCACAGGACCCAAGGAATGCTCAGACCTGCTCCAAACCCACAACCCCACGATGCCCAGGCAGGGCTGCACTGAGGGAAAGTGGGTTTGGAGACAGCACGGTCACATGAGGACATGAACAGGCACATGAATGACACTCAACAATGCACAGCTAACACCTGACAGCATTTCCTGGCAGAGCAAGAACTCACCACATATTGCAACTCCCTCAGATTGGAAAAATCCATTCTTTTCCTTTGCTCTCAAACAAGGAACAATCAAGATTTCTGTAAGCAGACCCCAAATATCCAGCTTCTTAATCTGCCATCCTCCTAAACCAACGCAATGCCAGTGAGGGGCTCCTGGCTGCTATAAAACCTGAATCTGGGCATCATTTAAACCAGGGAATCCCTCCCTGGCCAAGCTGGGGCTCATCCAGCTCACCCCAGCAGCTCATGGGTTGCTGTGGGATGCACAGCATCTCCTGCTTCCGCAGCACTGCAGGGCCTGGGTGTTTGCCCAACAGCACTCCATGAATGACCAGGATAAATATCCCCTTGTTAGGTCGGGAACTAATAAAGTGTGGCTGGAAGAACAAGAAACAAGATGATAAATTACCCCAGCGCAGTCCTATCGCTAATAGATAAAGGTTATTTTAATGTTTCCATTAAAAACTCAATTTTAAGGATTTATAACTCGGTTACAGCTGTTTGCTCGGGCTAAAGGTGGCGGTTAACTATCTGCTTGCAGCTTTCCTCGTTATTTAAGGAGATGGAGTTGGCAATAAGGAGCTGTGCATGTGGGATAGTGGGTGCTGCAAACACGGGGTGGCAGAGGCATGAGCGGGGTGTCCTCTGGGAGGCAAAAACAAGCATCCTAAGACAGTGGGGCTGTGCTAGGCAAGTACCCTGCTGCTGCCTGTTTGCTCCTGCATGGAAAAATAAGGTCTAAAAAGCAGCTTGTTCCCCCGTATTTACACGGCGTGAACTCCCCGGCACTTCAATGGATTCCTAGGCAGGCTCACCGCCCCAGCAGGAAATCAAGTAAACAGTGGGAAAAATGCTCCACCCTATTTTTAGATAAGAGGCCACCCCAACTCCCGGCATGCTGCAGGAAGAGGCAGCAGAGGAAGGAGTGGTGGCAGGGGTTGACGTGGGGGCTTTACAGCCCAGCCTGGGGCTGCTGGCAATGGAACCCCACCCCCAGATTCTCTGGAGCACCCAGGGAACAGCCATTATGGAGCCCTGAGCCACTGCAACACGTACCCACAGCACCCACTGAGCTGCCAAAAAAGCCCTTTTTCCCAATGCTTTTAGGCAATACCGGGCATTTTTTAAAAGTACCCAGAAAGGGAAGGGGCACAGGAAGGCCAGGGCATCCCCAACAGGGATTGACAGCTGTCAATCATATGTGATGTTGGCTGAACTTTCTTACTGGAGGGTTGCAAGGAGAACAATCCATTGTCAGATCCTGCAGCAACACCCATATCCCTCCCCAGCCATGACACAGCCACTTGCTCTTGGTGGAAAACCAGGGGAATGCTTAACGTGACAGAAGCCCCTAGGAGAGGGTACCAGGAGCCCAAGGAGCACAGAGGAGAGGGTTGGACATACTGGGGTTTGGGATACTTCTGTTTCCGTCCACACCAGCATCCATGGGGGACATTTTGGGGTGCAAAGTTTCCCCCCCAAGAACCACTTTGGGTTTCTCATCCCAGCAGAGCTTTGCAACACAACCTGGGGCCTCCCTGCTCTGCCAGGGCTCTGCTGAAGGTCCCACCATCACCATCACCATCACCAGGCACCTCCCGCCGTCACCGCCCTCGGCTGCCAAATCCACCGGAGCTCTTAGGGACACCGGGGGAAACTAGGAAAAATTAGAGATGATTGGCTCCCCCCCCTCCCCAGCCCTAGTGCTGGCATTGCCTCAGGGGGCCGAGCTGCCCATCCCCACGCCACACCCCAGGCTGTGGCCCTTCCCACGGGACAGGAGGAGGAGGGCAAGCGCGTCTGGGCGCTGTGGGATCCACACCTTTTTAATGCCTTGCTCAAAAGCCTGTTTGGCCAATAGACCAGGTCCATCAACTGTCTTCCCATCATCATCTGGCCCCCAGCTCGCGCTGTAAATGTCAATGTAATCGGGTCTGATGCCAAGCGACTTCGCTTCAACAACATCTGTTACATCTCCATCTAACATACGAATGCCTAAAAGCACAAAAACATCAGACATTAGGGCTTCATGGCGTGGATGACAGTGTGAGGATTGCAATCAAAGGGCTTTGTTAACGGCGGCGGAAACCACACGGCTCAGGCGCGCCTGGAATAGCTTCAACCCGTGGCCCCGCATGCCAACGAGCCTGGCAGCAGGATGCTGGGGAGCTACGGGGGAAGTTTTCTGTGTTGCTGGCTTCATGGCAAGTGATGGAGAAGGGGGTGTCAAAATTCACTTCCCCTCCATTGGTGGGGAATGGGTGGTGGTAGTGGTACTGCATTCCCCAGCGACAAACCCCCACTAAAATCCTTTTTTGTCCCCTTTTGATTCCTTAGCTAGCATATTTCTCCACCTGGAAGATTTTGGTGTTTTCTGAACACTCATGCCCCCCAGCTTCAGGCACACTGTTGGGATGAAGCTCCTCCTTTGAGCAGGGATGACTGTGACTGTCCCCAAAACCCATCACTGCCCACTGCCCAATTGATGCCAGTGGTTCCCTGGAGAGGGAGAAGTCCCAGGAAAAAACCCAGGCTGTGGTTTGTATGGCCAAAATCAGAGCCAGGACCCCAACACATGACGGGACAGCAATGCCACCTGGGATAATGAGGGTACCAGGAAGCTCACAGGCAGAGCCCACCAGCCATGGTGTGATGGGCTGGGGGATTGCTGCACATCTCTAGCCTCTTACTGCTGCAATATGAGAGCACAACCCCCTGTGCTCTCCATCACCCTTTCCCTGCTGGATTTCCTCTCCACACAGTGGGTAGAGAGTGCCAGGCACCCCAACAGGCTGCCCAGAAACAGCCCTTGCAGGAAAAGCGATGCTGGAAATTTCAGCATCGTATTTTGTCAGCCAGGGAGGGTCTGGTTTATAAAAACGCATTTCCCCTTCCACATGTATTTTGTCTTAAAGCAAACAAATGCAGGCAGATGTCATTCCAGCTGCAGCTGTGCTCTGGACACCAGTCAACTCAAATATCTTCTTCTGACGTTGTCCCTGACCAGCCAAAACCAAGCTCAGAAATGTAAAATCAGGGAGCAGAGCTGTTCCCAAAAAATTCCTCTTTGTCAACAAGAAAACACAAGGAGAAGGGGCAAAAAGCCAAGCTCAGTGTCTGAGCTGCACCCAGCAAGGAAAACCAGCTGAGGAATGGGGTTTGTGCTTGCTGTATGTGGCTGTTTTCATCAGCAAGCCCCAAATCAGCCTAAAGTCAATCCAAAGCCTGCCCAGAGACAGCCACCCACAATGAGGGACTCCCTGGTCAAATAATGGGGAGCAGGAGGGAACAGGGGTGGGTGCTGCAAAATAAATGAGCTTTGTGTCACACAGGGACCAACACCGACCTCCAAAGTGAGAGTTCGAGGAGAGGGAAGAGGAGGAGGAATGGCAGTGATGCCCTTTCCTTGAGCAGTGATGTGTTTTGCCCAGGGCATATGAAAAGCAATGCAAGAGCACTGAAGAGCAGCCAGTAAAATTAGATGGGAGCACTCCGAGTGTGACAAATAGGCTTCCCCAACAAGTTGTGCTCATTAATCGCTGCTTTATTTGTGTAATCCATCTAAAATCACTCTCGCTGCAGCTATAGCGTATTTTCCTCCGTGATCCCAAACTTGATATGGCTCAGACTCTATTTTTCCCCTTTGCCTGCTCACGTTGTGGGAAGCCCCCAGCCTCCAGCCCTCTGCCAGGTGCCTTGTCTCACTCAACACCTCCCCAGCACACCCCTGAGGCAAGGCACTCGTTAAAGGGAGCAAATTAAAATGAGACCCAGAGGTCGTCATAAAGTCAACAAGGAAAGCTCATCTCTACAGCTGCTGTAGAAAAAGGAGCATGAAGGGAATGGCCTGATCCTGCAGGATCCAATACATCCCACCATGAGCTTTGCCTTGCTCTGCTGCTGCTTGCTGTGTGCTTGAAGATGGGTTTTTAGAGACAAGAAACCTCTGAGAAGTAAGAAGCCCTCACACATGTAGGGGGCACAGGAGATGGGATGGGATGATGTGCCATAGCCCTTACAGTCCTACCAGTCCACTCTTCACCCTCCCTGGGATTATTTCTTCCTTCTGGGGATTTTCCCAGCACAAACAACCATGGGAGGTACTTGGCCAAGAGCAAGATCCCTGTGGACGCTGCTCCTGTGCAGACACAACCCTAACAAAAGCTGTTTCCTGCACAGCCAGGATGAATAAGCCAAAAGAAGGAATTAAACCCCAAATCCACCCATGGGCACTTGGGTCCATGCTGCTGACGGTCACTTCTCCCAGCACTGGGGTGGTAGGAGGGGCTGCAGGAAAAGCCCCTCTCCCGTTCCAACCATGCCAGGGATGGGGCTGAAGGATGAAAGGACCCAGCTCCAGGCATTTGTCCCCTGTACAGTTCCACCAGCCACGTAGGTGGGACACCACACTCCCACCCCCACTTAAGACCCTCATCTACCCAGGGTTGTCTGGGTTGGCCCAGCTCAAACCAGCTCGGCTAATGCAAATTAACTCAGCAATGCTAATTAGCACTAGGATCCAATTTCATTATAGAGATTCATTTGCTCTCCACACATCATGTTATTTGTGGGGCTGTGCAGAAGATCCCCCCTTATATGCATCTCTGGCCCCCCACCTTCTCGGTGTTTTTCCCGGAGGATATTTTTGTGGCTCTCCCCAGGCCCCCTGCTCTGAGTGGCTCCTCAGCATCCCTTGATCCCACAAATGAGTGACAACAGCTCTGAACCTCAGCCAGCACCACTGACCACGGCAAACACCCACACCAAGGACAGACAGCCCCAACAGCAGTTATGGACTTTTGGGGTGAAAACACTACATCCTCAATCCACATGAACCCTCACAGCAAGGATGCACACCAAGCAGAAAGTTTCCACCCTAAATTCATGGAGCCAGAGTCCCCTGCAATGCCATAGCACCCATCCTCCCCCAAGACCCCTGGGGCTCCCTGTAGCCAAGGCACCAAGGAGGAGACTCTCTCCTGGGGGAGCAGCACCACACCTCTCCCCCAGGAGCCTGTTGGTGTGAGCAGAGTGGCCATGGCCCCTCAGGGGGATGGTGGAGGGCAGGGGAGCCATGGAGGCACCAGCCTCACCTCCGATGCGGGCATTGTAGGCGATGCCCACGATGCAGTAGGAGTTGTTCGCCGCCGCCGCCACCTCCCCCGCGCAGCGAGTGCCGTGCCTGTGAGGAGAAACCCCCGTCAGCTGATGGCCATGGCAAAGGATCCCACCAGCCACGCCCCACCCAGCACCCAAAACCAACCCCAAGGCTGGAGCAGAGGAGGAATCTTACCCAAAACCCACACCAAGTGAGCGGAGGAAACTAATGCTGAGGGCAATTTGCTGTTTGCATTTGGCACCTAAATCCAATCTGCTGTTTGCATTTTACACCTTGATGCAACTTCCTCTTCGCATTTTGCACCTAAATGCAACTTCCTCTTTGCATGTTGCACCTCTATGCAGGCTGCTCTTGGCACTCCTGTTTCCTTTCCACCTGTAACCATCCCACTTTAACTGAAGCCCCAAAAATGCACCCAGGCTTTGCCATCTCAGTCACCCATCCTGACTCATGTGGTTCAATCCTCAATCACGGCAAGGAACCCCCTGGTGCTGTATTGGGTGGCTGGAGGATTCATCAGCAATTGGTGTAGTTGGCAGTGGCTGAATTTGCATTAAACACAAGGACTCTGCAAAGCCCTTAACACAGCCTCCTCCACAGCACTGGGAATGGGGAAAGAGAACTGGAAAACAGCCCAGAGAGGACACCCAGCCTCAGGGACACCCCCAGACCCCTTGTTCCATTACAAGTATCATCACATACTTGTTCTCATTGCTGGCGTCATAGCGTGGAGTTGGGTCGTGGTCATTCCCATTAACATCATAGCTTGCAAGAGGGTCCTGAAAATATTAGATTCACCATTAGATTCAACTTACTAGGTGGTTGTGGTGGCCAGTAGCTGCAGTGATGGCCAGTGCAGGCAAGAAGGGCAGAAAATTACATTTTCCTCTTAGTTTCTGACTGTTTGCTCAGAATAAATAGTTTTAGGCTGCAGTCCTGCGTGTTTCCCAGGGGAAATATTCTGCTATCTCAGGAACTGCCCCTCTGAACCCCAAATCCTGCTGGGTTCAGCACCCCCCTCCCTCCCACTGTGGCCATGTGGGGTTTGAGCTGGGGCTGAACGGGTTCATGCAGGTTTTTGGCTCTGCCCTGGTGAGCAGAGGGAGGAGGCTTCTTCCCAGGCAGCTGCAAAGGGAGTTTCCCCCAAACCTCCTTATCTAAAAACCTCATTTCCTTCTTAAAAACATCTCAAGCTTTTTTTTTTTTTTTTTTTTTAAACTTTCCTCTAAATATGCCAATGCACAGACTTCAGCTGTGTTTACACACTGAGATTCTCCATAAATCAAATCATGGTGAGGATCAGCCCCAGTCCATCCCCTCCATCCCCCAGCTCACATAGTTTTGCAGGAGGTCGGGGTGGTTCCTCTCTATGCCGTCATCGAGGATGGTGACCACCACGTTCTTGCCCGTGTAGCCCCTCTGCCAGGCTGCCAGGATGTTCATCTCCGACCTGCACCGACTGTTTTTATCACCGCAGTGCTACGGGGACAAACACAGCTGCAAAAGGGCTGCAACCCCATTCCAGCCCCTCTAAGCAAACAGCCAAGCTGGGAGCCCGTTTAATCAACCAGAAAATATATTTACAGCCCACCCCCTGCCATATAACTTGCAGATTTGTTATAACTTTACTCCACAGATCAAACCCATCCAGCAGCAGTTAATCCAGGCAATGCTATCTCCCTATTATTCTTTTCCTCTTCCATTTCGAGTACTATGGGCTCTTGGGTTTTGAAGTGCTCGCTTCCTTTCCGCCCTTAATTTTCAATGAATTTCCCTGTCAAATACAGATCGATGAAGCAGGCAGGAGAAAAATTATATTACAAATAGATGGCTGCAGCTCTGGGATGGGTAAAATACAGTGGTGCTGCTCCCAAGCCTTTGCTGTGCAGACCATGATGAGGGGCTGCTAACAAGGGTGAAACACTTCAAACCAGACTCTCAGGTGTATTAATTCACTACTTTAAAATCCTGCTGCCAAGAACATTTGATGCTATTATTTTATTACTGACTGGGCTGAGCAAAGATTGATGATGCATTTGCTTAGAAATAAATGACCCCCCATAAAGCAGTGACAGGGAGACACCCACCAGGTACCACATGTTGGGCCACACTGGGTCGTTGAAGGGCAGGGCATGTGGCTCCCCTCGGACCTGCCTCTTCACCCTCCTCTTCACCTCCTGCTGCTGCAGCCAGTCCACCTGCAAGCAGAGACCTGGGTCAGCATCACCCATGGGCACTGAGCCTGGCATTGCCCACTGAAATGGGATGTGGGATGCAGAAGCAATGCCAGCCTCAGCCTGAACCCATCCCAGCATCACCCCATGCTCTGGCGAACCCCCATCTCCGTGGCCAGAGCTGCCGTGGAGACAGCAACTCCCCTTGGAAAGAGACGGGATGGATGGACAGACAGACAGGGTGAGCTCAGCTCATTGTGCTGTCTAAGCCAGACCAGATTCCTCTGCTGGTGCAGCAAAACCCTGGAGCACAAATAACGTCGCCTCCGAGCGCGTGCCTGAACCCCCCCGGCTTAGCCAAGCACAGAAGCACGCGCTGGAGTCCCACTGGAGACAGAGCACATATTTCAGTGTTTAGTCAAAGTTTTGGAGAAGGCTCAGGGGCTTGGCTTAGTTTTTGGGCTGATCCTTCCTGCTGGCTGGGGGGCAGCAGCTCAGCCCTGAGGCTGTTCCACCTGGCTCTGGGGCTGCTCATCTTTCAAGCTCCTTCCTCCTGATAAAATAATAAAAGCTGGGGGCTTCACCCAAGCACAACACGCATTTCCCAAAAATATGTGACGGCCACACGTGGCTGTGGCAGATCTCAGGGGATGTGGCTGGCTCCACAGAAGTATTTTTGGCAGTGTCTGCCTGTGAGGTGGCCTTGGAGCTGACCACTCTGACATTTGTTTGCTTTCCAGCAGGGCATGACATGCAGAGAGATCAAACGGGAAACGATCTGGAAAAGGCCATGATTGGGAAATACTGGTGTTTGCCCACAGTGCTGTGGCAGGATCTGCCTAAGGTGCTGCTTTGGAAGCAGTCACATCCCATCCCTATCAAGCATTAACCACCCCCCAGACCCTTCATTGCCTCACAAAGGGCTTTCCTGCCTTCAGCACGGAGGTGAAGCACAAGTTTAGTGAAAAAAGGTTATAAAAGTAATTTATAGACCAAAGCTTTACAGATGTTCGTGCTGGGGGAGAAAGGACGCATCAGCCAATGAACTGTGAGGGCTGTGTGGCACATCCCTCCTTGCTGGACTTTCTTCCTGATGGCTCTGGGTCTTTTGGGAGCTGCTTATGGGAATGTCTCTACTGTTGTGACTAAGGTTTTTTAACAAAAGGAATAAAAACACAAAGCGCAACTTTTGTTGAGCTCATTTATGTAAAACTGTCAGCTGAACTGAGTTCTTGCACAGTTTATTGCTTTGTGCCTTGGATGGAGGTGGATGTCAGAAACCCGACAGCTTCCAGCCTAGAGCTTGGATTTTAAACACATATATATTATAAAGAAAAAAATGCTGTTGAAAAGGGGAAAAAAATGTATTTCATAGAAAAATTATTTTCCACGCTGTCTTGGCTGCCGAGAGCACACCGCTTTCCTTACACAGTGATGGATTTAAACTCTGAAAGCAAAAATATAACTTCATGGTCTAGTTAAAAAAAAAAATACAATAAATAGAGGTTATGGCCCAAATAACATTTTTTTTTCCTTAAAGCACCACTCCCTGGCAGCATTTCCATGAGTCTCACTGCCCAAGCCACAGCTAGCACCTTTCCCTGCTGCTTTGCAGGATGCAAGAATGATGGTATGGTGTGGGATTTTGGGGGGTTCTGCCAGGAGCCGCCTCACAGGGATGTCTTCATCTCAAACAGGCTCCTGATCGACCCCAGCACAGCCAGCCAGGAGTCGATGGAGACATCATGTGTGGACACAGAGAAATCAGCAGTTTAAGGACATTGATTTCAAGGAAGAGTTGATAAATTAGTGTGGCTGGCATGGGAAAATGGGCAAGAAGGAAGGAGTCTGGGGTATCCCTGCAACAACTCCTGCAGCTCATGAAACTCAGATCGACTTCCATTGCTGATCCAGGGTGGAGGGAAGGCTTCTTGGAAATGTAAAAAGAAAAGGAAAAGAAAGGCTTTCTACTACTAGAAATGGCCTAAACTGTTACAGTCCTGAGACTCAGGGTCCCTGCTCTACCCCTGCAAACCCTAATTGTTGCAGAATCACAGACTGGTTTGGGTTGGGGGGGACCTTAAATCTCATTTGATTCCAAATCTTCTGCCATGGACAGGGACTCCTTCCACCAGACCAGGTTGCTCCAAGTCCCATCCAACCTGGCCTTGAGCACTTCCAGGGATGGGGCAGCCACAGCTTCTCTGGATAACCTGTGCCAGGGCTTCACAACCTTTGCAGCCAAGTTTCTCATCTTACCCTGCCCTCTGTCAAAGGTGGTACAAGATGGTTCCAGCACATGTTTGCCATAAAGCACAGCAAACAATTGAGATGGGGTTGATTTTGCTGTGGTGCATGGCCAGAGGCACAGGGACAAGGCCATGGCATCCCTTGATGAGGATTAAGAGACTGGAGCAGTGAGGATGGAGGCTCAAGCACTGCATGGACCAACACGAGCATTCCAGTGAGCAAGGAAAGTTTATGGCAATAAGAGCTGCAAGTGGAGCCCTAAGAGGGGTGGCACAGCACGGTGTGACCCCACTCCGCATCCCACTGTCCCTGCCCAGCTCCCACCACCACGACCCGTCTCCAAAATTGTTGGCTTCCTCCCTTTCCATCACCTGCCACATCTCTTGGCTCATATCAGCCCCAGAAGGAGCAGCCAGCTGCAGGGTCTCTTGGGGCAACAGGGCAGCTCAGCAGCATCACAGTCACACAAGGATCAGGACCTCAGCTGCTTCCCTGGAGTCTCCCCTTTCCCAGACGTCTCCTGGGGGTGAAGAGCTTGGCCATGGTCCTCCTGCCCAGCTCATGCCACCGACTCCCACAGCAAACAAATAACAGCACTGGAAACAATAGCCCCTGGAAGGCACGAACCACCCAACATCTGCAAACAACCGGATTGGCTGGTTCGTCAGGATTTCTGCAAGATTTGTTTCCATATTCCCTACTCCAGCTCCTGTCCTCCTGCCTCGGGGTGATGTTTTCCTGCATGCATGCTAAGCTGGTGCCATCCAAATGCATCGAGGATTTGTAAATGTAGATGGGAGAGGGGGAAAGGGGGAGAGACAAGACCAAGACGTGCCAACAGGTTTTGGACTGATAAGGAAGGATTAAGAGAATAGGAGTTAATTGCTCCAGCTTGGAGCCCACAGAGCAAGGTAAGGTAAAGGTTAATATGACTAAAAGCCAATTGATTTAGTTTGCATTATAACCAGACTCATTTAAATGGGAGTATTTCAAATGCAGAGAATTCATGGTTTGCTGGGATGCTTATGCACCCCCCCGAGGGCAAACAGCTTTAATTAAAGCCCAGCACACTTCCAGGGCACCAGGCTCCCCTCGCAGAGGTTTCCCCCGCTGGCAAGGCAGCCACGCTTACGCCTCCTCCTCAAAAATGTGCTACAGACCTTGTCCAAATATTTAACAGCAAATCTCTCCGGAAAGCCTGGGGAGGGCAGGGCTGCTGTGTGTGTCTGGAGAGATGTGGATGGGATGTGTGGTGCAGAGTGGGTTGGAGATGTCTTGGGAAAGACCATCCCAAGGGTGTCTGAGCACCCCAAGGATGGCCAGGCATCACTGCAGGCACCAGCAGCTAGCTACAGCATGGGTACCTTCACCAAAATGGCTTTTTCTGCTTTTATGTCCCTCTCTCCCAAAACAAAACCTCCCCACCATTAACCCTTCCCCTGCTCTGCACAAGTCACATCACACAGTGCTCAGGGGGTGCTGGGGGAGGAGGACAGCCAAAGGGGAACCCCAACTCTTCCCCACCACCCCAAGCTCACCTCACCTAGGTCCCTCCTTGCCTTTATCCCCCCACTCCCCATTACTTTTGTCAATTCAGCTGCGCTGAAAATCCCTTTGGATGCTTGCTGTAAGAAAAAAAGCAATGCAGAGCTATTGCCAAGGATTTCACACATAGCAACCATTGAGGCAGCAAGTGTTGTGGCAACTGGATCAACACCCCGAGCATGCAACAGCCTTTCTGTCCTGGAAAGCTTTTCCCCCTTTTCTTCCTCCCTGCTTTCAGGCAGATGTTAGTGTTTAGTCACTTTTACGTATTTTTCACCACCGCTCTCCGTACCCGTGTCCAATGAGTCACTCGTGTGTGCACAGGGCTGTGGCTCAAGGGTTACATGTCATCCCAAGGTGCTCCAGCTCACACTTGACCCAGATCAAGCCAACAGTCTCTTCCAGGGACAGGTGGGGATCCCCATCCCACCACCCTGCAGAGGCTGGGGGACACCAGGGTGCCCAGCCCCGTACCTTGGGGTCCATGCGGAGGAAGTTGTGCGGTCCCCGGCTGCTCAGCGTGGAGCGCTTAAATGTCTTGCTGTGGTGAAAGTGGTAGTAGTTTTCCAAGCTTCCAATCTGCAAAAAAGAGGTTGTTTGGGTTGGGTTTTTTCAGAGTCTGTTTTCCAGTGGCTGCCCCCCGCCATTTTGTACTGGCAGCATCAGTGCAGCCGTGCCCTGCACCCCAAATCCCTCACTCACAACAGAGCTCCTGGGGCTTGGGAGGATGCAGGATGCTGGCATGAGCCCCGGTGCCACCGCTGTGACAAACAGCGTTGGTGGTCGGACGCTGCATTGGCACAACGGAGCCCGGAAAACATTTTTATGAATTTTCACCCATTAAATGCATCTTTGAAAACTGCCTTTCATCAGCTCCCAAGCAGAAATAATGAGCTAAAAATGAGCTCAGCAGCTGCGGCACAGCCAGGGGAGCTGTGCCTCATCCTCCTGCTTTCTCCGCTCGACACTCCGGCTTCGCCCCGGCTGCACATGAGGAGAGGTGATGCGATCCTGCTCACCCTGGGATGCTCCTGGGAAGCGTGGGATAGAAATGTGCATAGCCTGGAGTGAGGGATGGCAGCATTTGCAGGAAAACACGGTGCCAGGCACACCACCCTGCCAAGCCCTGGGGTGGCTGCGCTGCCTCCGGCCCTCTCATCCTGGCATCTGGAGACACCACAACTCCTCTTTTTTCATCCCAAAAGCACGGATAGGATAAAGTCCTGGGGCTATGCAATGAATCGAGGGATCTCAGCCAGACACCGCATGCAGCCAGAGGGACAGGAATGACCCAAAAGCTGCACTCACTGGTATGTGGCTCCCAGATCACATAATTTGGGTACAAATTGGGACTTTGCTATAAATTCACTTTTGCCTGAGCTTGGTTTTTCCCCAGCCAAAACACCCCACATTCCATGTCAGGAGCTGGATGTTGGGAGGCAGTGACATTGCCTGTGTCTTGCTCACAGGACCAGAATGGGCCATCCTCCAAGCATCCATCTGCAACCCACGAGGCAACATCTTTAAGACCATGTGTGACCCGGGGGCCAGGGTGACATTCCTGAGGCCAGACCACAGCTGGTTGCAATGAGCAGCAGGGGACAAACAGGTTTGTCTGGATCAGATGCTAAAGCAGATGACAACTACTTACACCTTTATCACACTTGATACCTTGAGATCTGCCAGTGTCTCTTACAAGCATTAAATATTTAATTAGTCTTGCTCTGTCTTTTATGCCAGGATGTCATCTCACCAACTTTACTGCTGTTAGTGTGATTTTTGTAATTTATTTCCACTCAAATTCATTTAAACCATCCCTCTTCCCCCTTCACATTATAGCATAGCTGGGCACTTTCTTTAACATCCACATAAAGAGGTTGCTCATTGCAATCTGCATTTGTCTTTTAAACCCATTCTTCAAACACATTTGCATTTAAAAAAGGGAAGGAGGGTGCTTCAACTTCTCCATATTTTAGGGAAACCTTGACAAGGCCACTCTGCCTCTTGCTCACTCTGCCTGAAAATTGGAATACAGGACTTACCCTAAAATCCTGCAATGTTTTGGGCTGGAAGGGATCTTAAAGACATCTAGTTCCAAGCCCCTCCCATGGGCAGGACCACCTTACACTAGACCAGATTGCTCCAAGCTTCATCCAGCCTGGCCCAAAATAGGGATGAGGCATCCACAGCTTCTCTGGGCAACCTGCGCCGGTGCCTCATCATGCCCACAGTAATTCCTTCCTAGGTAAAGAATTTCTTCCTTCCTTTTCACAAATAAATGCAAAATTACCATGCGATGCAAAGCAGCAAGAGCACAGGGAAGGTAATGACCTCATCACAGGCTCTGGGGATACACAGCCAGAGCAGCAGGAAAAGAACTCTGTGCCCCACTTCTTTATCCTCCTGGGATTTATGGATGGAAAAATAAGAAAAATCTTCCTATGCTGGAATACCTTGAAAGTCTGAGCAGAGGTTGATCCCAGTGGACCAACCTGGTAGACCTCCGAATGTCCTGTTCTACCTAAGATATTCTATGGAGAATAACTTGTAAATGTCATTTTTCTTTTAAATGAAAAAGGATGTGTTGTCCTCCTTGTGGTCGATCAGCTCAGTAAAGGTTCTGCAATGCAATCCCATCTCATCCAAACCATTTTATCTGTGCAAAGTACAGCTACACCAGCACTGGTGCCAGAAGGGTGGATCCAACTGGGAAGGCAGTGAGCACTCCCCTCCTGGGGACACCACCCATTCCCATCAGGGACAATGGGTCCAGTCGCTGAGCCCCTGCCTTCGGGCATGTTATTCTCAAATGATCACGGATGTGTTCAGCTCAGTAAGGATCAAGCTGCAAAATGACAGGAATCCAGGAAAGCTCCAAATGCAGCCCAAAATTAATCCCATCCCTCTCCTGCACTAGAGGTGAGACCACTGAGGATGTGCCAGCCCTTCCAAAACTTAAGTGTTGGACACCACACATGGAAAAAATTATATAAACCCTGCAACCAGGATAGGAAGGGGCTCACCATCACCCCCGAGCCAGCTGCCCGGGGCTCCGGCACCGCTCCGTCCCCACAGCGCCCTCGGCCAGGGCCTGTCCCGGCTCGCCCCAGCACAGCCGGGGAACAAAGCCCGGCAGGGAGGAATGAGCAGGCGAAGAATGAGAAGGCGTTCGAGGGTGTAAAAGCAGTTTCTTTTGTTTAGTTGTTTGCTTCACTTAAATAGAAGTTGACGCAAGTGATTCCCCAAGGGAAATGTCACTCTGCCATGACCCAGAAGGGTTTAGAGTGTCCTGGCTCTCGGTTTGGGCACGGGAAAATGTGGGGAGAGCTCAGAGCTGTGTGTGCCAACCCCAGCAGTGCCATGTCAGGAGCCTCCAGGATTGCATCGCAGAAGAAAAGAGGTCACCAGCCACCAAGGCAGGGCTCAGCTGCCTTCCACCCAGCTGGGTCTTCCAGCGATCATCACCTCTCCTCCTCCCTCACCATTCTGGACTCCACTCAAACATCTTCCCAGGGTGATAACATCCTTGGCAGAGTTTTCCAGCAGGTTTTGTCCAGAATCAAGTCCCCCAGGGGGGCACATATCACTGGGGACAGTGCCATCACCAGCAGCTCCACAAGCTGATGATGCAGGAGAAAAAGGGGACACCCAGGTCCCCACGAGGCTCAACACACCACGAACCTTAAGCACAAAACTGCAAATGTCACACATGAGCACACGTGCAGGGAAAGCAGTTCCTCAAGTTTCGACCCTGGAGAGGACCCAGTGGAAGAAGCCCAGACCCCAGCAGGAAGAGCTTGGAGAGATGGAGAGCTGAAGGCAGGGCGTTGAGAGCAGCTGGGGAAGCCCCAGTGGTGCAGGAGCTCCCAGTATCCAAGAGCTCCCAGTATCCACAGGAAAGGCAGGAGCCAGGAACACCCTGATGCAACCACAGAAATATTTCCCTTGCTCTCCAGCCTGCACAGGGCTGCCCCAGGGAGAGGGCTCAGGGGGAAAGGATGGATGCTCCAGTGGAGCCACATTGTGCCCATGGGCCAAATGCCTCCAGCTTCATAGGGATGAGCTCACATAACCGGGATGCTGGGGAAGGAGGGAGGGGTGACGGATGCTCCAGCAGGGAAGGGACACAGCAAAACCCCAAACCAGGAGCCGACGTTAGGCTGATGCAACTTGGGAGAGTGGGAAGTTCAATCAAGATATTCTCTGGCTGAAGAGGGATAAACACTGAAAAGCCCTTTGGGTTGCACAACCACCTTCGCCCAACCCTGTGATAGAGGCAATTGAACAATACATGCGATTCTCTCCTTGGTGGGAAGGGAGCTGAGCACGCAGGTAAGGAAACTGAGGGTGGAATGTGAGGGGTTATCCCCCACGGGAGGTCACAGACACGGGTGCAGGAGACAATGTGCCCAATTCAGCCTCCCCCCCAAAAAAATTGTTTATGCAGCACCCCGTGACTTTAATTATAGTTTAAAGCAGGGTTGCGATATAAAGCAAGGTTATAATTTGTAGTCCGGGAGACACCTTGGGCAGGAGGACAACCTGAAGTGTCACCCAGCTAAAAAAGCGCCGGGCAGCACCACGGCAATAAACTCTGGAACAAACTCCGAGGACACTAGCCTGCATCTGGGATTGCAGAGGATGAAGAAATCGAGAGGAAAACGAGCTGCTGTGCAGAAAATCGCTGTTAAGACACCAGTGTTCTGCGGGGGTTTGAAAGCAAAAGTTCTCTGTGTTCCCAAGATCTCCGATAAACCCGGGCCAGAGAGTCCAAAGTTTGTTAAACCCACAAATACAACTTTCCGGGGTGGGAGGAACTTGTGCAACCCCCCAGCGGTGCAGGGCGAGGGCACCCCGAGGAGGGGCATCCACCCGGGGGGGAGCCCGCCCCCGGGCCAAAGCGCTCCGACAGCATCCCCGCATGGTCTCTATTCTCATCCCGACCGCTCCGGGGGGCTCATCTCCAGCTCTTGGGACGCCCGGCACCGGCATGGTCGCGGGGAGACCGGGCAGCTCGGCGAGACCTTCGCCAGCAGGGAGATCTCGGGGTTCATCTCCCGCTCCTGGGATCCTGCCCCGGTCCCGGGAGTGCCGGCAGTTCCGCGGGAC